>JALPQD010000004.1:9371687-9939187 GCA_023101885.1 Typhlomys cinereus
TATTGAAATTCTACCAGACATTTAGAGCAACTAACACTACTTACATAATCTTTAAACTATCTTTTCCATAAAATTGCAAAGGAAGGACCACTTCCAAACTCTTTCTACAAAGTTAGCATTACACTAATGAACATTACACTGATGAGCATATATGCAAAGATCCTCAACAAAATTTTAGCAAAACAGATTCAAACAGATCAAACCAGTGAAAAAATCATTCACTATGACCAAGTAATATTTATTCCAGATACAAGAGACTGGTTCATATAAACAATCAATAAATGTAATTAATCATATAACAAAATCCCATGATCCAAATCACATGACACTCTCGATAGATACAGAAAAAGTTTTTGACAAGACTCAACATCCTTTTACGATCAAAGTCCAGAAAATAATTGCAATGGAATGTACTTTATCAACATAATAAAGGCCCTATACAATGAGTTTATAGCAAGGATCACCCTAAATGATAAATAACTTGAAGCACTTTGGCAGGAACTAAGAAAGACTTTCCACTCTCATCACCTTCTATTCAATACTGTACTTGAAGTCTTTTTTTTTTTAATTTTTTTTAAATTATTTATTCAACTGTGTGCATATGCGTGTGTATGTGCACGCACGGGTATGTGTCTGTGTATGTGTGTGTGTATGTGTGTGTGTAGAACCACGGACGAATTCGCGAACCACCATGGACGCCTCCACCTCCTTCTGCCCCGGGATTCACAGGCTCCGCCCTACCAGGACCAGAAGCACAGGCCGCCCTCGCTTCCGCCTGGCGTCTATATGTGGGATCTGGGATCCGAACTCAGGACCTTCCGCCTGCAAGGCGGAGGCTTAACCCCTGAGCCACCTCTCCAGCCCATGTACTTGAAGTCTTAACTAGAACCGTAAGAGAGGGAAACAAAGGGGATACATATAGGAAAAGAAGAAGTCAAGTTATTCCTATTTGCAGATGACATGATCCTATACCTGAGGACCCACAAAACTTCACTGGGCCACTTCTGGAACTAATACATAACTTCAGCAGACTAGCAGGCTGCAAAATCAGTGTTCAAAAAAATCAGTGGCTTTCTTATACACAAAGGATGTAAAAAGTGAGATAGTTCTAAGAGAAACAATTATCATAGCCCCTAAAAAAAGAAAAACCTTGGTATAAATCTAACCAAGGAAGTGAGAGACCTGTATAATAAAAACTTTAAAACCCTAAAGAAAGAAATCTCAGAAGATGCCAAAAGGTGGAGAGACCTCCCATGATCCTGGATCAATAGAATGAACATCATAAAAATGACCATCCTATTAAAAGCAATATAGAGATTCAATGCAATGCAAATCAGACTTCCAAGGCACTTCTTTACAGAAATTGACAAAACAACCTCAAATTCATATGGAAGCACAAAAGGCCCAGGACAGCAAAAACAATTCTGAATAAGAAAAACTCTGCTGGAGGTACCACCATACCCAGCCTTAATCTATACTTCTAGTTGATAGTAATAAAGACACATAGATCAGTGGATAAAGGTTGAAGATTCAGATATAAGCTCATACAACTACAGTCATCTGATTTTTGACATAGGGGCTCAGAATACCTAATGGAAAAAGAACAGCAAAAACTAGATATCCATATGCAGATGATTAAAACTAGACCCTTGTTTATTGCCATGCACAAAATTCAACTCCAAATGGATCAAGGACCTTAATATTAGACCAGAGACCATAGAAACCCTAGAAAAAAGAGTAAGGAATTCCCTCAAACTGATTGGGTTATGTCAATATTTTCTAAACAGGACTCCAATTGCACAGGAAATAGAACCAACACTGAACAAATGAGATCTTATGAAATTAAAGGGCTTCTGTTCAGCTAAAGATATTGTTAACCAAGCAAAAAGACAACCCACAGAATGGATGAAAATATTTACTAACCACACATCTGATAGAGGGCTAGGATACATCACACATAAAGAACTGAAAAAAACTAAACAACAAGGAAACTTTTCCCAAGATGGGATGCAATTGTCTAGCAAATACCTTAGAAAATGTTCTAACTCCTCAGCCATTAGGGAAATGAAAATCAAAATCACCTGGAGTTATCATCTTATTCAGGTCAGAATTGCTAAAATCCAAAACACATACAACAACAAATGTTGGAGAAGATGTGGGGAGAAGGGAAATTTCATACATTGTTGGTGGGATTTTAGCCTGGTATGACCACTCTGGAGATCAGTAAGGTGGTTTCTAAAAAAGTTAAAAACTGAAATCCTATACAACCCAGCTGTACCAATACTGGGAATATTCCCAAAAAATATTTCACCCTACTACAGAGACATATGTACAACCATGGTCACTGAAGCATTATTCCCAATGTCTATGTCATGAAATCAAACAAAATGTCCAACAGAGGATGAATAGATAATGAAAATGTGATACATATACACAATGAAATACTACTTAGACATCAAAAAATTTAATTAATGAAATTTACTGGTAAAGGATGGAGTTGGAAGAAGTTATCCTGAACAAATGATCCTAGACATTACATAGTCTCCCTTATAAATGGGACCTAGCACCAAGGCCTCATAATGACATACTCAAGGACAAATCTCTATAATACCCATTATACCTGCAAAGGAGCTTAAGTAGAAGGGTAGGGAAAAGAAGATCCCAAGAGTGTGGAGACAAATGAACACAGTTAATTAAATAAATAAGGCCACTGTCAAGAAAAGTCTGTAGTATTGAGACATCTGATCTTGTCCACGGTCAGTCTCCTTCCTGTCCACTGGTGATTGACTAGTTAGCATTGTTGAGCAAGTGTTTCTTGTAATTGAGGATTAAAATGTGTGGTATGAAGTTATCAAAGAATAAATTCAAAAGGGAACCTCAGGACCCATAGAACAAAAGCGCAGAAGAATAGGGGGAAGTAGACTGGGCCCAGGTAGGGATAGGAGGGAGGGTAGGATGTGATGGGAGTTGGAGGGAAGGTAGGGAGAAAGGAAGGAGGGAATGAGGGAGGCAAGAAACATGTATAAAATGTTAATTTAATAAATTTATTTAAAAAGAATAAATTTAATCAATTTTAAAGTTTAATTTTTATTATTTATTATTTATTCAATTGTGCGTGTATGTGTGTGAGCGTATGTATGTGTGTGTATGTATGTGTGTGTATATATGTGTAGAACCATGGACAAGGCATCTATATGGGGTCTAGGATCGAACTCAGGACCTTCTGCCTGCAAGGCAGAGGCTTAACCCCTGAGCCACCTCTCCAGCCCCAAATTTAATCAATTTTAAAATGTAGCATTCTTAGCCTACATTTGAAGTAAAAAAAAAAATAAAATGATTGTTAAACCCTGAGCTTTGTATCCATACCTTATTTGGGTATTTCTGTTATTTGTAAATCTTAAGGATTTGTTTAATTAAGGATTTTATTTATTTATTTGTTTGTTTGTTTATTTATTTATCTATTTATGTAGTGTGTGTGTGTGTGTGTGTGTATGTGTGTATGAGAGGACACTGTGTATCTCTGTGGAGGGCCAAGGGTGACTTCGGGAATCATCCTGGATTGCTTCTACCTCCTTCTTGCTTCACTGTGGCATTTCCCAGGTTCTGCCAACTGGGTCAGAAATGCAGGCTGCCTCCAATTTTGCCTTTTCCACATGGCATTTTTTATTTGGGACCTGGGATCCAAGCTTAAGACCTTCTGCTTAGGAGACAGAGTCTTAACACCTGAGCCATCTCTCCAGTCCAGATTTTTTATTTAATTTAGCTCATTTAATTTAGTCTTTCTTTTTTATTTAACCAATTTAATTAAGCCTTTCTCAGTTTGCAAGATCATTTAGTTACTGTATTTAGCCTAAGAACTAAATCACCCATGGAGACAAACTACAGTTATTGAGAACAATCTCTGAATAGACAAGAGCTCTGAAGATGGAATGAGGTTATTTTAGCTACAAATAATATCAATAAGATATTCAGAGTTTCACCAGAATGGATGTAGAATCAAGAAAACAATGGTATTCAGACAGAACATGAATTGTGATATCTTTCTTCCGAATGATTTCTGTAATTTCTGGCTTCATCAGATCAAAATCTGTAGTACAGAAAACTGCTTTGCTTCCAGAGACATCAAAATTATAATACAATGCTGTTCCTATTTTCTTGGCAGAGAAAAACTGAGGGTAAATAGATGATGACTATGTACATGTGTGTGTGTGATTTCATCAGTGTACCACTGTTTAGACTAATTTATAATCAGCACGAAATTAGAATAATTTTTAATTAGGGAAGTAGACTACAGACTATAGAGCAAATGTGTCAGGTGACTGAAGGAATTGGAGTATGTATGCCTTCCCAGGAGCTCTTCAATGTTGGTTTAGAAGGCAGGTGGAGCAGCTGACCTTAGTTGCTCTTGGTTGCAGCTGTGGCCTATGGCATTGAAGAACAGAGTCTTAGACACTATAGCCGTGTCTCCGTGAAAATGGAATCATAAGCAATCTGACATGACCGTTGTGTTGGTTGAAGAAAGGAATTTCCATGGGTATTATTTCAGATTATTTCCCAAAAATCCCATTGTGAATGACTGCTTGTCATTCAAAAAGCAATTTACCAGAAATTGCATTATAATTTAATATATACAATTGTAGCTCTGCTGGTTGTTTTTCTCTTTCTGCTTAAAAACATTTTAGTTTCACTCAACTGTGTGTACCTGGTGTTTCTTCTCCTTGCAAAAATATGAACCTTTTTATTTACTTGTTCTTTTTTCCTTTCCCTCCCTCCCTCCCTCCCTCCCTTCCTCCCTCTCTCCCTCCCTCCCTCCCTCCCTCTCTCCTTCTCTCCCTCCTCCCTTTCCTTTCCTTTTTTCCTTTCTTTCTTTTCTTTCTTTCTTTCTTTCTTTCTTTCTTTTTTTTCCTTCCTTCCTTCCTTCCTTCCTTCCTTTTCCTTCTTCTTTCTTTCTTTCTTTCTTTCTTTCTTTCTTTCTTCTTTCTTTCTTTCTTTCTTCTTCTTTCTTTCTTTCTCTCTCTACTGCAGTGCTGGGGACATGACAAAGGATCTTGATTGGGAAGAAGAATATTTATTTATCTCACGATGAAATTTAATCCTCATTTTGAGGTTTTAACAAGTGACACTTTGGGAAGGAAGTAGGATTAGGTAAGGTTATAGCATCTCTTTTACAAAGAGAGAAGGCTCAACCAGGTTAGCAAGCTTGTTACCCCATATCTTGAGCTGTATCAGAGCACTGCAGAAAAACTCTCCAGAAGACCATGACCTTGGCCATACTGTCTTCTAGAACAGTCACACATAAATTTCTATTGTAGTGGTTGGTAGTGATAGCTCAGAGGGTAGTGCATGCTCAAAATTCTGGTGACTTGAGTTCGATCCCTGGAAGCCAACATGGTGGAAAAAGAGAAATAATTCTGAAAGCTGTTCTCTGGCTTCCACTAGCACACCATGCTTACTCTCATCTCTTTTTCTCTCTTTCTTTCTCTGTCTCTTTCCCTCTCCTTCTTCTCATACAAACATGCAAATAAAACTTGTTACTGCAAAATGCAGCATCCAGGTTGTGTTATTCAGTTATCATAACAGAAATGGACTAAGGTTTTGCCTCTTCTGACAGGGTGTTGGTTAGCAAAAGGGTCACAAGTGGCATGGAGAAGTGGGTCAGGCAATGTCCTGGAGGTCATACATGTGCTTACTTCTCCTTCTGTTCAGTTTTCAAGGGTACTTGTCCTGCAACTGGTATTTGTGGGCCAGGAGAGCGTTCCACCAAGTCAGTATGGAGTTGAAGGTGGGATAGACAGTCCTAGACACTGGCTATTGCTGATGTAAAGTAGCAAAGGTAACTTAGTTTTTATAAGAGAAATGTTTTTCCATATTTATGTAAAAAGTAAATAATTTAAGTTATTCTGAAGTCAGACTCTGTAAATAGAGACTATTGTGGGGTTAAATGTTAGTCTCCCAAGCCTACTCCTTGCTGTCTGTGGAAATCAAGGTCATAGGGATGTGGAGCTGTGGTTCTCTGAATTTTATAGGGAAAAGAAAAAACTGTAACTCAGCATGCTGAGTTAGAAAATCCTTTAGGAATTCTCATTAACATTATCTCCTTCATGACATCTACTTGCACTTTTCTGTGTTCTCGCCAATCAAGGATTGATGCTCATGTTCTCCTTTTCTATTTAATAGGTTCATTTTATTTGAAATTGCAGCCTTTTACAAAGTAGCTTTTAAGTTCCTATGTAGAAAAACATTGAATCTATCCACATTTCAGTCAGTAATGTGTCTTCTCAATCTGCCTTAAAGAAAACATACCAGTCAACCATGTGATTTACTTTCATAATTTTGCTTTAAACCCAGCTGTTATTCATTAGTGCTTGCATTGGCAAGTTCAAGGGACATTTCCAGACAGTAATAATTAAGAAAAATAATTAGCACTTTCTCCCTGGACTTACAAATGATTTCAAGTATAGTTACAAAGTTGATAACCTTTCATCAATTTCCATATCCAATCTTGAACTTCTGAGAATTTTTGAAGATTTATTTTGCTACCAGCTATCATTGTCAATGGCAATGATGCAGATGTTAGCTTTATTCCAGAAGACATGTTGTAACGAACAGGGTTGGCTTTATGTATATAAAGCATACAAACTAAGCATAAGATAATATATTAGAAGCAGTTAGGCTTTCTAGAATTTTATTAAGTCTCCTGGACAAAAGGCAAGTAAATTTTCTCAATCTCATTAAATTTTAGTTCCAATCAGAATGTAAACTCTCTTGTGAGATAGTACTTTGATTAACAGTCATTTTTATTTTGGTATAATAAAGAAAGATATCATTGAGACATCTATCAAAAGAAAAAATACTAAAAAATCTATAAAGCATACCATAAAATATAAAAGAATCTTTTCACAAATGATAAATATGCAAGATTGTCTTTTGTTTTGTTTGTTTTTATTAAGGGCTATCTACCATGATGATTCCAGGGTATAAACCAACAAGCCAAGTTTTAGAATTTTCTAGAAGCAATATAGAAAATGGTTTTTATTTAATTTGAAAGTTAGAGCTCAGACACTAGAAACAAAGAAAAAAAAGGATTGCTATGACAGGATAGAGTAATTATGATAAAAGCAGATGCAGAATTTCCTGTGGTTAATTGTGCTGCATGCGAAATGGTTTTAAAGAACAACAGTAGAAAAATGAAAAAGGGCTACCATGAGTAAAATAATTTGTATGTAGAGATGAAGCACAGGTATTACAGAAGTAAAAATCAATATTTCTTCCATATGGGGATTAATTATGTGGTCAAGAACTGGAATTTACAACCAGTTGTATTAAATAAAATAGCTGGCAAACTTGAGCTGCAGTTCCACAAAAGCAGTAAACTGGGAAAACCAAGAGAATTGGCAAATGTGATCTTTCCCCTCCTTTCTTAGCCACAGCTTTTCCTCTGCACACAGGTCAGAAAGATGGAAATCTCTGACTAGCAAACTGTGTATTACCTTGGAAAGATTCTGTAGAAACACTTTTTGCAACTATTAAAAAAATAAACAATGCCTCAGAATGTGTCCATTGCATCTGAACTTGAGTTGGGACAATAGATATTTTTAATGATCTTGTAATAAACCTTCACCAAGAGAATGCTTCCATTTATGCCTTCAGTGTTTGATTTTATGAGCTCATCGTGTATGTGCTACCTACCAGAGTCATGGAGAACCAACCAGCTCTTCTGGGATTTGGCAAATTTCTTTTTGAAAATGCAATATGGAGTTTCCAGCAATGGGATTGGGGGGTGGTAAAGCACAGAATCATTTATAATGACTTTAGCTGCACAGCCTGACTTGGCATAATTCAGCAATCTTTCAGGGGCTACTCACTTCACTTAGAATTAAAGCTAAGCCCCAGGATCTATCTCCTACAGATCCTAGCATGCTCCACCCAGAGTTCTCCTTCAAACCTCATCTCCTCACACTCTCCTCTCTCACCACAGGGAGATAGCCTGGCTTCCTGCCAGCTCTTCAGAAGTCTCGTTCCAGTCTCCTGGAATGCAGTCGCCTCTCTGGAATGCTGCTCCCCCTCTCCTTGTCTGTCTCTTTTCCACCCTCTGAGTCACAGCTTGTTTCTCTTCTTGAGAAATGGTCGTTTCTGATCATCCTTTTCACAGAGTGCCATTTTGATTTCCTTCACAGAATACAATGCATGTAATAGTTCAGTGTTATCTCTATAACATCTCTGCTCTAAACTGTACACACTGTGCAGGGTGAGAGTACCTCAGTGCCTAACGCAGGTCCAGATAGTCTATGTGATTTCAAAGAATTTTGCTATGTGAACACTAAACTTTAGTAGAAAATACCGAAGTACAGGATAGCTAAGTATCTTCTAATGAAGATGTTGTCCCATGTACATATACATGTAGAGTCATGGAAGCAAATACAGGTCAAGAGTAAATTTAATGAATTCAATTAATTGAAAATTCAGTTAGTATTTACTGAATTATTGGTGTGTGTGTGTGTGTGTGTGTGTGTGTGTGTGTGTGTGTGTGTGAGCAGACCATTCATTTTTAGATATCAGTTCGTTCCACCACTTGAGTGCTTGGGATCCAATTTAGATGTGTGACTTGTGCCTTTATCAGTCAAGCCATTTCAAGTATTTTATTTTTCCAAATGGAAGTGCCCCACAGTCTTTCTTGTGCCTATTCAGCACTGAAAGATGCTCACGTGCCTTTCCAAAGGTTCAAAGAGCCTCTTTTCTCAACCCAAGAAAGTATAGGTGGCTATCAGAAGCTGCTCTGAATTTTGTGTCTTTGTCTTACCTTTTCGTTTCCATCTTCAGTTTAGAAGTTGCAGTGGTATATTGCACCTGAAGACCTTTTGGTCATGTCTACGTTAGTACTTTTAAATCTCTTTCCAAAAGAAGTTTTGATTCAGTGAAGCAATGGCCACTACATAGAACAGGGACAACCTCGGCACTCTTGCGTACAGCAAATGCACCTTGAATTAGGGCACACCAAGTTTTTGTCTTCCTCACAATTTGCAAATCACAATCTTAACATTTCATGTGGTTGGGTGGAAAAGAGTAATGGTGGTAAGAAACCACAGTATTTTTCTGAGCTGTTCTGCTCACTCTCACCGAGCTAAGTCTGGCTAACTCACTTTTTGTTTTGCTGTAGAAAATGAGAAAATAATCCTCAAAAGTGCCCTTCAAACATATTTGAAGCTTTCACTTGAGTGCCAACTTTTGAAATACAGGGAATAGAGAGTAATTTGTGTCTGGAATATTATTTTGTGATACTACTTCAGAGAGGCAATAATCATTTTAACCCAATATGCTTAAATTTAAAAACATTTCAAAATTCCTTACAGTTTAGAAAAAGAACTATAAAATTTTAAACAAGTAATTAAAGCAAAAAAGCATCCTTGCTAAATTAGACGCTCTCCATAATTCTGTTTTCCTTTGGAGTTTCAGTCATGCTGGGCGGAAGGCCTATATTCACATTCCACCCAAGTGACCAGTCACCCACACCCACTTTCTTTTTAAAAGAAAACATTTACTTTTGTGACTTGGTTGCAGTGAGGCACAAAGGACCTCTTTGTGTGTGAAACAAGCTGGTGTGAGCCTTTTAAGGAAAAATTAAAGAAGGATGTGCATGTGGGGGGCGAAATTCCCAAATCTTGCTCATTGATCTGCCTACCTCCTACTTAGAGGCCAGGCGGCTCTACACAGCAAGTCCCAGATGTTGTGTATTGGGGGGAAAAGCAGCACCCAGGTCAAACTATGCACTGGACTAACTTACAACACCTGGTTTGAGAGACTTGCAGCTAGGCAGTGGCTAGTAGAAGCCTTCTGCAAGGCTGACTTGTATCTTCCTCAGACTCTTCAGCTATACTCGCGTATCAAAGCTGTAGAATGAAGCAAAGCTGCTGGAGGTGACTTGTGCTATGCTGGGGATGTGGAGTGGAAAGAGACTGGTGCCTTTCTCTGAGTGCAATGCAAAAAACGAAAAGAAACCATTTAAAGGAAATTTCTTGAACTGCCTAGAAAGACCGCCCACTCTAATTTTTTGCTGTCTCTGTCATCCTCAGTCACTCCTAGCCCACTAGGTCTTTCTTCTCAGTCTCCTTGTGGTCAAGTGTAGCCTGTAATCAACCTTGATTTCCTCCTATTTTCTGGCTTGTGCTCTTGTCCGTCCTTCCTTAAACAACTTGTCTACAGCGTGCCTGCCTGTGCTTGTGGACCATTGTGTGATACTGTCCAGAATGCTAGGCAGTGTCAGGCTACAGGTACTCTGTAAGAGGAATTCACTAGTAAAGTCCTGCTTAATGCTCAGTGACCCTCTGTCAGCTTGACTGCTTTGTCCTCTGCAAAACCTTTGCCAGCACCAATCTCACCTCTGCTCTTTGATCCCTTCTTACAGCCCCTTGACTACTGTGATCATACTTCATCTGCTGTTCCGTGAGCTGCTGTTTACTCCTTTTGTTTTCTTCTTTTTCCAATTTTCACTCCATGAGTCTCTCTGAAGGGTCTCGTCTGACGGTCAGATTAAGGTTCAATCAGGCCATATTGCCTGTGTCCTCTTTACCCTCACCTCTTCAGTCTTAAACCTCTGGTCTCATCAGTCAGTCACACTAATCCCTTGAAATGTCTAGTGATATGATGTCACCCTTCCACTAAACCCATCAATATCTTCCTATCGCAGGTGATTCTGGATCCAGAGTCACAGCCAGATTCTATGCAGTTCTACCTTTTGTGATCTGACCCAGCCATGCTCATGAACTGAGGCCTCTGAATTAGCTTCATCTTCTTCTCACTGTATGCGTTCTTCTAAGCCTGCCTCAGGTGATATGTGTGTCCACCAAAAGACTTGGGATTGCCCAATGTACTACTCATTTTTCTCAACAAATTGTAGTGTCCAGTCTTTTGATTTTGAACATGGCTGGTGTTCTTGCTCAAGAACCACACCATTAAGTTACAAAAAAATTCTGAAATAATTTAAGAAAGTTTATGAGTTCATTGCTTCACTTTTATTGGACTTTAGGCAGGTTGAGAACTGTGGGTGGGACATTCCTGGGAGCTCAATTTCCAATTTCCTGGTTCTGTAATTCTACCTCTTTGATACATATATCTGCATACTAAGACCACATGGCCCTGAATACAGTAATGGCTTAGCAGTAGAAATACATGGTGATAAATGTATCCTTAGGTGATTTCTTTTGTCTGAACTTCAGACAGTGTAATTATAAATTAAAATAGTTAAACATCATAGGACCACTATCAGATGTGTCATGTGTTATTGAGTGAATACTTGCTGTGCATGGCTTACTAGTAGAGCAAATCCTAAATCACATATTGTAAATTGTTCAACTTTATTCTTTTTCTGAGTTGTTTCTGTGTTTCTATTTCCTTTGCCTTTCCACATTTTTTTTAATAATTTGTCTGCTTAGTTAAAAATCTGCCTACTATTTTGCTTGAAATTGTGTTGTTATAAATCATGGCTGCATTATTATAAATCTATAGCTGTAGGGGCCCTATTACACATCCATGAACTAAACTGAATGGCTAAAGATATAAAAACAATACTAAATGTTGGCAATAATATGAGGTGATAAGCTGATACATTTCTTAAAGATACAAAATAGAATAATCACTTTAAAAACTATATAACAGTAGATTATGAAATTCTATTATGAAATAACCATTCAAAAAAGATTAAATCATATTTTACCCATAAACTTATATAAAATCTTTGTAAGACCATTATTGATAACTCCAAATGCCTATCAAAAAGTGATTGGAATGGAAAGATGAATGGTTAAAAAATTGAAATGCTATTTTACATTTTGGTAGAATGAATGATTTTTTTTTTCACAATCAGTTAGCTTCCTTTTATTCTTTTCATTCAGCTCACATCCATGTTAAGTCACATTTTGGAAACATTCTTATTGACATGCCCAGAGGGGTGTCTCCAAAGTAATTCCAAACCCACTCAAATTAACAATAAAGATTAGCCATCACAAGAAAGAGAGCTTCTCTCATATATTGAATCTGAGGAAAAGTCTATTAAAGTAGAAGAAATACTACTAGGTGCTGTTGGAGAAGATGAGGCAATGCTGGTAAATATGATCAGAGGAGTATTACATACATTACTAAACATTATATGAATGTATGAAAATTTTATAATTAAAGCCACTATGTCACATAATTAATATACATTAATATAAAAGATTGGTACAAAAGAAAAAAATCATGAAGAGTTACATGGTATTCTTTTTTTTATTTCGTTTATTTTTTTCCACTCATACAAACTTGATAGGTACCCCATTTCCCTCCCTCCCTCCACCCCTCCCTGGATCCCCTACTCCCTCCCCCCTTTTCTCCTTCCTTTCCCCCCTCCCTCCCTTTCTCCCATTGTCCCCCCTTCCCATCCCTGGAGCTTTACTGTGCATGTCAAACTTCCCAATGGGTCCTCCTCTCTTATGAGGTATAAGGGCTCAGTAGCATTACCTAGAGCTCTTTTTTTGTGTTCCCCTTTAGTATAGGAACACTATTGTGGCTGTTAATCCCTTGCCTCTAAGGATCCTAGTGCCTGTGATCCATGCTAGACATTGAGGTGTCAATGATATGTTGGTCATTGCGCAGATCATGCAAAGTCCTATTATAATTACTTCGACCTTAACTTGTGTGGAGTGTCTTCATATCATTGCTCCTCCCCATCTTTAGGCTCTTACAATCTTTTTTGTTTTTTTATTTCTGCTCATACAAATTTAACAGGTACACCAGTCCCCTCCCTCCCTCCACCTTCCCCCAACACCCCTGCTCCCGCTCCCTCTCCCCTCTCTCCTCCCCCTCCTTCCCCATCCCCCAGTGCCTCCCACCCAGTGGTTCCCCCCGCCCCCGAATCCCCAGAGCATCCTTTAATGTGCATACCAAACTCTCCTCTGGATCCTCCACTCCAATGAGGTGCAAGGAACCAGAGGCATTTCCCAGAACCCTTTCATGTGTTCCCCTTAAGCTTAGGAACACTACTGTGACTGTCAGTCCCTAGCCTCCAAGGATCCTAGTGCCTTTAGTCCATGCTAGACTTTGTGCGGTCAATAATGTGTTGGACATAGAGCAGGTCATGCAAAGTCCAATTATGATTGCTTAGGCCATAACTTGTGTGGAGTATCTTGCATATCATTACTCCTCCCATCCTTATGCTCTTACAATCTTACCGCCCCCTCTTCCGCAAATTTCCCTGAGCTTCAGGATGGGAAGAGATTAGGCTGGCCCAGTTCCAGGTGGTTGATATAGAGTCTCTGATGTTCTGAATTATGGTTTGTTGATTTTTTTTTCAGTTTTGCTGCTCCTGCAATGCCCTTGGCTCCATCTGATTGGTATTGGATGTCACCCCCTGGCCAGAGGTTAAAAACTTGCAGTCCTTGATGGTGGCCTATTTTCTCTGCTGTAACATGGTCCCCTCTCTCCTTGTTACAAGTGTGGCCCTCCTTCCCCATACCGCCTGTTCATAATCTTAGTAATTACTGTAGTTATTATAGAGATTTATCTTTGAGTGTGTCTCTAAGTGGGTTTGGTACTAGGATCCACCTATTAGGGAGTACATACGACACTTAATTTTCTATGTCTGGGGTACTTCACACAATATAATTTTTTCTTTCTTTTTTTTAACATTTATTATTATTATTTCCGCTCATACAAACTTAATAGGTACACCGGTTGCCTCCCTCCCTCCTCTTCCCCCTGAACCCCCGGCTCCCCCTCCCCTCAACCCTCCTTCCCCATCCCCCAGTGCCTCCCGCCCCAATTCCCAGAGAGTCCTTTCTTGTGCATCCCTGACTCTCCTCTGGGCCCTCCTCTCCGATGACATACAAGGACCCAGTGGCATTTCCCTGAACCCTTTCTCATGTTCCCCTTAAGCATAGGAATACTGTGGCTGTCAATCCCTTGCCTCCAAGGATCTTGGTGCCTTTAGCAGATGCTAGACTTTGTGAGGTCAATAGTGTGTTCGACATTGGGCAGGGCATGCAAAGTCCAATTATGATTGCTTCAGCCCTAACTTGTGTGGAGTATCTCACAAATCATTGCTCCTCCCATCCTTTTGCTCTTACACTCTTACCACCCCCTCTTCCGCAAATGTCCCAGAACTTCAGGATGAGGAGAGATTAGTCTGGCGTAGTTCTAGGTGGTTGATATAGAGTCTGTGAAGTTCTGGATTGTAGTTTGTTGATTTTCTTTTGCAGTTTTGCTGCTCCTGCAATGCCCTTCACTCCATCCTGCTGGGCACTGTTTGTCACCCCTTGCAGTCCTTGATGGAAGCCTATTTTCTCTATGTAACATGATCACTTCTCTCCTTGTGTCTGTTCTGGCTCTCCAACCCCATCCCTCCAGTTCATTATCCTTGCAATTACTGTAGGTAATACATAGATTTACCTAGGAGTATCTCAAGATGGTCTGGGTGGGTTTGGTACTAGGAGCCACCTATTAGGGAGTACATACGGTGCTTAATTTTCTGGGATTGGGATACTTCACTTAATATAATTGTTTCTAATGACATCCATTTCCTGGCAAATTCCAGTAATTCATCCTTTTTGATGGCTGAGTAGTACTCCATTGTCTAGATGTACCACAGTTTCCTTATCCACTCGTCAACTGTTGGACATGTGGGCTGATTCATGACTTTGCTATTGTAAACAGCGCTGCTATGAACATGGTCGTGCATGTGCTATCGAGGTGAAACTCTGCTGTATGGGGGTTATTCCCAAAGTGCAATCGCAGGGTTATATGGCATTTCAATCTTTAATTTCTTTAAGAATCCTCAGACGGCTCGCCAGAGTGGCTGTATGAGCCTGCATTCCTACCAGCAATGTAGCAGAGTTCCCCTCTCTCCACATCCTCTCCAGCATTTGGTGTTGTTTGTATTGTGGATTTTTGCCATCCTGACCAGAGTGAGATGATATCTCAGGCAACTTTTATTTACATTTCCCTGATGGCTAAAGAAGTGGAGCATTTTTTAAGATAATGATTAGACATTTTAATTTCATCCTTGGTAAAGTTTCTTTTAAGTTCCAGGGCCCATTTTTTAATTGGGCCATTGGTTTCCTTGGTGTTTAGTTTTCTAAGTTCTTTGTGCACTCTGGACAGTAGAGCTCTATCAGATGTGTGGTGAGTGAAGATTTTCTCCCATTCTGTGGGTTACCTTTGAGCTCGTGTTACAATCTCTTTATCTGAACAGAAGCTCTTTAATTTCACAAGATCCCAACTGTTGAGAGTTGGTAGCAGTGACTGTGCCATTGGATGTCTGTTTAGGAACTGTTGGCCTAGCCCAATCAGCTTGAGGGAATTCCTGATCCTTTCAACTATGGTTTTTATAGTCTCTGTCCTGATATCAAGGTCCTTGATCCATTTGGAATTAAGTCTTGTACATGGTGACAAGTATGGGCCCAGCTTTAATCTTCTGCATGTGGAGATCCAGTTTTGCCGGCACCATTTGTTGAAGATGCTGTTCTTTTTCCATTGGATTCTTTGGGCCCCTTTGTCAAAGACCAAATGGCTATAATTTTGTGGGCTTATATCTTGGTCTTCAACCCTTATCCATTCATCTGTGTGTCTATTCTGGAGCCAGTACCAGGCTGTTTTTTACAACTATGGATTTGTAGTAGAGACTAAGGTTTGGTATGGTGATACCTCCAGCAGTGTTTTTGTTACTCAGGATTGTCTTTGCTATCCTGGGTCTTTTGTGCTTCCATATGAACTTTGAGATTGTTTGGTCAACCTCTTTAAAAAATTGTTTTGGGATTTTAATTGGTATAGCATTGAATCTGTATATTGCCTTTGGTAGGATGATCATTTTTACGATGTTGATTCTGCCAATCCAGGAATATGGGAAGTCTTTCCACCTTCTGCTGTCTTCTTCAATTTCTTTCTTGAGGGTTTTAAAGTTTTCATTGTAAAGTCTTTTACCTCCTTGGTAAGGTTTATACCAAGGTATTTCATTTTATTAGGGACTATAGTAAATGGGATTGTTTCTCTCAAGGCTTTTTCACTTCTTTCATTTTGGGCATATAGGAAGGACACTGACTTTTGTACATTTATTCTGTATTCTGCCACCCTGCTGAACTTCTGTATTAGTTCAGGAGCTTCTTGGTGGAATCACTCAGGTATAAGATCATGTCATCTCATTTAAGGAGTTAATAATACCAATACTCCTTAAACTTTTCCATAAAATAGCAAAGGAAGGAACACTACCAAATTACTTCTATGAAGCCAATATCATTTTAATCCCAAAACCTAATAAAGACTCACTTAAAAAAGAAAACTATAGGCCAATCTCTCTGATGAACACAGACGCAAAGATTTTCAACAAAGTTTTAGCAAATCAGATTCAAAAACATATTAAAAAGATCATTCACGGGGACCAAGTAGGCTTCATCCCCGGCACACAAGGTTGGTTCAACATACGAAAATCAATAAATGTAATTCATTATGTAAACCAGTCCAAAGTCCAAGACCACATGATACTC
This sequence comes from Typhlomys cinereus, assembly GCA_023101885.1. Taxonomy (NCBI): domain Eukaryota; kingdom Metazoa; phylum Chordata; class Mammalia; order Rodentia; family Platacanthomyidae; genus Typhlomys; species Typhlomys cinereus. The sequence goes on from JALPQD010000004.1 coordinate 9,388,193, forward strand.
TCGATAGATGCAGAAAAAGCTTTTGACAAGATCCAACAACCTTTTATGATCAAAATGCTAGAGACAGTAGGAATGGAAGGAACCTTTATCAATATAATAAAAGCTGTATACAACAAGCTCACAGCAAGGATTATGCTCAATGGGGAACAATTGGAAGCATTCCCACTTCGATCAGGAACTAGACAAGGCTGTCCACTCTCACCACTTCTACTCAATATTGTACTTGAAGTCTTAGCTGAAGCCATAAGACAAGAAAGGGACATAAGAGGGATTCAAATCAGCAAGGAAGAAGTCAAGCTATCCCTATTTGCAGATGACATGATTTTATACCTGAGTGACCCCAAAAACTCCACCAGGAAGCTCCTGGAACTAATTGAGAAGTTCAGCAGGGTGGCAGGATACAAAATAAATGTGCAAAAATCAGAGGCCTTCCTATATGCCCAGGATGAAAGAAGTGAAAAAGCATTGAGAGAAACAATCCCATTTACTATAGCCCCTAAAAAAATGAAATACCTTGGTATAAACCTAACCAAGGAGGTAAAAGATCTTTACAATGAAAACTTTAAAACCCTCAAGAAAGAAATTGCAGAAGACAGCAGAAGGTGGAAAGACTTCCCATGTTCCTGGATTGGCAGAATCAACATTGTAAAAATGACCATCCTACCAAAGGCAATATACAAATTCAATGCTATACCAATTAAAATCCCAAAGCAATTCTTTAAAGAAGTTGACCAAACAATCTCAAAATTCATATGGAGTCACAAAAGACCCAGGATAGCAAAGACAATCCTGAGTAACAAAAACACTGCTGGAGGTATCACCATACCGAACCTTAGTCTATATTACAAATCCATAGTTATAAAAACAGCCTGGTACTGGCTCCAAAATAGACATACAGATCAATGGATAAGGATTGAAAACCCAGATATAAGCCCACAAAATTATAGCCATTTGGTCTTTGACAAAGGGACCCAAAGAATCCAATGGAAAAAGAACAGCATCTTCAACAAATGGTGCTGGCAAAACTGGATCTCCACATGCAGAAGATTAAAGCTGGGCCCATACTTGTCACCATGTACAAGACTTAATTCCCAATGGATCAAGGACCTTGATATCAGGACAGAGACTATAAAAACCATAGTTGAAAGGATAGGGAACTCCCTCGAGCTGATTGGGCTTGGCCAACAGTTCCTAAACAGACATCCAATGGCACAGTCACTGCTACCAACTCTCAACAGTTGGGATCTTGTGAAATTAAAGAGCTTCTGTTCAGATAAAGAGATTGTAACACGAGCTCAAAGGCAACCCACAGAATGGGAGAAAATCTTCACTAACCACATATCTGATAGAGTCTACTGTCCAGAGTACACAAAGAACTTAGAAAACTAAACATCAAGGAAACCAATGGCCCAATTTAAAAATGGGCCCTGGAACTTCAAAGAAACTTTACCAGGGATGAAATTAAAATGTCTAACAAATATCTGAAAAAATGCTCCACTTCTTTAGCCACCAGGGAAATGCAAATCAAAACTTCCCTGAGATATCATCTCACCCTGGTCAGGATGGCAAAAATCCACAACAGAAACAACATCAAGTGCTGGAGAGGATGTCAGGAGAATGGAACTCTCTTACCTTGCTGGTGGGAATGCAGCCTCATACAGCCATTCTGGCGAGCCGTCTGGAGATTCTTAGAGAAATTAAAGATTGAAATGCCATATGACCCTGCGATTCCACTTTTGGGAATAACCCCCCATGCAGCAGAGGTTCACCTCGATAGCACAAGCACAACCATGTTCATAGCAGCACTGTTTACAATAGCAAAGACATGGAATCAACCCACATGTCCAACAGTTGACGAGTGGATAAGGAAACTGTGGTACATCTAGACAATGGAGTACTACTCAGCCATCAAAAATGATGAATTACTGGAATTTGCCAGGAAATGGATGTCATTAGAAACAATTATATTAAGTGAAGTATCCCAGACCCAGAAAATTAAGTGCCGTACGTACTCCCTAATAGGTGGCTCCTAGTACCAAACCCACCCAGCCCATCCTGAGACACTCATAGGTAAATCTATGTATTACCTACAGTAATTGCAAGGATTATGAACAGTAGGGATGGGGTTGGAGGGCCACACCAGAAACAAGGAGAGAAGTGACCATGTTACAGTAGAGAAAATAGGCCTCCATCAAGGACTGCAAGTAAGTAATGTGACACCTAGTTAAGTTCACAGACATTTACAACTAAGGGGGTATGATCTCACCAGAAGGGGAGGGGATATAATCCGGCAGATTAAAAAGTAACCATTTTGCAAATGGGTGATTGACCCCTCCCATTGCCAAATGCCATATGACCCTGAGATTCCACTTTTGGGTATAAGTATGACATCTAACCTTGAATGTGCTCTTATAATAAGACTCCAGTTTAACAGCTTTCTGTCTCTGGCCAGGGGGTGACATACAGTGCCCATCACGATGGAGTGAAGGGCATTGCAGGAGCAGCAAAACTGCAAAAGAAAATCAACAAACCACTATCCAGAACCACCTAGAACTAGGCCAGACTAATCTCTCCCCATCCTGAAGCTCAGGGACATTTGCGGAAGAGGGGGCGGTAAGAGTGTAAGAGCAAAAGGATGGGAGGAGCAATGATTTGCAAGATACTCCACACAAGTTAGGGCCGAAGCAATCATAAGTGGACATTGCATGCCTGGCGCAATGTCCAACACACTATTGACCTCACAAAGTCTAGCATCTGCTAAAGGCACCAAGATCCTTGGAGGCAAGGGATTGGCATCCACAGTAGTGTTCCTATGCTTAAGGGGAACACAGGAAAGGGTTCAGGGAAAGGCCACTGGGTCCTTGTACGTCATCGGAGAGGAGGGCCCAGAGGAAAATCAGACATGCACAAGAAAGGACTCTCTGGGAATTGGGGCGGGAGGCACTGGGGGATGGGGAGGGAGAGGGATGGGGAGGGGGAGCAGGGGGTATGGGGGGAGGAGGAGGGAGGGAGGGAACTGGTGTACCTAATAAGTTTGTATGAGCTGAAATAAAAAAAAAGGAAAAAAAAAAGAAATTCATCCATCTCTTTTGTGTTGTCAAACTTCACAGAGTATAAGTTTTTGAAATATGATGGTATAATTCTCTGGATTTCTTGGGTATCCGTAGTGATAACTCCATGTTCATTTCTAATTTTTTTAATTTGGGTTTTCTCTCTCTTGCTTTTGGTTAATTTAGCTAGGGGTGTATCAATCTTATTGATTTTTGCAAAGAACCAGCTTTTTGACTGGTTGATTTTTTCTATCGTTTTCTTAATCTTGATTTCAGATATTTCTCCCCTTATTTTGCTAATCTCCTCTCTTCTACTACTTTTGGGATCAGATTGCTCTAGTTTCTCTAAAGCTTTAAGCTGCATTGTTAAGTTGTTTATTTCTGATGTTTCCATTTTTTTGATGTAGGCATTAAGAGCTATGAACTCTTAGAACGGCTTTCATTGTGTCCCAGAGATTTTGGTAAGTTGTATTTTCGTTATCATTCACTTTCAGGAAATCTTGAATTTCCTTTTCAATTTCTTCCTGAATCCAGTTCTCATTCAGCATCATATTGTTAAGTTTCCAGGAATTAGTGTATTTTCTCTTGTTTGATGTGTTGTGGATGTCCATCTTTAGGTCGTGGTGGTCTGATACGGCACAGGTTAGAATTTCAACTTTTTTGTGTATGTATAGATTCGTTTTGTGGCCCAATATGTGATCTATTTTGGAGAAAGTTCCGTGTGCTGCTGAGAAAAATGTGTATTCTTTGGTGTGTGGGTGAAAAGTTCGATAGAGATCTGTAAAGTCCATTTCTTTCAGGGTTTGATTAAGTTCCAAAAAGTCTCTGTTAAGCTTTTGACCTGTTGATCTATCCCATATTGAGAGGGCGGTGTTGAAGTCCCCAGGAATTATCGTTTGGGGGTTGATTTCTCGCTTTAGATGCTGTAGGGTTTTCTTAATGAATGTGGAGGGGCCCGTATTGGGTGCATATATGTTCAGTATTGTGAAGTCTTCCTGGTGAATTGTACCTGTGACTAAAATGTAGTATCCATCCGTGTCTCTTATAATTTTCTTTGGTTTGAAGTCCACTTTGTCTGATAGCATAATGGCTACCCCTGCCTGTTTTCTGCTTCCATTAGCTTGTAGAATTGTTGATCAGCCTTTTATTTTTAGAGCGTGCCTATCTTTTGTGGTGAGATAGGTTTCCTGCAGGCAGCAGACTGATGGATTGTGATTTTTAATCCAAGTTTGTAATCTGTGTCTCTTGATTGGTGAGTTAATTCCATTAACATTTAGTGTTATAATGGAGAAACTATTTTTAATTCCAGAAATTTATTATGTTTAGTAGTTTTTATAAGTACTATTGCTTTGCTGTTAATGGTGTTATACATGTCTTTTGTTCTCCTGGATATGCCTGTTTTTTTCTTCACGCTTCAGTACCATTTCTAGCATTTTTTGAAGGCCTGGTTTGGTGGACATGTATCCCTTCAAGTTGTCTTTGTGCTGGAAGATTTTTCTTTCTCCCTCGATCATGACTGATAGTTTTGCAGGGTAAATCAGCCTGGGTTGACATTTTTGCTCATTCAATACTTGAAGTATGTCTCTCCAAGCTCTTCTTGCTTTTACTGTTTCAACTGAGAAGTCATTTGTTATTTTAATAGGTTTACCTTTAAAAGTGACTTGTTTTTTCTCCCTTGAAGCTCTCAGCACCAGTTCTTTATCTTGAATGTGGAATGTTTTAACTATTATTTGCCATGGCATGCTTCTGTTTTGGTCGTTATCTGTTTGGGTTGCGGAATGCCTCTTGTATATGGATGGGCCTTTCTTTTTTTAGATGAGGAAAGTTTTCCTTGATGATCGTTTGAAAAATTTCCTCAGGGGTGGTATTTTGAGATTCTTGCTCTTGTGTTCTATGAATACGCATGTTAGGCTTCTTCAGGGTGTCCCATAACTTTTGAATATTTCTCTCAAGTATCTTTTTTATTTCTCTCAAATATCTTTTTGGCTTTAACAACCTCTTCCATTGAGCTGGTAAATACTCCCACTTTGTCTTCAAGATCTGAAATTCTATTTTCTGCTTTGTTTGTTCTGCTGATAAGACTCTCTGGTGAGTTCTGGGTTGAGAATAACTTGCCTTTTAGTTCAGTTTTAAACTCTGCTTGAGTGTGTTTTAACTGCTCTATGCCTATTTTGTTTCTTAAACTGTTTTTCTGAACTCCTCCAAGTGTCTGTTGTGTTCCTGTTCAAAGTGGTTGATGCACTTATTTAACTCCTCTTGGATTTCCTCTTTCATAGTACCATGATCATTCTTTGAAAGTCATTATCTTGGGTCAGGCTTTCTTCGCTATTTTCTGTGGATTTGTTCTGGTTGGAGCCTATCATTATAGAGTTAATTCTTTTGGTGGGAGATTTGTTTTCTTAGGTTTTGTTTCTCAAGGATTTTCAGTTTGACTTGATCATTGATGTTTTTATCTCTTAAGACCTTCTTTGAATTTCTGTGTGTTTTTGACTGAACTGAATTGGTTGGTATCACTACTCTTGGGCAGTTATTACTAGTGTTTACCTTGGTGTTGGTTATGCTTGTTGTTACTGTTATTTCCTAGATGAGGCTATTAGATAGTACAGAGGGTGGACAGGGGGTGAATATTAGTATGGTAGTGCACTGTTATTATTTAGCACCTTGGTGATATGTGAGGGTGAGTGGTATAGTTCCTGAAGTTGTATGTTTTGGGAGTGGCTATATGGAAAAGTTACTCTATAGTAACTAATAATTGAACAGGATGTTAAAAAAGGGGGTTTACTGATCTTTGGTCTGGATGTGGAGAATCTCTCCCATGAGATAGAATGAATTTAGAGGATTTCAGACGTGTAGCCTTTGTCCCCTAGAGCTTTGCTTGGGTGTTCTTTGGATTCTGTTGAATTCTGATGAGCAGTGTGTCCTCCCTGGACTGGGGGGCACCGTGTGTCTTCGCTGAATTGCAGGTGTCCCGGGTGAGCGCAATTGACCTGGGGATCTGAGGTGAGGCCCAGGAGTTGCACCTGCTCAGATTGGCTGGTGCGAGAAGCTGGGACAAGTGGGTTACCTGGGGTTTGGGGATGAGCAGGGGTATTTACCTGGACGCAGTGTATCCTCATTGGACTGCACAGTCCCGGGCAGAGGTGCTGGGGGTGGGTGCAATTGACCTGGGGATCTAGGGTTACCTGGGGCTTGGGGATGAGCAGGGGGTGTTTACTTGGGGCACAGTGTGTCCTCGCTGGAGTGCACTCATCCAGGGCAGGCAGGGGAAAAGGTAAAATGAATGATTATACATAATAAAAATAATTGTGAGCTTATAAACCTGGGTAAATATCAAAAGTATTCAAGGAAGTTAAATGAGCCAGATGTAGAGTACCACATAGTATATGATTTGATTTTATATGAATGGTTCAGAAGAGAGAATCTATGGAGATAAAATAGATTAGTGGCTTGGGAGCAGAAAGTGACAGTGGGATCATTGGTGTAGAGCATAAAGTTCTTATTGGAATGATTGAAACGTCCTGTAGTGAAAGTGCAGTGTGATTATACAACTAAGTACTGTTTATTAAAATCAAGAAATTGTGGGCTGGAGAGGTAGCTCAGGGGTAAGAGCTACCATTGCCTTGAAGGCAAAAGGACTTAAGTTCAGATATCCAATGACCCACAATTTAGGCTCTAGAAGGTGGATTCTAGAAACCACAGAACAAAGTAAGTAGGGGGTAGAGCAATCCAGAATGATTCCTGATATCATCCTTGGGCTTCCACAGGCAAGCACAGACACTCAAGAATTGTGTTGTATACACACACACCACACACACACACACACACACACATACACACACAAGCAAAAATAAATCATGAAATCATACATGTAAAGTGGATGAACTTTATTATACATAAAATATGCTCAACTAACATTGTAAAATATGTCAAAAATCATAAAGATCAGAGGTTTCCATCATTTTGGGAAGCACCATATATTCCTTCGATTTCAGATTCAATAACAAACATATGGGTAGTCAATTTTACCCTTCCCATATCAGGTACCTATCTAATTTCTATCATGATAGATTTTTTTAACATAAGCTTTTGTTTTTCTGAACATGTCTGTTTTTGTTAGTTTGTTTGTTTGTTTTAAACACAGAACAATAAGCACTTTAGTACATGAACTCTAATGACTTCTTTGCTTTTCCAGGCTTTGGTCTTCTTCCAATAGAGCTTCATTTCCTTGCCCTCTAGCACATAGCCATTCGCTCTACCATACTGGTTCCATTTTTTTTAACTTTTTTTCTCTCCTCCCTCCCTCCCTCCCTCCCTCCCTCCCTCCCTCCCTCCCTCCCTCCCTCCCTCTGTTCCTCCCTTCCTCCCTCCCTCCCTCTCTCCCTCCCTTCCTCCCTCCCTCTCTCCCTCCCTTCCTTCCTTTCTTCCTTCCTTCCTTCCTTCCTTCTTCCACATTTTATTTTTTTCCTAATCATACAAGTTCAATAGGTACCCACATCCTCTCCCTTCCCCCCATCCCCATTGCGCTCTCCCTCTTTCCTCCTTTCCTTTCACCCCCTTCCTCCCTCCACCTCTCCTGGTGCTTCCCACTTCTTCCCTTCCATCCCCTGGAGGACCCCTTTATGTGGGCTCAGAACCTCGCTCTGAGTCTTCCACCTTAGTAAGGGTTCAGGACTCAGTGGTATAGCCCAGAGACCCTTCTTGGGCTCCCCATTAGCATCGGAACTCTATTATGACTGATTCTTCACTTGCCTCTAGGAATTCTACTGCCTGGAGCCTTCTACCCTGTGATCCGTGCTAGATTTGGGGAGGTCATTGACATGTGCAGCCATTGTGCAGGTCAGTCCAATCCTGGCTGCTGCAGCCCTAACTTGTACGGAATATCTTGCAGTTTGCTGGTCCTCCCTATCTTTAGGCTCTTACAATATTGCTGCCCCTTCTTTCACAATAAACCTACTTTTCTACCACTCTCTCTCCTTCTTTCATAGTGTGCATGTGCGTGTGTGTGTGTGCACGTGTGTGTGAGCTTCACTTGGGTTTCTATATAGATATGCTCCAGACCACTTGGTAAAATATGGATGAGCTGTCAGCAAACATACCATTAAGGAAGCTAGCACTCCTTTCCATATCAATACCTCCATAGCCTCTTAAGATCTTCCCACTTCTGTGCTGAAATGTCAAGCAGGCCAAAACTCACATGTCTTCTGGAAGTATTTACGTCTGCAGTGAATCAACAGATGCAGCAGCAGCACTGACATGTAGAAGACATTATCTGGCTGAATCCTTCCCTACTCTTGGGCTCCTATATTTTCTTCTCCCTCTTCCACATTGTCTCCTGAGCTGGGGGTGATTTAGATTTCCTATTTAGGGCCAGGTAGTCCACAGTCACTTATTCTCTATGGTTTAGCCAATTGTGATCACATGTATTAAACACCTACTTTTGCAAAGAAAACTTCTGTTTTGAGGCTGAGAGTTGTGCAAATCTATGGGTTTTTTTAATGAAAAGTATTTAGACGACAATTTGGTGCCATGTCCTTAGAAGTGGACTGTCACAATTAAGAACAAGTGTTAACTTGATGGTTGAGGGTTCAAGATCTGATACATTTGTAGATAGATAATCAGTAGTTGAGTTAAGCCTAGAGTGAACATGCAAGAGACTGTCTAGTTGATAGAGAAGACCCAACTCATGGTGGATGGATCTAGGCCCTGGACAGGTGAATAAAAATAGAGTGCTGGTTGAAGAAGTTGAGTATACTTGATTAGATATGCTGGTCTGGCAGTAAGGATCATCTCTTTCTCAGTCGTTATGTGGAGATGGTGTGGCCAGTTCCCTCAGCCCTTTGGTGACTGTGCATGCTCTCCTGCCAAGTTGGACTAAGAACCTGATAATCATAAGAGAATAAACCTTTGTTCCCTTAATCTGTTTTGTAGTGATTCTATCAGCAATCATGCAGATGAACTGCAACATGGGCCATCAGTAGTTTCTTCCCCTTTAAGACCTATCGCCCCCCTTCCAAAGGTTCTTGCTTAATTTATAGTTCTAGGCATGAGTTTCCTGCTGAAAAGCAAATCTTCAATCTAATAGGAAAGCAGTTGATTATTTTCATAACACTACACCACTAATATACTGATGAGATGACCTCTTGCCAGGGTGGTGGTTATTGTAATTCACAGAAATAACAGTTGGATGAAGCTGTAGCCAACATATTACCTTCTCGAACTATAAAAGCTGGCCAGGAGGTAAGAAGCTTCCAGATAAGCTTCAGCTTCTTCATGGCATGTCCTATTATCAACCTGTATAGAGTCTTACAATCACTATCTGAATGGGAACCAAGGACAATGGCAAAAAACTATATTGTCTTGGGAGTCTTTAAGACCTCTCTGACCCACAGCTCATAAACAGATAACTTATATCTGGTATTGGGAATTTCGTTTAATTGCCTATGAGGAGGATCATCTCAGGGAAAGTTTCTGCTATTCCTCCCACAAATCCTTCTGACTTCTGTGCTGCTTTGGTTTGCCCTCGGCCACCATCGGTGCCTGCCTCTTCCACAGGGCTGTGGTATGCTAAGCCCATCATACTAAATTTAGAGGTAGTTAATTCTCTTTCCCAGACAGTTTCTGAATTCAGGTCCAGGCCAACTTAATTTAACTCATTTTCTTCAAAAAGTTTTAAGCTTGGAGAAACTCCGGGGCATTCTTTTCAGGCACAATAAGCAACACCCAGAACCACAAGTTGATTATGTGTAAGAGTTTTTAATGCATTGTGAGCTTAAGGAAACAGAATGGCTGCTTGCTTTCTGGAAATGCAATTGGAAACAAACATAGTTTAATATACCACAAAATTATTTTGTGCGGGAACACAGCATTCTCTGTTGTGAGCTTTGTTCCTGGCAAAGGGATATATCATGTAGCTGGCTTGATCCTTTGGTCCATCTGGAGGGTGTGGTTCCCAAAATGTATGGGTTGAAGTCTTCGTCTCCAGTGTTTTCTTTTCAAACATCCTATTTCTTTAAGGGGAACAAATGTTTTCTCCACAAAGGCTGCCTATACCTCCCTCTTGGCTGCTCAGATTTCTGCTTGCCTTTTGGTTACCGTGTGGCTGGTGATTTCCCAGTGTCCCCAAGGAGGGCTCACTCTAGCTGTTAGGACTGAACAAACAATCCTGGCTGAAACCAGAACAGAATCAGCCGCTGCTTTCACCATCCCGGACGTCAGCTCTGTTTCAGGTTTCCCTGCCAACATAGATATAATATTAAACATTGAGATGCTGCCAAATTCAGCAGTAACACAGACTCAGAGTAACTGCTGCTGCTTTTGCTAACTTGGAAGTGCCCAGGCCTAGTGCCAGGTAGCTTACAAATATCGGTGGTGCGTTTCATCCTTGCAACAATGCTGTGAGGAGGCATCATTTCAGTTCTACAGTCAAGGAAATGGAGACTTCGATACCCGGAGAGGTTCAGGCGTTTGCCCATAGCTGTAGGCTATAAGTAGTACTGTCCTAATGTTTCTGGAACTCATCAACTCATTGTGACGTCTTATTCTGCCATTCCCAAACTCCTTTTTATATCCTCAGTCTTAACTGGACTTTGCCCTAAAATAAATTCAAGTTATCGCTTGACCTAGATCCTGTCTTTCATTCAGAGAGAACCAGCATTTAAAGGGCCTCTGCATCCTGGCAGGCCTGGAATCACACACTAGGGGTAGGATGCAGACATAACTGAGGGACACAGCTCATCCTTCCAGCCTTATCTGTTAACACACTCTGTACTCAATCATAGATCTCCGCTAGTTCTGTGCCTTTGTCCTGCATCCACTCCATGGTCCACTCTTTTGCTCTCACTTCCAGAGTCATTCATGTATCTCAGCTCTGCAGGCCGCCTTCTCTAGTTAGAGTTAGTTACATCCAGCTAGTAGTTACATAGCTACTTTTTCCTTTGATCAGAGTCCTCTAGAATCATGCTGCTTATGTTGCAATCCTGGCATGACTTTTTGCCTGACATTTGAGGTTGGTCAAGGTTTCCCACTTCTCAGAATCTCAGTTATCTCCTCAATAAAAAGGCGCCAATAACAGAAGCAGCCCATAGGGTTTTGGCATACTTTAGATAAGCTACTGAGTATAAAGTTCTTGGGATGGTACATGAGCACCTTGAAAAGCAAAAGGAAAAAAAATTGTTATTATTCTTTATTCTTCTTTGGCAGCTTTACTTTCAAGACCATCAATAAGTTGTTCCTCCCTAATTTTTTAAGAGCTGGTCTTTCTCATGAATTAAAATCTTGAAGCTTTGGTATTCTGCAGTTAATTCTGTTAGTTCCCTCTACTTAGGAATCCAGAGAATCCTCTCCTCCCCATAGCTGACATTTTCAAGTCTCCATCTCCAGCTTCCCCCCACCCCCCGTGGAGTTCAAGAACTCTTTAATACACTTGCAATAAAATCTCTGTTTTCTTAAGTGAGCCAGAGTCTGTATCAGTGACTTGTAATCAAAGGTCTCTGAAACAGATCTAGTACAAGGGCCCATTGTGGTCTCATTCGTGTGGTGGATGGCAGTTCACAGGGCGAGTGGCAATTTTGCTTGAGTTTAAAAAGCGGTTCCAAAGGCTGACAGCTGTAGGTGATATTTTGCAGTGCCCTCCCAGTACTGGTAAATACTTTTATTCTTTAAAACTTTGAACCTGTCATTCTCACTTTGTCCCATTGTGAAAGTTCCTGTAACTAAGTAGTGCCATATATACCACCACAGTTTTGAAGAGAAACTGTAAAGTTAGGATGTAATCAATAGAGGGAAAAGCGTAAGTAGGAAAAGAGAGGGGGTTACAAAAAGGAGTGGGGGGAGTAACAAGGAAACTAAAGTTGTAGGATGTAACCAGACAGAAAGCTTCTACGCTGTAAGTTTATTAAAACATAATTTCTTAGAAAGATCGTGAACATACCTACACAGGGAAACAAAGAGTGACAAAGATAAGTTATAAAGGAAACTGCCCTGAGATGTTCCTTCCAGAAGCCTTAGGCAAATAAACAAAATTCCCACTCTCAGATATGTGACATCTGCTAATGAGCTGCTGATCAGAGAGGTCTCAAAGACTCCTTCCCGAACAATACAGACTTTTTTATATTGCTCTTGGTTGCCTTCCTTAAATTGCCAGTAAGACTCTATTGCTGAAGACACTACTTACATTGATTATAGAATACAAAGAACAAACCAGAACTGGTCTGGAAACTTCCTTTTTGCAATTGAGTTTTCATAATACCAGAACCAGGCCAAAGCAATCAATAGTCTCACCTAGCTGTTAATTATGATAACAACCACCTTGACAAGAGGTGACCATTCAGGAACTAATGACAGGATGCTATGGGTGTATCCAAGATTTCTGATTTGATTTAAGATATGCTTTTCAACAGGAAACACATTCCTGATAATGAAACAGGCCAAGAACCTGTGGACAGGGAGACCATAGGCCCTAGGAACAAATTATTAATGTTTAGCTCTAAGGACTTGATATTCAACTGTTTTCTAAACAGCTATCTTGATACACAAAGATTAGAGGAGGCTTCAGTGCGCAAACCTAATAGTCTTCTTTTGCAATAAAATGTGTTTAATACAGAGAATCACAACTGACCAAGGTGTGAAGAATACGTGACTGTGGTTTGCTCAGCCTCAGCAGGACATCTAGATCACCTCCTTCTAAGACAAGACTTAAGGAATGTCTCGGAAGGTGTGATAGTAAGAATGCCAGCGCCCGAGAGTAGTGAAAAAGACAATCAGACAGTATGTTCTGGATATGACAAGACTGATACATCCATGAGCTTATTTTAGCTGTGTCTAAAACCTACACAAGATTTAGTGTGTCAGTGTCTCACCATATCAATTCACAAGATTCGGTCTGTCAACTTTCCCCTCCTTATTCCTCTTTCCCACTATTGATTACATTTTTGACCTTATAGTTTCTCTTGAAAACCTCGGTGTTAAATGCGGCACTTCTTAGTCATAAGTGCTTTCATGAGGGGGCAAAGAGAGAATAAAAGGTTCAAACTTTAAAGAACAAAAGGATTAACCAGTACTGGGAGGGCACTGCAGGATATCACTTACAGTTCTCGGCTTTGTAGCTACTCACTAAGCTCAATGTATTGAAGCAAAATGGCTACAAGATTTGGTCCATCCACATTTCACCAAGAGGCTCTATACTTCCCTGAGAAACTACCAAGCATTAATGCCGGATGCAGGGGAAAGAGAGCTATTTTCTTCAATGTTATGCCACTGATACATCTTTCCTGCTCCATCTCAGGCATTTATGCTCAGGCATTTGTCATTAAAAGCAATCCAGATGAAACTCTAGTGGGCCACACATGCAATCACAATAAGAGAAAGCATGTTAGTAAAGAAGGTGTCTAGTGGGAAAGGGTGCAGTATTAAGATTGGCTAAGGAGGAATTAAAAATTACATAGATTCCTTATATTCACATATGAAACTCTAATCAGTAGTCACTGATACTATTTCTTCCCTACAGCCTTGGGGATTTGAAGTCCCACTGGCAGAAGCCATATATAGGAAGAGCTCAGCAGTCACACCTGAGTAGACCAGTCTGATGCTCTTAACTGACATGGAAGAAAGCTTGTTTTCTCCCAAGGAAGAATTCTCTTCAGTGTTAAGTTTACCATCTATAGAATGAATCATTATGGGTAAAAGAGAAACTGATGTCCATTATCAGATTCTCTCCTTTGGGAAAAGTGTTCAGAAGGAAAGACAGTTCTCTCACTGATACACTGAGGAGGGTGTTATTTGGGTGTTGGCATTAAATTACAGTCCTAGTATTGTTGATATCAAATTACCAGGAACTTAATGTCTTAAAACAACAGGAGCTTATTATCTGCAGTGTTCATTTTGCCTTGAAAAGTAGTGTGTTCACAGGTCCTGGGGCTATTGATATATCTTTATTGGGTTATTATTCTGAAATTATTCTGCTGTAGAAGAGTGAGAATGCAAGATGACTCACCAACAGTAGCCTCATCATCTCTACTGACCCAAATGACTACACTGAAATATTCCAGATAGTTTGAATACCCCTAGGAAGCAGGTTGTGTGTGCACATGTATGTGCATACATGGACATGCATACATGGACAGATGTACATGCATAGCACACGTGCATACATACATTTCACTCATACAAAATGAAATCTATGTATTAATTTGCCAGGTGGCTGTAATCATGACTTATCATGACTTACTAGCATGCGGACCATGAAATATGTAGATTATCCACTATCTTATGCTCCTAAATTTGACAACATAAATCACATGAACATTTTAGAAAGAGAGAGAGGGGGGGAGAGAGAGAGAGAGAGAGAGAGAGAGAGAGAGAGAGAGATGCTCAACACTGTTTAATGTTAATTTTTGTGTTTTTTCTGATTTTCGGATTATTTTTATGTTTCTGCATTATATCAGATCCAATTGTTTTAACCTTTCTTCCATAAGAAAATTCTTTCAATGTAGAAAAGTTATGAAACAAGAGGCTAGACACACCCTTTTAACCTTTGGAATGTATATTGCAAATTAGTGTAAGGAAGACAAAAAGTGGTTCCTTTTGTGGGATTGGAAGCTGTATGAGGTGTTCACAAGTATGGTCATCACAACTGGAAACCAAGTCAAAAAAGATTAACTAAGGTGTGAGCAGATGGAAACTTTCAGGGTCAAGGTTACAGACAGACCCATGTTCTTAATTCGAGAAAAGATGCTCAGAAGTCAGGGTCATAAAGGCACCTATTTCTCTCTCTCTCTCTCTCTCTCTTTCTCTCTCTCTTTACCTTTCCTTCTCTGGACTCATGAATAAGTCATAGTTGGGTGGAATAGGAGAGGAGAGAACCAGGAAAATTGGTGTATAGTGTAGACAAATAATGTATCTGTGGTTATAAATCAAATAATACATTTGTAAAACTTGGGAAAACTCATTTTCAGGGATGTGTATACCTGAAGTCAATGATAATGTCACATACACTGACATCAGTCAGTAGATGGCCACAGGCACGCAGTTCTGGATTAACAGAGCTTTGTTTCAGAATTTAAGTTTCGAGACTTGAATCTACCATGGGTTACAAAAGAAAGCATGAAAATATATTTCACATATAAAATAAATATTTTATATGATATTTCATATATAAGTATTTAATGTTAATTTTAATTTAATATATTAATTTATATTAGGGGGAGGGAGCAAAGGGATGGGACCAGTGTACCTATTAAGTTTGTATGAGCGGAAATAAATAAATAAATAAATATGGACTGGAGAGGTGGCTCAGGGGTTAAGCCTCTGCCTTGCAGGTGGAAGGTCCTAAGTTCAGATCCTAGACCCCATGTATAGATGCCGGGCGGAAGCGGGAGCGGCCTGGGTTTCCTGCCCTGGTAGGGTGGAGCCTGTGAATCCCAGGGCAGAGTAAACAAGGAGGAGGTGGAGGCGTCCATGGTGGTTCCCGAATTCGTCCGTGGTTCTACACACACACACACATACATACACACACATACATACACACACACATGCACACATGCACAATTGAATAAATAATAATAAAAATATATAAATTTTAATTAATATTTAATATATTAACATAATATATTTTATGCATTAATTTGTACAATAAATATCAAATATAAAATAAAACCATTGTAGTTTGTCTGTATGTTAACAATAAATTCATAACCAAATGGCTTATGGCTTAAGGAGGAACAAGGGATTTTATTTTAGATTATGAGTGTCTGGTTACAGATCTTAATCCAGTTGGCAGGAAAAATCATACCAACACCAGGGGCTGAGGGAACTGGCTATATCATATCCACAGGACTGCTGAGAGAGGAGGCAAACCTCACCAGACATCATCTCTGTCCAAATATACAAAAGAATGCCAGCTCTCTGAATTGCCTCCTTTCTTCTTATCCAACTAACCCAGGGGAAAGTCCCACAATCCTTTGCCTGAGCTTTCCCATCAACTAGCCAATCTCCTTTAAGTTTGCTATGGCTTAACTCAACTACTTATTCTTCACAGAATAAGTTCCCAGAGCTTGACCCTTCAGTTGTCAAATTGATCAAACTGATACCTATATCTGCCTACCACAACCATGACCAGATAATAAAAAGCTACAAAAAAGCCAGAGATGAATTGTGAATAAAGCAAATTCCAAGAAGTCCAAGCTGTTTGTTTTCCTATGACACCAGCAAATAACACAGCAAAAGAGAACAAGCAGAAACAGTTGAAGCACCGGACACCATTGATTCTAACTTCCCAGGGCTTTTATCTGGTGGCATCTTAGAAAGAGACAACCTTCCTTGGCCATGTGATACTTTACGAGGGACGTGTTGACTGAAGAGCTACCTCTCTCATGAGAGATTGAGTAAGTGGGTAGCATATGTTACTTCACTGTTCTCGAACATGAATTCAGAACCTTTGTTGATTCCGTTGTTGATGTTTTGCGCTTTTCCATTGTTCCATTGTTGATATTTTATACACCAATGCAAAATGACATAGCTCTCCTTGGAGCCTGGCTATTATCAGTCTTACATGTACAATGGCAAAGTCTTTTGTCTGTAACCTTCCCTTTCTCCTGAGTCTTTACTATGTCAGTCAGCTTCACTGTGGCATTTGACATGCAAGGGGGAGAAGAGCCCAAATCACAGTTGCCATCAAGCTTTTCTTCTTCCTTGTACTTATCTAAGTTGCAATTATCTATTTATTTGTGTGGTTTACTTTATTAATGTGTGGTTACTGCACTAGATTATATGTTTACAAGCAAGTAACTATGTCAGCTTGATCATCATTGATACCTGGTACTTAGTATAATACTAAGCACTTTATAGAAACTCAATAAATACTTGTTAAATAAATGAAAGGTAAGGGAAAGCAAAAGCTAATTATGCCTTCAGGATGCTGTGGCATGGAAAAGACGGTTGAAACTCTGCGGCTTCTCCCCTCTCTCCCAGGGATGGGCTGATCTAAACAACCTAAGAGATCCCTTCATTTTAGAGATAAGGAGTTCCAGGTCAGAGCATTTTAATTACTTCTTCTGGGATCTAAAGAATGCACTGTTGAGCCTATTTAATCAAGCATAGTGATTGAGTCAGCCCAGATAGACTTGGCAAATGAATCTGCCCGGCTTGGCCCTGAGGCCAGGACTCCATTCATTAGATCCTGATGTTTCTGGCACAACATTAACCAAGAATCACATCGTAAAACTTTTCTGATTGCATAGGCTAAGAAATTAATCTTTACAGTTTGAACAGATAATGACGAGATGAGCCCCAGTTGGAGACGTTTATTAGGAGAGAGTTAGAAGTGGAACCACCTCCGCCATAATCCCTGAAGCCAGGCGACCATCAAACTGTACCTTTCAGTGATTAAATTCTTTGGGCTGTGGCATATAAACCTTCCCCTCTGCCTCCTGCCTCTGCTTTGGGTCGTGATTCATGCCTATGAAAACACTGCTGCTGCAAGGACAATGTGAACCTCCCCAGTGACAGTTATTGCAACAAGACAAAGGCATTTTTAGAATTATTGCCATTATCTTATATGAGGGACGCTGACAGTATCTTTTTGTCTTGCCCCTATAATTCCATTACATCGAAAACATTTTGCAAGGGCAGCTCTCTGTGAAGCCACAACCGAGATAAAGTACTTTCAGGAATGTTCCTTTGCTGCAGCTAGGACAATGATTCATGTTCCAGGAGATCTGTGAAAACTGTCCTTGTCTACACATCATAGGACATCCTAGGAGGAGTTTGAGAGACTTCAAAGGCATTATGTTCTTTTCACTTTTGTAATAATTGCATGAAATAAGAAATTTTACAGATGTACAGCAGATAAGTAGGAAGTCAATTAACACACCCAGGTTCCTTGGACAAAAAAAAAAAACAAAAACAAAAAACAACACTGTAACATCTTTCTGGTACACATATAGGAGTGATGGTAAACTATCATGACCTATTTCTACTATTTCTCTGAGGAAATCTGTGCTAGGCAAGTGGTTAAAAGCTGAAACAAATTTTTCATTATTAATTCATTTTTACTATTCTTATTGTTATTTTTATAATATTAGTTTCATTTACAAATATATGAAATTTAATTACAGAAATAAAGATCCACAAGTTATATATCAAAACAACTAATTCTTGATTATTTGATAGCTTGTGTCTGGTATTTGGTAATTACATTCTTAGTGACCTTCCTATTGAAGGTAACCACTTAGTTACTCTTGGGCATTGCAGTAGATAAAGAATGGAAGGGGGGTATGAGAGCTTTTTCTGTTTTATTAACTTAGTCTTTATTCTCTTCCTATAGTGTACCTATCATGGGTAAAGGAGCTAATACGCTATAAAGAGATGACTAGAGAAAATGTTTTCTACGCTTGGAATTTGATAACATTAACATAAAGCAGCTGTAAGTAATACAGATAGTCTTTCTTAGTTCCTTCTGGGTTGAATTGTTATAAATAAGGAATGAATGGAGCTGGACTTTGGAATCATGAGAGTGAAAATGAGTGCAAATTTGGGGAATTTTGGTGGCAATATGTGAAAGAGTAAAGTGCTAGCAGCAGAGTTTACTGAGGAGGACATGGGTGATGGATATGATCATAATGGTGACTTAGTAGTTTAGGGGGACTGCAGATGAGGATTGATGGTGATGGAGACAACTGTGATGGGGTGAAGCAGGCAGTGATAACTGGAAGGGTGACAGGCGCAGAGAACACTTTGCAGCATTACTTTCTGATGTCTTTAGTGATTGATTGACATTCAAGGATAAACTAGGTGGTGGCAAGTAGGGAAGTGGAAAGACCCTGGTCACTCTGAGCAAACCCACCGATCTTCCTCTTTTGCAGGACCTAATCACCCAGCAAATCCCTCTTTGAGATGATTCTTCTTGTGTTAGTAGTTAGACCATTATTTCTTTTTAGTAAATTATCTGAATGTTCTAAAATACTGCCATGTATGTCCAATAATCAAATGGTTTCAACAGATGGGGAAACTTTAACAGTGGTTAAAGTTAGTCCTCACAACATAAAAATGTTCTTTTTAGTTAGTTGTATTTGTCAATTGTTTTGTGATTACTAGCAAAAGGGAGTTTTTGAAGTGTTATTAGTTTTTTTTTGCCAACATATTTTAAAGTTCTTACTAAAAGCTAGAAAAAAAGACATTACCTAACTTCTTTATGAGTTCAGAAAGAACAGTGTTTAATCCTAAGTGTGCAGACCGCTGCCAAAGAAAACGTTCCCAGAGGACACAGGACCTGCACTAGCTCCATGTGCTTGTTGAACTCAGATATGGAACATGTTGTATTTCATTCTAGGAGGGAACAAAAGCCATGTTCCTTGTATTGTGACGGTTGGTCTCTCTGCTTCAATCTCTTTCTCTTAGTTTACGAAGAATTCAACATCTGTATATTTCTGATCTCCATTATCACATGCAAATTCTCCAAAGAGGAAAAAGCAAAAAACCCAACTTCTAGTAATGGTCACCTGAATGGCTGTCATAAAAGGACCAAAGCTTAATCTTTGTGTACTGTCTCTTCTGTTTCATGACTGTGTGCAGGAGGTGTTGCTGATGTGTTTCCAACAGCCACATCTGGCTCTCTGGCAGTCTGTGCTGCTCACTGGGCTGACCCATTGATGGCTCTTGAACGGTTCAGAATATGTAGAGGTCATTGGATTATTTTTTCATTCATTCTCCCAGGTACTATTTATCTGTCAGTCACATTTCATTCTGAGGAATTTACTAGACTTGTC
This sequence comes from Typhlomys cinereus, assembly GCA_023101885.1. Taxonomy (NCBI): domain Eukaryota; kingdom Metazoa; phylum Chordata; class Mammalia; order Rodentia; family Platacanthomyidae; genus Typhlomys; species Typhlomys cinereus. The sequence goes on from JALPQD010000004.1 coordinate 9,408,003, forward strand.
TGTCTATTCAAAATGTATAAGGAAACTCCTCATTAAAGATTTGGATTTATATGTCCCGAAGGGCAATATTCCCAAGACTGCATTTAGGAGAGTAGAGGAACAATGTTATTGGTTGAATATTTCTGAAAATACTGATTTTTCTTCCTCTGAAATGGTCTGAAACTCTTAAATATTCCATAGTAGTGAAGGTGGAGATATTGTTTCTTCAAGGATTCATGAGGTGAAATGATCACTAGCAGAAATTAAAGTTTGGGAGATATATGTTAAAATTTTCAGGAGAAAGGTCTTTTGATAGAGAAATAAAGCATGAATGAAAACTAAAAGAAGGATTCAAGTAATACAAAAGAGATCAAGTCATGAGGTGAAGTATGAACACTGAAGTTCGCAATGGGAGAAAGATTACTGCATATGAAACTCAGTTGAGTGGAGAGAAAATTTTAGTCCTGATGGTCATACTCACATTTAACTTGGAGGAAAGAGAAAAGGAAACGAAATTTTACTTCACAAAAAATCTTTTGAAATTAACAAAGAGGTGTCTGGAAAGTTGATGAAAGTTCATTGATTTGGATAAAAAGCAATGCAGGATGTTAAGAAGAGATGGTCTTGGGGCTGGAGAGGTTGCTCAGGGATTAAGCCTCTGCCTTGCAGGCAGAAGGTCCTGAGTTCGGATCCTAGACCCCACGTATAGACGCCGGGCGGAAGTGGGGGGGGGGGCGGGGGGAGGCACCTTGAGTTTCTGGTCCTGGTAGGGCGGAGCCTGTGAATCCCGGGGCAGAGTAAACAAGGAGGAGGTGGAGGCAGTCCATGGTGGTTTCCAAGTTTGTCCGTGGTTCTACACACACACACACACACACACACACACAATGATATTTGGAGAAATATCATTCTTAAGCTATAGAAGCTGTAAGTGACTAATGGGTGGTCAGTGTTCTGTGTGAATATGGACTATCACTTACATTCCAAGCAAAACAAAGCAAGAATAACCAACATGTTTTCACTATACCCAGAAGACTTGATATTTAAAAATAATTGTTTCTGGAGTTTTTTCATTTAATGTTTGACCATAGGAAACTGGATCATAGCAAGCAGAATTGAAGATAAGTAGAAATTGCTATCTTCCTATAGGGATGTCTCATTTACAGAACACTGTTTTCTAGTGTTTTGTTATTACTGAACTAAAGAAAAGCATCCATCTAAGAGAAGAAATGAGTGTTGTGATGTGATCATTCTATATTTGATCTCCAAAGTAATGTTGAGACATTGCGATTTCTTAAAAAGGTGTTTTGGGTCATGGGGCACCACTCGTAGACTGTTGGAAGGGATTCCTGTCTATCTCACAGTAGTGGGCAGGATCTCATAAGATAGACTTAGTTACCATAAGAGTGTGTTTTTTTTTTCTCTTCTTTTATTTCACTTTTGTTAAGAATTTATTTGTTTATTTGTTTTTAAACTTTATTTATTTTGCATGTGTATCTATCAGAGGGCACTATATGTTCCTGTGGAGGCCCAAGGGTGACTTTGGGAATCACCCTGGATTGCTTCTTCCTCCTTTTTGCTTTGTTCTGGGATTTCCCAGCAGGCTCTGCTCACTAGAGTGGTAAGTGGAGGCCAATACCCTGTCCATTGGGCATTTTCACATGGGACCTGAAGTCCAATCAGAACCTTTTGCTTGTGAGGCAAAGTCTTAACCCTTGAGTCATCTCTTCAGCCCAAGAAATTTTTTATATACAAACAAAATGAGTTTCTGTCCATGATCCCACTTCCCCCTTAGTCCCTCTTTTCCCACCTTTACCTCCTTTCACACATTTGTCCCTGTTGTGCCTCCTGCCCTCATGTCTCTCTGCATGTGTGGAACACAAGGCTTCCTTCAGGACACTTATACTAGTAAGGCACTAGGCGTCTGTAGGAGTATAAATGACCCTTCAATGGGTAAATTCACAGGTGGAAAGCTCCCCTTTCACTTGTCTGACACCTGCTCCTAGTTGTCTACACCTTTCACTAAGTGTAGGTTGTTTAAAAGCAAGAGGAACCCCTACCCAAGCGCTTGACTACTTCTGCACACTCTCATTCTCCTTCCACTTCTCTGTTACACTGCAACGAGGCCCAGAGGATTACTACATAGGCTGATGACCATATTGCTTGGATTATCCAGTCATCAGAATTATGAGCAAAATAATCTTTTCTTTATGCATTACCCAGTATTGTAGATTTTGTTATGGCAACCTCAGGTATCATTTCAATGGTCATAGCATTCTAGTATTCAAATACCTCTTATCTTATCCAGCAATGGCTTCACAAAGCAAAATTTGTGGTGCCAATCATTTGAATATTCCTTGTAGATGTACTTCCTTAAATGGAAAATGTAAAATTTCTGGAGTTAATAGGGAAAAACAAAAGCGTGAGTGAATAAAGAACAATAAAATATTTTGAGAGAAAGAGAAAAAATGTAAAGAAGAGAACATTTTTGCAGTACATTTACATAATCTATTCTATTACTGGTTATGGTTAATCTTTGACTGTGACTAATATATATAAATTACCATAGATATGAATGTATAAATAGTAAATATGTGAAGTTTGGCACTATTTCCAGTTTCAAACATCCACTAGAGGTCTTAGAATGTATCTATCCCCTCAAAGGCAGGAGAGTAGCTAAAAAATATTTTCTTGAAATCATGTGTGAAGCAAAAAAGCACTAGTCGGGCTGTGGTATGGTTTACTCTATTTACAAGCTTCTGACATTGATATTCATTATCATAATACTAGTTAGCACTTGCATTGAACCTTCTGAGTGCCAGTCCCTCTAACTTATAACTCATCTGATCCTCACCAATAAACCTCTGAGTTAGCAGCTGTTTTTAAATACTCCCAATTGATACATGGTGAAGAAGAAATGAAGAAAGTTTGAGAAATTTGCTCAAGACAGAAAGATTCTCTGTGCTCCAGATAAACCTTGAACATTGGCAGACCAGCTTCAGCGCATGCCTCCTGACGTTTTGGGGAGGTTGATGACAAAGATTAATTGTCTGTGTGGTTATCTTGGTGACTCATATGAACACAACAATGAAAATGATGCATTTGTTTTCATGCAAAAGAAATAATGCGATATAATTTCCCAGGCTGTAGGTATGAGGTGGCATCCATGCCTGTGTTTCTGAGTGGATGGGAATTATTTTCTCAGTGTGAAGAAAGAATATGAGTAGAACAGACATCATAAATTTGTTCTGTTGAACTAGGCTTTTTATAGTTTGATTAAAGCTTATAGATACGTATAAATATATGACTCTGCCAAAAAACAACTTAGCAAAGGCCATTACTGTTTCATTTATTAATTAATGAATATTAATTAACACTCTAAAACAATAATAGGTCTTCACTGACTTTTTTTCTGAAATGGTTAAAATGTTTACACTAAGGGGAGAGTGTAGCCAGTTGACATAATTTAGCAAGGACTGTCAAATAACAGACAGTTGAAGTGCAAAGCATTTTTCTCATTTATGGTTCCACCAAATTTAACTAAAGGCCTGGGCATCATAAACCTGCAGACAGAAGTAGTTCCAGGGGAAAATGCAGGCTTGCTAGCAGGCCAGCTGTGCAGAGGGATGGACTCCAGCTTCCTGTAATAGCTGTGCAGCACAAAGAATGTTGGCTGCCTCCAGGGCCAGCTGGAGGCAACTGTGCTCCTGGAAATCCTGAGTTGTCTGTTCGGGACTCTAGTGAATAGAATTCTGGTTAATAGAATAGCTGTCTCATCAGCCAGATTTCAGTCATGCTCTTTTATAAAAGCCTGCTAACTTCAGCATTCAGCAGATAGGAATGTCAAGTGCAGCTCATAATTCTTGTCTAGTAGGGTTGTTATTAGGGTTCAGTTAAATAATTGATATAAAACAGTTGGAAGAAAGCTTGACTAAGATCAGAAGTCAATAATTGGGTTGGTTTAAGCTCCCTTTCAAAGACCCTTTGCCTTTTGTGGACCCTTTAGCTTGTGATGCTTTCTTAACCATGGCTAATGAAAGTAAGTTAAATAGGAAGTAGATGCCCTTCTTGGAAATGAGAAGTTTATACAAACATGATGGCAGTTTACTGTACTTGACATCCAGAGGGATCATCTCCCCCTGCAATCCTCGAGAATGGAGACAGGGCCCCCTACAATCCTGGAGTGAACCACTTCTTCATAAATGTCCTGTATGATCCATGCAGCCACCCTGAGCAGACTGAAAAGATTTCCCCTCCTTCCAAGAAGTGGGCCATGTTTAGTACCATATCCAAATCCACTGCCAGTGCCAGGGCAAACCAATGTGGCCAGTCAGTAGCTTTCCTGTAGGTTGCCGGACCACAGAACTGCTACCCGACACTGTTCAGATTCTGTCTGTACTCACTTGGGCCAGGATCAGTCTCAAGGAAAGCCAAAAGGAACTGATGAGTTTCAACTACTGCCAGACTGTCTGCTAGTTTCAGCTCTAGAAAACTCCTAGTTGTCCCCAAATTCTCTTTATCCCAATGACCTGAAAGAAAGCAATGCTGTTCTCTTTTTGCCTTTATTAAAATTTGGCCAACGTCCAGCTCCTTCATCTATAAAGAGACTGACAAAGTGCTTCTGGAAAACTCAGGGTAGTTTGAACAAATTAAATAATAACAGTCTCCCACACAACATGAGTAAACTTTGGAGGTAAACATGAGTTAAGTTGACTCTTTGGCAAAGACTGGTCAAGGACCAGGGTGGAGTCCAGATTCCGTCTTATTAAAACAATAATTTAAACTCCTTTTAATATTGCTGCAGTCAGTAATCCTGTCCTGGCAGTTTGGTTAACGGGTTGAGTATGGGCTCAATTCAACCTAGTTCAAAATTTTGTGTGCAAGTTTCAAAACACAGTATATGTTATTGCCTTGTTGATTTTGTGCTACATTTAGAATGACCCATCCAAAGGCCTAGTATTGATAAAATAGAACTGGTCTTAGTGCTATGAGGAAAGCTACGTCCCAACCTAAGCAATGAAGAATAACAGCTCTGTGCTCAGCACTTCTAAAATGAAGCATTTGTCTTTAGCCCTATCTGGATGGGGACCAGCAGGTTCTGGGAAGAATATTAACCTGAATTTGTTGCAGTCTTGTTTCCTAAATGGTTTATAAACACTTCCCCATATGTGCTCCAAAGATTTTCATTTAGTGAATTATTCAAATCTTTTTGCCATATATCCTGTATAGCTGTCAATGAGGAGGGGGTTATATGTTCCTGATATCTGAGAAATAAGAGTAATACTGACATAGCCCAGCAAAATTGCATCCTAAAATAATACTATAAGAATGTTCATTTTGATATAAATACTGAGTGCTGTATTTTCAAGAAATATTGTAGACCATAGTGCTTGGTACTTTCCTAGGGAGCACTGAATGCACTTGGTACCCTGGTTTTAATTTGATTCCGTGGAATAAAGTATATAAGCCATTGCTTAGTTAGCAGTGTAATCTATTGTCTACTAGATAAATTTTATGCTATTTCTAAAGACGTTAATTCATGAAGATTGAAGGTTTAACAGTACAAGGTTTGGAATGCAACATGTTAGATTTTATGTTTAAGTTCTGTTTTTAAGTATTAATGTGAATGGGGGGTATGTAGCATGGAATGTGGCAGTCCTTAAACTTCTGTTACTGTAAAAGTAAAATGATTGCTATAAGTTTTCAGTCTAAAAAAAAAAGTTTTCAGTCTAGCATTTGATGCCTCATCCTAGTAAATTATTGTTATCATCATCATCATTATCATCATGATGTTATTGCTGGTTTTGTCCCAGTCATTACTTGGAAACTATTTCTTTTTGAAAAATTGAGGAGGAGGAAATGGAAAACCTCCAGCCGTCAGCTTTAACAACTAACTGTATGTGCTGTGAAGACAAGTAGCTCCTCTTTGTATCATGAAGGAGATCAGCCATGCTGCTGATGACTGAAAGAATTTTCCTTGAACACTAAGTTTTCTTTTTGACTTTTGAGACAAAGTCCTGTTGTTCAGCTCCAGGCTAGGATGGCCTGCCGCTCACAGTCTGCTTCTAGGCATGTATCACCCTGTCCAGTTTGAAGAACACCCTGAATTTGATGCCTTCCCTCCTTTCTTATGTATCTTTTCTTTATTTTACCATCTCATTCTCTTTTACTAACAGAGAAAACTACCAACTATGGAAAAATCACAGTTTTTTTCCCCCTCTGTACTAGTAGTGAACTTGTGTGCAAAGCACTACTAGTTCAGGTACTAGTAGTAAACCTTTCCCAAAGAGATCTGATGGTGAGTTTGACTCGGTCTTCAGTGATCCAACTAGATATTGGGACTGACAAGAGGTTTATTCGATCCCTATTCTATCATTTCCCCAGATTAGCCTTTAATATATATATATATATATATATATATATAATTTTAAACCTTCCTATGATCTCCCAAACCTTTGACTATACTTTTCAGCTCCCTGAAAACATTTAGAATGTTTGTAGCCTCACTTCAAATTGCTGTGTTGAAACTTAACCCCCAAAGTGATGTAGTTGGAGACAGGTCCTTTGAGAGGTAACTGAGACATAATTGGAAGAGCCCTCAAGGATGGGTTGCTTCCTTTTAAAAGTGGTCTCAACCACTTGTGTCGTCCACATCTGTAAAAAATAAATGTTGTCATGGATGCCTGGGACACAGTGTTTTGCAACAGTAGATTGAATGGATGAAGATAAGGTTCTGTAAATCATAACAACCCTGTTTCTTCATCCATATTTTTTCTCAATCATATCCTGGAAGTTCATATGACACATAATGAAGCATCTCATTCTTCCACAACTACCTTCAATAGCTTATAACTAATGCATACTAGTTATTGACAAATTCAACAGTTATTCAGCTTTACTAGATCATCCAAGTTTTTATTCTCTCCTTATGTTCGCCCTAATGTTCACTCTACTTATAGATTCCATTAGTCCTATGTGACTCCAATGGAGTATTTCCTGTAGCCAACGTATCAGCCAGGAAAAACTCAAAAGCCTGAGCTAGATAATGTGGTTGAAGTAAAATAGGTAGCCTAATGTTCCCTCTTCTATATTTGTGACCACATAATTCCACCTCAATTTTTCTTTTTTTGCATTTCTTTTTTATTAGTTAATTTTTTAGCTTTATAAGCATATTAAGTACTTATCCCTGCTTCCCTCCCTCCCTCCTCCTTCCCATCTTTCTGCCTTCCCTTCATCAATCCATCCACTCCCTCCCACCTTCCTACTTGGCCTTTCTATGGACCTCAGGGTTCCTTCTGGTTTGTCTACTCTTGTAGGGGTTCAGGCCTCTGTGGCATACTAGGTTGCCCCTCCTCAGGCCACCCCACTAATAGGGGCATTTCCTTTCACTCATCTAGCTCTAGTCCCTAAGGTTTTCACTGTATGTTCTTGTCTTTCTTTAATTTCTTGTTGGCTTATGGGGGTATATTAGTTTGTCAGTCATTATGCAGGTTTAGTAAGAACAAGTCTCACTGAAGCGAGTTCCTGGATGCAGTAGTCTAGCATTGAATGAAATGTCTTGGCCAATGGTAGACCTTCCCATTTTTAGGTTTTACAATCTTACTACCTCTCTTCCAGGAGGATCCCTAAGCTTTAGGATAGGGAGTGAATAGTTTGGCCTGATTCTGGGTGGGTATTGTCAATTCACTGATATTTCACATTATGGCTGACCGTTGTCATCCACTTCATTGCTCTTCTACTGGCCTAGGATGCATCCTGTCAGGGTGTTGAGATCCTCTGCTCTTGCCATAGAAAACTTCTGGGGTGAGCGTTAAATGCTCTTCAAATCTATGATAGTAGCTATTTACCAAGCAGTTTGGTGTATTGTCTTCCTACCTATAGGTTTATTGGCTATTTTTCCCTATTGATCTCTTTCCTTCCCTCGAATAGGTTCTTGTTCTACTTAACAGTTACAGGAATGTGTTCCATTTTGACAAGCAAGTCTTGAGTTCACTTAGAAAGGTATTGGTTGTCTCCTTGATAGTCATGCCACTAATACACTGGTAGTCACCTGTTGCCATGGTGATTTTTATTTTAACTTGCAGATCTTGTGAGTTCATGAGCCCTATATTTATTTCTCTCTCCCAGTAGGCTTTGCAGTATTCCTTGTTCTGTGTAAGCTATCTAGCAAAGAGGAAGTTCTCAGCTGAGTTCTAGCTGATGTATTCTGCCCATGTTCTGTGATCCACCTTTAATAGGCTCTTACTTTTTTTTTTTTGGAGAAAAACCAAGAGCAATGGCAAAAGCTTATAGTGTTTAGGGACCTTTGAGACCTCTCTGACCAACATTTTATCAGGAAGTGTCACATTCCTGTTACTTCTAGTATATTTTTAACTATCACTGAGTAATGGATTATCACTAGATAATGTAAAATATGTAATCTAATGCCCCCTCTTCTGTATTTGTGACCATGTAATTCCACCTCAGTTTTCTTTTTTTTTTTTTTTTGCAGTACTAAGTGGTTCAGCTCAGAACTTTCTTTGTTTTGCCCTGTTTTCCTTGCTCTGCACTCCTTTGCATAGGGGCTACCCAATTTTGTTCCTGACTTTAAGACATGTTTTTTTTTGACATATTATTAGCATATGAGGCTCCAATGGGGTTGTCTCCCACAATCTTAGGATTTTTCTGTAAGTCCCTCTTTCCCTCCTATATCCTATCCCCTTAGTACCCCCTAGGTATTTTTCTCAATTATTCTCTCCTTCACCCTACTTGGCATGGTATCCTAAATCTCCCCTTTAAAAAGGTTTCACCCTAACCATTCTTTCCCACCATCCTACTCCTTTTGTCTTAGAGTAATTTTAATCCAAATACATTGACGAGGATATATCATCCACATATAAGAGAAGATATGAATTTCTTATCTCTCTGTGTGTGAGAGACCTTGCTCAATATTAAAATTTCCAGTTGCATCTATTTACCATCAAATTCCATAATTTTATCCTTTCTGGTGGCTAAATAGTATTCCATTTTGCATAAGCATCACATTTTCATTATACCCATTCCCTTGCTGATGGGCATGTTGGCTGAATCCATTTTCTCACTATTGTGAATAGGGCTGCAATGAACATAGATGAACAAGTGTGTTTGTAATAAAATGTAGAGATTTTTGGTAGTATTCTTAGTAGTGGTATAGCTGGGTCATATGGCAGTTCCATTTTTAAGTTTCTGAGGAATATGCACACTGACCTCCAAAAAGATCACTCACATCAACAGTGAATAAGTCTCCCCTTTTCTCCACACACTCACCATCATTTTCTGTTGGTTGTGTTTTTTATTTTAGCCATTCTGACTAAGATATTATCTGACTGGGGTAAGATGGTATCTCAGCGTAGTTTTAAATACCATTTCTCTGTGATGACTAAGGAAGCTGAACATCATTTAAGATGTTTGATATTTCAATTTCTTTTTGAGTGATGTCCCTGTTTAGTTCCCGGTCTCAGTTTTTAATTGGAATGTTTGCTGTCTTACTGTTTAATTTTTTTGAGCTCTTTGTATACTCTGGAGATTAATTCTTTGACAGATTCATAACTAGCAAAGATTTCCCCTATTCTGTGGGTTGTCTTTTGCACAATTAACAGTTTCTTTTGAAGAATAGAAAACTTTTAATTTCATTAAGTCCTATGTGTTGATTAATGGTCTTAGTTCCTGGGCAGTTGTGGTCTTGCTTAGGAAATCTTTACTTAGGTCTATCAATTCAAGTGTACTCCCTACTCTTTCTTCTAAAAGTTTCAGGGTTTTGGATTTAATATCCATTTGGAGTTGATTTTTGCATGAGAAGAGAGACAACAGTCAATTTTTGTTCCTCTGCATGTAGATGTCCAATTTTCCCAACATCACTTATTGAAGATGCTTTCTTTTCCCAGTGTGCTTGTTTGGCACCTTTATCAAAAATCAAGTGGATGTATGTGTAGGAGTTTATATCTAGGTTTTCTGTTCTAATCTATTGGTCCATGTATCTCTTTTTGTGCCAGTATCAAGCTATTTTCATTACTGTAGCTCTGTAGCATAGTTTGAAATCTGGTTTGGTGATATCTCCAGCAGTCTTCTTACTGCTCAAAATTGTTCTGGTTAATCATAATCATTTTGTTCTTCCATGTGAATTTTGAGATTCTTTTTTCTATTTCTGTGAAGAACTGCATTGAGATTTTGATTTGAATTGTATTGAATTTGTATATTGCCTTGAGTAGGATGGTCATTTTCACAATATTGATCCTACCAATCCATGAGCAAGGAAGGTCCTTCTACTTCCTAGTATTCTCTTTAATTTCATTCAGCAATGTTTTTTAGTTTCCATTGTACTTGTCTTTTACTTCATTGGTTAAAGTTATTCCAAGGTATTTTATTTTCTATGTAGCTATGTGAATGGGATTGTTTCTCTTATTTCTTTTTCAGCTTGTTTGTCTCTGATATATAGGATGGCTACTGATTTTTGTATGTTGATTTTGTAGCCTGCCACTTTACTGAAACTGCTTACTAATTTGAGTAGTTTATTGGTGGAGTCATATGGATCTCTGAAGTATAGAATCATATCTGCAAATAGGGATACTTTAACTTCTTTCATACCTATTGTATCTCTTTTATCTCCTTCTCTTGTCTCTTGAAGTAGCTAGGACTTGAAGCATAATATTGAACAGGAGTGGTGACAATGTCTCATTCTAAGTTGGAATGCTTCAAGTTATTTTCTATTTAAAAGGATGCTTATTTTAGGCTTGTCATATACAGCCTTTATCAAGTTGCAATAGGTCCCTTCTATTCTTGTTTTCCCCAAAGCTTTTATCATGAAGAAATGCTGAATTCTGTCAAAGGCCTTTTCTTCATCTATTGAGATGATCATGTGATTTTTTGTTTTTGAGTCCATTAATATGATGAATCATGCTTATTGATTTATATATTTTTAAACCATCCTTGCATTCTTGGTATGAACATGACTTGATAATGATGTATGATCCTTTGGATATGTTTCTGGATTCAGTTTGCTAATATTTTATTGAGAATTTTTGCATCCATGCTCATTAGTGAGCTTGGCCTATAATTCTCTTCAATGTGTTTTTGTTTGGCTTGGAATTAGAGATGTATTGGATTCATAGAAAGAGTATGGGAGTATTCCTTCTTTATTTTATGCAATAGTTGGAGGAGTAGTGGTGTTAGTTTCTACTCTGAAGGCATGGTAGAATTCTGTAGTGAATCCATCTGGTCCTGTGCTTTTTTTCTGGTTGGAAGATTTGGGATTATTTTAATTTCATTTCTTGTTATTGGCCTGTTTAATATATTTATCTCATTTTGAGTTAATTTTGGTAGGTCATATGTGTTTAGGAATTCATCCATTTCCTTTAGATTGTCCAATTTAAGAGAACATAATTTTTTAAGATATGTTCTTATGATTCTCTGGATTTCTCCATTACTTCTTGTGATTTTCCCCTTTTCATTTCTGATTTTGTATATTTGAGTGTTTTGTCTTCCTTTTTGGTTAGTGAAGCTGAGGACTTGTCAATCTTGTTTATCTTTTCAAAAAAATGGCTTTTTGTTTCATTGATATTTTTGTATTGTATTTTTTAATTCTAGTTCATTGATTTCTCCTTGGATCTTGGATGATTCTTCCCATGAGCTACTTTTAGGATTGGTTTGCTCATTTTTTTCTAAAGTTTTCAGGTGTAACATTAAGCCATTTATTTAGGTTCGTTCCTTTTTTTTTTTTTTTTAAATAACTTTGAATGGAACTTTCCAGAATCCAGAGTTTCCTTCTTTTTTTTTTTCTTATTTATTATTTATTCAATTGTGTGTGTATGCCCGTGGGCGTGTGTGTAGAACCACAGACGAATTCGGGAACCACCATGGACCACCTCCACCTCCTCCTTGTTTACTCTGCCCTGGGATTCACAGGCTCCTCCCTACCAGGACCAGAAATTCAGTGTCTATATACGGGGTCTAGGATCCAAACTCAGGACCTTCTGCTTACAAGGCAGAGGCTTAATCCCTGAGCCACCTCTCCAGCCCCTCTCTTTTTTTTTTTTTTTTTTTTTTAACTATAGGCATTTAGTGCTATAAGATTTTTTCTGTTGGAACTGCTTTCAATGTGTCCCATAGATTTTGGTAGGTTGTGTCTTCATTTTCATTGGATTCAAAGAAGTTTCTAATTACTTGTTTTATTTCATTTTTGACCTATTCCTCATTCAAAAAATGTGTTATTTAGCGTCCATGAGTTTGTGTGGTTTCTATTGTTTCCCTTGTTGTAGATGTCTACTTTTTTTCCATGATGGTCAGATAGTCTGCAATGAATGATTTAAATTTTTCTGTATCTATGGAGGTTTGCTTTGTGTACTATCATATGGTCTATTTTTGAATGTTTCATGAACTGGTGAGTAGAATGTATATTCTTTAGTGATTGGGTGAAATGTTCTGTAGATATCTGTAAGGGCCATTTGATATGGTTTTGTTTAACACCAGTGTCTCTTCTTAAGTTTTGAACTATTGTCCTGTCCAATGGGGTGAATGGAGTACTGAAGTCTCCTACTCTCACTGTGTTTGAGTTGATCAATTATTTTGGCTCCTGTAGTGTTTGTTTGATGAACGTGAGTGCTCCTATGTTTGGTGCATATATGTTTAAGATTGTAAGATCTTCTTGCTGGAATTTTCCCTCAAGTAAGATGTAATATCCACTTTTATCTCTTATGGTTTGCTTTAGTTTGAAGTCTATTTTTCTCTGATATTAAGCATGCAACTCCTGCTTGTTTCCTCTTTCCATTTGCTTAGAGTATTTCAATCATCCTTTCACTCCAAGCAAGTATTTATCTTTTGTGGTGAAATGTGTTTCTTGGAGGCAAAGAATTGATGGGTCATAATGTTTGATCCAAGCTATAAGCCTGTGTCTCTTGATCAGGGAGTTGAGCCACTGATATTTAAAGTTATTATTGAAAGATGTTCAGTGGTTCCTCATATTTGTTTTGATTTGTCATGTATGCCTCATTCAGCTCTTGTGTTGGTATTGTTTATTCCCTTTAGCTTTGATGTGTTTATCCTTCTCTTCCATCTTGCACATTTGTTCCAGTATTCTCTGTAGCTCTGGCTTAGTAGCCATATATTCTTTTAATCTGTTTCTGTCATGGAATATTTCTCTTTCCCCTTGTATTATGACTGAGAGTTTTGCTGGATATAATATGGGTTGGCTGTTGTGTTCATTCAGAATTTGTATTGTGTCTCTCCAAGCCCTGCTGGCTTTTACTATTTGTATTGAGAAGTCAGTAGTTATTTTGATGGGTTTGTCTCTGTATATGACACATTCCTTCTATGTTGCAGCTGTTAAGATTCTGTCTTTAACTTGGTGTTGACCTATCATATGCTATAGGGTATTTCTTTTTTTGCCCTGGTTATTTGGTATTCTGTGTGCATCTTGAATAAGGATGGGTGTCTCTTTTATTAGGTAAGGGAAATTTTCCTTTATTATCTCCTTGATTATACATGGTTGATCTTCCTCTTCTGAATCTGTTTCTGGAATACTTATGATCCACATGTTGGCCCATTTGATGGTATCCCAGAGTTCCAGTACGTTCCATTCAGTTTATCAGTTTCTCTCATTGACTTGCCAACTTCTTCTATCTTATCTTCAAGTTCTGAACTCTGTCTTCTACATGATCAGTTCTATTTTTGAGGCTCTCTATTGAATTTTTTATTACACTGTTTAGATTTTTTTTAATTTCAGCATTATTTCAGTTTGAGCTTTTTTCAGTGCTTCTATGTTTGCAGATCACTGTTTTTTTCCAGTGTTTTTAGATCTGTTTTCAGGTTCTGTATTTTCCTTCTAGCTGTATCTTGTTTGCTTGTGTTTTCTTGATTTTCTTTTCTGAGTTTGTTTTTTTTTCCTAAGTTTGTTTTCTTCTTCAATTTTATTTAGGTGTTTATGTTCTCTTGGTGCTGTTTGAACATATTTATAGTCAGTCTTCGAAATTCATTGTCTTGGTAATTGATGTCTTAGATATATTCTAATGGGCTATCCTCTGTAAAGCCTTTGGGATTCGTGATCTTGAGGGAAGACATGTTTTTTTGGATTCTTGTTTTTTTTTCTTTGAGATGTCAGCATCTAGCTTGTTGCTCATTTTATTTGATTTATATTGCTGTCTTGCCTATGTTTACTGCCTGAGTTAGAGTTTCTATTTGTATGTACTAGTTTTAGGATGAGTAGATATTGATTGTAGTTTTATTTGAAGTTTCTGGGTACTGATATTTGGCGGGGTGGTGGTTTTCTATCTGGAGTACTACTTTTCAGCACTTAGTAATGTCAATGTTTTCCTTTGCATTAATTAACAAATGTTGGCCCCTTCACTTGCAAAAAAGAGGTAATGATTCTAGTGTTTTCTGGCTGTAGAATCATGTTGATGCTTCTCAGATGGGTTTTCTGATGTGACTGTTATATTGGGTTCAGAGGCCTTTTCTCTCTTTATTCTTGAAGTTTGCTGTTGTATGAAATCCTCTACTTGGACTTATTATCTTGTATGTGTGTGATTAGCGGGAAAGGAGGTGCCAATATATGGCAACCTAGGGTATCAGCAGGGAGAAGGGTGTCAGTGCATGGGCAACAAAGGCGATCGGGGTCAGGATGGAAGCCTCCCACCCTACCTCAGTTTTTCAATCGTCCTTCCAGCAGTGGGAGGTCACCCTTCTCTGATATCACCATGTCAGGCAGATGCAGCACCTGATAGTCCTTAACATAACAAGCATGTTGTTATTTTCTCTGTTACTCTTTCCTTTATCTAGAATGTTCTTAGTCACATGCCCACCATCTTCTTGTCCAATGCTAATTTTTTCTAAGCCTCTCTGAATATCAAAGAACTCAGTTTGACCTATCTAATCATTGTCCCCACTTTTGATTTTGTGTGTGTGTGTGTGTGTGTGTGTGTGTGTGTGATCAGATGACATTTGAATGTCTGTGCCTGTGGAGGCTCGAGGGAATCACACTGGATTGCTCTACCTCCTTAATGCTTTGCTCTCCAGTTTTCCACACTCCACATTATGGCCAGAATTACAGGTCATTGCCATTTCCATCCATCTTTTTAAAGTGGAATCTGGGATCTGAATTTTAAGTCTTTCTGTTTGTGAGGCAAAGTCTTAAATCCTGAGCCATCTGTCAAATCCTATTTTTAATTTTTTTTAATCAGCAATATATTTTTATTAGTAAGAATTATTGTTGAAAATTTTTATATCTCTGCCTTGCTAGGAAGTGGTGTATAAAAAGAGTGAGATGTTTTGTTCATTCCTGTTCTTTCCATGTTTGTGTGGTTTGTACTTGATATTGAAAGAACTTGATTAATAGATGGATGGTTGCACAAAGTTCCCTGCTCCATCTTGGGCATGGCTGTGACTTCCACAGGTTGAAATTCGAGTTTCTGGTGGGTGCACACATGATTACTAATCTACAAAATTAACGCTTCAGAGCACGATTTGCCCAACTAATTTGCACAGCTCTTCCATGCATAAAATAAGAAACTAAAACCGTCTACTTACTACACAGGTTTCAGAGATCATATTTAGAAAAGTCCAAGAAAAGAGAAAAATGCATACTAAATTTCAAGCTCTGGATTTAACACCCACAGGCATGTACACACACACACACACACATGTGCACACACACACACCCTGTATAAAACACATAGTCACATTCTCACATGCTGTTTATAGATATTTTTTCACTTTTGCCTTCTCCCAGAAGCGATTCACATTATCCTCTCCTTTTTTTTCTATGCATTCACACAAATCTAAATCTTAAAAACGACATGATTTATGCCATACATAAATAGTTATTCTTTGATCATTTTTTTCTATTTAATCACATGTAGGGTAACTTTTAAAGTTTATGAATACATATATATATATATATATATACATATATATGACTGTTCAATAGCTATATAGTGTAGTATTTTATAGATTAGATTTATTATAACTGATTTTTTAACATTTTTATTATTATTTCCGCTCATACAAACTTAATAGGTAGACCAGTTCCCTCCCCCCTCCTCCTCCCCCCGAACTCCCTGCTCCATCTCCCTCCCTCCCCATCTCCCAGTGCCTCCCCCCCAATTCCCAGAGAGTATTTTATTGTGTATGCCTAACTCTCCTCTTGGTCCTCCTCTCCGATGACATACAAGGACCCAGTGGCATTTCCCTGAACCTTTTCTCATGTTCCCCTTAAGCATAGGAACACTACTGTGGCTGTCAATCCCTTGCCTCCAAGGATCTTGGTACCTTTAGCCGATGCTAGACTTTGTGAGGTCAATAGTGTGTTGGACATTGCGCAGGGCATGCAAAGTCCTATTATGATTGCTTCAGCCCTAACTAGTGTGGAGAATCTTCAAATCATTGCTCCTCCCATCCTTTTGCTCTTACAATCTTACCGCCCCCTCTTCTGCAAATGTCCCTGAGTTTCAGGATGGGGAGAGATTAGGCTGGCTTAGTTCTATGTGGTTGATATAGAGTTTCTGAAGTTCTGGATTGTGGTTTGTTGATTTTCTTTTGCAGTTTTGCTGCTCCTGCAATGCCTTTCACTCCATCTTGATGGGCACTGTATGTCATCCCTTGGTCTGAGACAAAAAACTGTTAAACTGGAGTCTTGTTACAATAGCACATTCAAGGGTAGATGTAATAAAAGCAGGAAACCTCGGTGAGGGAGGGGTCAGTCACCCATTTGCAAAATGATCACCTTTCATCTGCCAGACTATATGCCCTCCCCTTCTGGTGAGATCATAGCCCCTCAGTTGTATATGATCAGGAAGGAACGTCTGTGAACTTAACCAGGTGTCACATTACTTACTTGCATTCCTTGGAGGCCGATTTTCTCTGCTGTAACATGGTCCCCTCTCTCCTTGTGTCTGATGTGGCCCTCCAACCCCATCCCTCCTGTTCACAATCCTTGCAATTACTGTGTTACATAGGTTTACCTTTGAGTATCTCAATGTGGGCTGGGTGAGTTTGGTACTAGGAGCCACATATTAGGGAGTACATATGGCGCTTAACTTTCTGGGTTTGGGATACTTCACTTAATATAATTGTTTCTAATAACATCCATTTCCCAGCAAATTCCAGTAATTCATCATTTTTGATGGCTGATTAGTACTCCATTGTATAGATGTACCACAGTTTCTTTATCCACTTGTCAACTGTTGGACATTTAGGTTGATTCCATGACATTGCTATTGTAAACAGTGCTGCTATGAACATGGTCGTGCTTGTGCTATCTAGGCGAACCTCTGCTGTATGGGGGTTATTCCCAAAAGTGGAATAGCAGGGTCATATGTCATTTCAATCTTTAATTTCTTTAAGAATCTCCAGACGGCTCGCCAGAATGGCTGTATGAGCCTGCATTCCCACCAGCAATGCAGGAGAGTTCCCCTCTCTCCACATCCTCTCCAGCACTTGTTGTTTGTATTGTGGATTTTTGCCATCCTGACCGGAGTGAGATGATATCTCAGGGAGGTTTTCATTTGCATTTCCCTGATGGCTAAAGAAGTGGAGCATTTTTTAAGATATTTGTTAGACATTTTAATTTCATCTCTGGTAAAATTTCTTTTAAGTTCCAGGGCCCATTTTTTAATTGGGCCATTGGTTTCCTTGGTGTTTAATTTTCTAAGTTCCTTGTGCACGCTGGACAGTAGAGCTCTATCAGATATGTGGTTAGTGAAGATTTTCTCCCATTCTGTGGGTTGCCTTTGAGCTCGTGTGACAATCTCTTTATCTGAACAGAAGCTCTTTAATTTCATAAGATCCCATCTGTTGAGTGTTGGTAGCATTGACTGTGCCATTGGATGTCTGTTTAGGAAATGTTGGCCTAGCCCAATCAGCTCGAGGGAGTTCCCTATCCTTTCAACTATGGTTTTTATAGTCTCTGTCCTTATATCAAGGTCCTTGATCCATTTGGAATTAAGTCTTGTACATGGTGACAAGTATGGGTCCAGCTTTAATCTTCTGCATGTGGAGATCCAGTTTTGCCAGCACCATTTGTTGAAGATGCTGTTCTTTTTCATTGGATTCTTTGGGCCTCTTTGTCAAAGATCAAATGGCTGTATTTTTGTGGGCTTATATCTGTGTGTCTATTTTAGAGCCAGTACTAGGCTGTTTTTATAACTATGGATTTGTAGTATAGACTAAGGTTTGGTATGGTAATACCTCCAGCAGTGTTTTTGTTACTCAGGATTGTCTTTGCTATCCTGGGTCTTTTGTGCCTCCATATGAATTTTGAGATTCTTTGGTCAACTTCTTTAAAGAATTGCTTTGGGATTTTAATTGGTATAGCATTGCATTTGTATATTGCCTTTGGTAGGATGGTCATTTTTACAATGTTGATTCTGCCAATCCAGGAATATGGGAGGTCTTTCCACCTTCTGATGTCTTCTGCAATTTCTTTCTTTAGGGTTTTAAAGTTTTCATTGTAAAGGTCTTTTACCTCCTTGGTTAGGTTTATACCAAGGTATTTCATTTTTTTAGGGGCTACAGTAAATGGGATTGTTTCTCTCAAGGCTTTTTCACTTCTTTCATTCTGGGCATATAGGAAGGGTTCTGATTTTTGCACATTTATTTTGTATCCTGCCACCCTGCTGAACTTCTCAATTAGTTCCAGGAGCTTCCTGGTGGAGTTTTTGGGATCACTCAGGTATAAGATCATGTCATCTGCAAATAGGGAGAGCTTGACTTCTTACTTGCCAATTTGAATCCCTCTTATGTCCCTTTCTTGTCTTATGGCTTCAGCTAACACTTCAAGTACAATATTGAATAGAAGTGGTGAGAGTGGACAGCCTTGTCTAGTTCCTGATCGAAGTGGGAATGCTTCCAATTGTTCCCCATTGAGCAAAATCCTTGCTGTGGGCTTGTTGTATACAGCTTTTATTATATTGATAAAGGTTCCTTCCATTCCTACTGTCTCTAGCATTTTGATCATAAAAGGCTGTTGGATCTTGTCAAAGGCTTTTTCTGCATCTATTGAGAGTATCATGTGGTCTTGGTCTTTGGACTGGTTTACATAATTTATAACTGATTTTATGTTATTTATTTACCTGTTTACCTATTTTTTCTTAAGAGAACTACAACATTTCCAACTGGAGATCTTTCTTCTCTACCTATATGTGTCTCTTTCTCTGAGGGAACTGAGTAGGAAAAAGCAGACAGAAATGAAAGGAAGGAACATTTACCTTTCTTTGACTGGCTCTGCTGGCATGCAGTCAACTGGCAGGGTTACTTAGGAAATTCAGATTGCTTTAATGATGGTCAGAGATGCTCAAGCCAATTATATTATAAAATAGAAATTTCTGTGATGAAGTTCTGTTCAAAAGCTATTAGATCCTAGTAGAGGAAGAGATATGAAATTTTTTTCATTTCATTTATTTAGGAGAGAGAGAGAAATAGAGAGAGAGAATACGATCATATACATACATGTCAGAGGACAACTTTCAGAAATCTGTTCTCTCCTTTCACCATGTGGGCTCTGTGAATTGAACTCAAGTTTCCAAGTTTGCACGCAGACACCTTTATCCACTGTGTTACCTCACCAACGCAGAGGAAGGGATGTTTTTAATCTATGTTTGTAGTTGATGAATTTTTCATATAAGTGGCATTTAGCTAATACTTGATAGAAAATTGCTGTGGGATGAGTTGAGACAGGGAGGAGTATATTAGACAGCAAGGAAGGTGAATTAATATTCTCATTGCCACATTTGAGTCCCTGACTAAAGAGTTATTGAGTTTCTTTCTAGTCCACTGAAGGCAATTGCATGTGAGGAGAGGAGAGGGAAGAGGAGAAATTAAGAGGAGTTTTCAGAGTGAGAAGGTATTCTGTCTACATGCCCTCAAAGTGTCAGAGGTGTTTCAGAATGAGGAGCTTTGTCTAGGAGATGCATATGTGTTCTGCTCTTGTAGTGGAAAGACATGGAATTTCACTCATATTGCATGCTCTATTATTTCTAGGAAAAATACTTTTAGGCTTCAAGAAAGTGCAATATGTAGGTAAGAAGATGATGAATAGATCCAGTCAAACTTGAGATCAAAGTCATTTTTCTGCCACTATTTCTCCGAAAGACTTGGGAAGGTTATTTTATGAGTCTAGAGTTCCTCATCTATCTGGATGAATTTATACCTCCTGAACAATTATGAGGAATAAATGAAATTATATATATATATATATATATATATATATATTTTTTTTTTTTTTTGCCTGGTGTTTTTGTATCCATGATGGGAACTCAGGTCCTTTTTCTTGCAAGGCAGAGTCTTAACCCTTGAACCATCTCTCCAACCCCATTCATGAGTTTTTGAAGGGCATATTCAAAACATATCACTGAGTATTTGCAGGTTGACAACTTGGAGTAGTCACTTAGCTTATCAACTATAGCTGATGTGGTTGGGATCATCCATAATTTATATATATATATATATATGTATATATATATATATATATATAAACATAGCATTTATTATATCATTGGAATTTATCCTACATTCCTTTCTAAATATTAAAAATGAAAATTACAAATTATTTCATCAAGGAGGATGATACTTGTACAGCATTTTCAATATTTTCTTTTTCTGGTTTGTGTTTTTGCAAGAGGGTTTCACATTGCACAGGATGGACTCCAAGTTGTTATTAGCTGGAACTGGCCTTGGACACTTGAAGTTCCTGCCTCTACCTCCCAGGCACTGAGATTTCACGTGTGTAGCACCAATCTCCAGCTGCAAGTCAAAACACTGGAAACTGATACCATGATATGTATACAACAGGCTTACAAAACACCATTTGGTCATCTGCAAGGAGGAACTCAGTCTTTTTCCACTATTTCCAACCTTAGGAGTTCTGCCTTGAAGCCATTAAAAAGTTAGTTACTATTGTGGTTTATATTACAGGACGCTTCAGGGATGAAGATGGGGTAACAAGAGGACTTAGAAGAAGCTGATGGCTGACTGGAGACATAGAAACTAGGAAATCTTTCACCTGAGATGATGAACATAGAAAATGAACAATCCTAATTTTGTAAGCCTAAATATTTTCTGGAAATGGTCTCATGAAGATGACATAATCTAGCAGCTTCTTCACTAATAGAGTAACTTCATGAAACAAGACAAACTTTTCTGAAGATCAGCTTGGACAGATGTTTTTTTCCAGCATATTCTCTTCTCACTCCCACCTTCCCTTCCACAGCAGCTCATATTGTTTTTCTCCTTTCTTCCTGTGACCACCATAGAAGAAAGATAATCAGGAAATGCTCTCCACTGCAGATGGCCAGGTACCAGAGAGCAACAGAAGCTCATCAGCATCTTGTTTCTTCCATCCGGAAAAGATGGACTTAGCACCCACTCTGTTAATCAAATAAAAGAACATTTGCAAAAAAAGGAAAATAGATTAAAAGAGTCCATGATCTTTTTCATAAAGTCTCTTTATTTAAAAAATGATTGCATAGAGTTCTGCAAAACATGAAAAAAAAAGACTTAAGAGAAACAAATTCAATTAAAAATTTTATACTCTTTTTATTTCTAACTTTCTTCAGACTATTTAAAAACTTGCCAAGAAATTCTTTTCAGAAGTATTAGTAATTTCTGGGAATGGTAGCACACACTTCTCATCCAAACACTAAGGAAGCCGAGGTAGAATTGCTATGAGTAGAGGTTAGCCCAGTCTACATAGCAAGAGCCTGTCTCAGAACCAACAGAGTACTTATTAATCTCTCATCCAGAATTTAGTGTGCATTGTTTAATGCTTTTTTCTAAAAACAGTACAATAAAAATATTTATGTTTCTATGATTTTAAAAAAAATTGCCAGTAAATGCTAGTGTAAATGTGGTGAGAAAGGGACCCTCATACATTGCTAGTGAGAGTGTAGGCTCATATAACCCCTTTGGTGATCAATTTGGAGGTTCCTAAAAAAGTTAAAAATTGAAATATCAGCTGACTCAGCTATACCATTTCTGGGTATATTCCCAAAGGACAATGTACCCAGCAACACTGTCAGGTATAACCATGCTCATAGCAACTCTATTCACAATAGTAAAGAAATAGAACCAACCTAGATGTCCAACAGTTGATAAATAGTTAATGGAAATATGGCACATATATACAATGGAATACTATTCAGCTGTCAGGAAAAATGAACTAGTGAAATTTGCCCTTAAATGGATGGATCTGGAAGAAATTCTACCAAGTGAAATATCCCAGACACAGAAAGACAGATGCCATATATTCTCCCTTTAAGTGAATCCTAGCATAAAGCCTTCGGTTTGATGTAATCAAACATAAACTCTTACAACCACTCACAAACACAAAGGAACACATGTTGGGAGGGAGTGGTGGATGAAAATCCCCAAAAAAGTAAAATAACTTGGGCAAATAATTAAATAAGAACTGTCTGAAAGGGAAGGGAAGAATAGGAATAGGACACAGTAAGGAGTAGGGTTAGCTGCCAGGTAATTAACCACCTTCTTACTAACAATTGGAGCACATGCCCAGTAATGTAAATCAGTCTAACAACAGTGGAAGGGGAGAAAATTGAGGCTAGACAAGATCAGATGCCTCAATATTATAAAAAACACCCAATAGTAAACCACCATCTAATCACTTCTTACAACTTTAAATAAGAAAAGATATCAACACCCAAACAAGATAGCAACCTGTTTCAATGGAAATGCAGTGAAACAGACACCAAGCAACCAGTGTGCAGACTAAAAGACCCTACAATGTTCAGTCCTACCAAAGTCCCTCCCATCCTAACACTCAGGGGATTTTGTGGGGACAGTAAGATTGCAAGAACCTGAAGGCGAGAAGGCTCATTGCCAGCCAAGTCATGCCAAACACGACAGAGGAGCTGCATCCAGAATCTCACTGCAATGAGACATATCTTCACCAGACCTGAACAATGGCAGACACATCAACATTTTCCCATGGACCAGTGAGAAACTCAGAAGTAATAACTACATACAGTGGGAAACTTTTTTTCCTGGTAGTTGCATTCATTAGTGATCACAGTTCCAACTTGTTTTGTTTGAGTGCTTGTGTGTTTCTTTTGCCTAGACAAAAGTACAAAGAACATAGGTATTCAATCCTGCTCTTTAATTGGGACTGAATTGGGTCATTTAGCTTGGCTCAATTTGCTCTGGTCTTCTCATAGCTAGCACTGTAAACTCCATGCCTATGGAATCTTTTGGTTGGTGACAGTGCAGGGGGATGGTTTGTCCTAACTGATATGTTTTCTACACCTCCAAAGGAGACTCTGCTTGAGAACTTCTACAATGGTGACAAATTCATCTGTCTGCTTGTGGGTATCTTATGTGGCTGTCTTCACAAGCATACTTGAGAAGGCACCTGGTGTCCCCCCATTTCTATACAGAAAGGAAAAAAAAAACCCTGAAGTTTGGGCACATTAGGTGTACCGCCACCAAATCACATAGGTAGTTGCCAAATTTGAACTATATGATCTCAAAGTGCACTATTCTTTGGCCTCTCTTGTTACCATAGTGTCTTTTGACAACAGCAATCACAGGCTGTAACTCATGGAAACCATGCGTTTTTATAACTCTACCTTCTAGGTGGAGAACTATTCCACTAGGGATGAGGTTCAGGCCCAGAAACCAGTGGTACATCAAGAGGATTGCTGTGGGGACTCTGGTAATGATTGGCTGCTTCCTTACTTTCCTGCGTACCCTTCACCTGAGCTGAATGGCATGTAGCTTTCTTTCTTATGCATTTGTGTGATCAGCATAGAATCAGCATGATTCACTTTAACAGTATCCACAGCCCTCTCCTCCACTTCCCTCACAAGCCCAAATGAGCATTCCTCATTCACTGTGGTTTTGATTATTCTATTTGTGCTTAGTCCCACTGACCCACATAGAATGCTAGCAGTATCCACATCACATGGTTCATTATGTAATTGAATTTAGTGTTCATGATATTTGGAGCCAGGAAAATAACATTCCATGTGGCGAGCCAGATGAATCTATTCTAGTATGAAGTGGGGAAGCTGATGAGTCTAAAGACAGGATTTTTTTCTAAAAAATTTTTTTGATTATAAAAGATTGTTTGTTTCTTGGGATCATGGCCTTGGGCCAGGAATCATTGTTGAGAAATATTCGAAAGGATGAAGACACTTGGATGAAGAATCACAGCACACCCAATGTATCCCTACATGCCATTGCTCAGGGACTGTGATTTGCTCCAGGAGAGAAATAATATAATTGTAAAACTATAATCTCTAAGTCTCAGGGTGCTTTATTTCTCATGGGCAATAATGTGAGGGCTAGCATTTCTCTCTTTGTACTTTGTATCTCAAGGACACCAGATTGTTATAGACTTGATAGTGGCAACATTAGGGAAGATGAAAGGGCAGAGTTTTAGTTTGAATTGATGGGTTTCTAAGGGAACTGGGAAAGCAGTTTACAAAAGTGTTAAATAGTGAGACCTTTCTGCAAATAGGACATCAGTGTAATGGTATGTAGCTTGTTCAAGCAGCTGCCTGGGGAACTATTTTGAAATTACATTAAAGCAAGACATATTCTCTCTATTTTGTTAAGAGTCATAATTCTGAAGCAAGACTTCATAGTAGAAACAGACTCACACACTGCAAGAGGACTGAGCACAAGTGTGTTCTTTTGAGAAACATGATCCATAAAATGCAATATATATGTGTGTGTGTGTGTGTGTGTGTGTATGCATGTTAAGTTTGTTGTGTAGATGAGGGTGCTTTGTGTGTGCCTGTGGAGGGCCAAAGGTGACATTGGGAATCATCCTGGATTGTTCTACCTACTTATTATTTTGTCCTGGAGTTTCCCAGACTCTGCTTTCCAGAACCAGAATTGCAGGCTGCCGCCATATCTCCTTGATATTTTTACATGTGGTCTGGGTATCTGAACTCAGGTCCCTTTGCTTATGAGGCAAAGGCTTTAACCCCTGAAACATCTCCTAGCCTAGAAGTTTCAAGCGCTAAGTCAAATTGACAAATTGCTACTGATCATTGTCCATGAATGGTGAAATCAACATGCATTATAGTAAATATGCTGATTTTTTTTAAAAAAAAATCATTACCTATAATGTTACAGTGGAGTTTTATTGAGGCACGGATTGATGGGGAAAATCATAAAACAAGGCTCCTTGTTAAACTCCTTTCAACTAATAAACAGGATGTGTGCTGCATGGTACTATGGAAGCAGGCAAGCGTCCAGTGAAAACAGAGGGAGGAAGCACTGCCCACATGAAATGAAACACAGGCATTTGGCTTGTTGGAAGTAATGTACTGCTCATTTTTGAACCTGAACTATAATTGTTAGTATGACATATTTTTATCATTATACCTGTGATGCTTAAAAAAGAGGCTTACAAAGCCTGAACAGAATGAATATACCTGACAGATATGGAAAATACGGACCTCCCCATAATGGAAGGTATTTGTAACAGTTGAAAGCAACAGACAGAAAAGGTTTGGCTGCTGCTGTATAATTACGATTGATTAGTCACCTGTTCTTTAAAGTTTATTTTTTTAAACCATCCTCAATTCCCATGAATAAAATTGTTTTTTGTAAAAAAAAATGCGTTCATGTAACTATTTAGATACTTGAAAAATCTGTATCTTTTTAAAAAGTATACTTAAATGCTTTCAATCTTTTGTTTCATTTCAAGCATCTGAATTAAATCTTAAATAAAGTCTTTTAGCAATTTTGTTATTTTAGTAAATGTTATTTACAATACTGCAGAGATAAAAACAAAGTGTCCCATGAGCTGATAAATATAGTGTGCTGTATGTATATGGAATACTACTCAACCATGAAAGAATGAGATTCTTCATTTGTGACAAATATAGGACTGAGACGTTTTAACTTATGAAAAATAATCCAGACACAGAAAGGCAAATATTGTATGATCTCACTCATATATGGAATCTGATGAGTTAATTTGCATAGTCCTGGAGAGTAGCATTGTAGTTATGAGAAGCTGGGGAAGGTGAAAGTTAGGGATAGATGAAGACAGATATCAATATGTACTGTGACAATTATCTAAATACACTAGAGTTACTAAAACAAATACACTAGAGTTTCTAAGCTTTCAAAGAGGAAAGGCTAATTTGGGCTCAAGTTTAGGGGTTACAGTTCATGATAAGCTGGTCCCATTACTTTTGAGGCTTATCGGATGAGAGTATATTCACAAGTTGTTCACTTCATGGTGTTTGGGAGCAAAGAGAATGTGCTGGAATTCCAGTATGTCTCTTACCTTCAACATCCCATATTACTGCCATAAGACAGGTAGCAACTGACATGTCTGGGGTATATTCATAATCCATATTAGGTACTATGATATAACTAGATTTCAATAGAGGCAAATAGTGTACTATTGTTCAATAGAGAGGCTATAGGCAATAATTTAATGTTTGTTTCAAAGTTTAAAAAAACTATGAAAGACTTTCAAATCCCTCACCACAAGTGGATGATAAATGCTTAAGAATGTAGATATGAGCTGGAGAGATGGCTCAGGGATTAAGATGCCGAGTTCTGATCCCAGGTCCCACGTAAAAAATGCCTTCACTTAGGGCCCTAGTAGAAGAACTTGGAAAATCCCAGAGCAAAGCATAAAGAAAGTAGAAGCAATCCAGGATAATTCCCAGTCACCCTTTGTCCTCTACAGGGATACACAGTTCTCTCTCTCTCTCTCTCTCTCTTTTTCTCTCTCTCTCTCTCTCTCTCTTTCACACACACACACACACACACACACACACACACACACACACACACACACATTAAAAAGAATGTAGATACATGCAATTGGCTTAAAATTTTCAAAATTTAAACTAAAGCTAGCTAGACTGATAAAAGTCAATGTTTATTGCTGTCTGTTTTTATCAAAAAAATGTTTCGGAAAAGAATTCTCCTGCATTTTAACTGTGATAGGAGCCCAGTTGAAAGCAAAGGGAAGGAAAAATGTCAGACTGACCAGACCAGGGACTACAGTTATTAGCTTGGTCTTTGATAAGCTTTGTATACCCCTCTCTTGTTGCTGCCTATGGAAAATGGAGATAAAGCTCTGAGATTTTGCATCTGTGTAGGTTTGTTATGTTAGTAGATAAGCTGACCAGAGTGGTGCTTGCAGCCTGGCTGTCACAGTAGCCATTATTACCTGGGGAAAAGAGCCTATTTTCTTATCCACCATGCTTCTTGTGTACATTAGTGTTCAACACGTCTTTTGGGGCCTGCCCCAACATATGCTGTTTCTCAGTTAATCTCACTTCCCTCTCCTACCATTTTCTCTCCTACCATTGACTCTTCTCTAGGGTGTAGGAAGAACATGATACCATTGTGATTTTTGAGGAGTTATGTCTAGTTCTGCAGACTAGCTATGCTCCTCATCAATCCAATCTAGTCTTAAGCATCATCCCCACATATTCAGTATTCAAAACTTGTGGACATTCCCACTTGATGAGTTGTGGGAGGACTTGTGTCAACTGTAGGAAGGTATCAGTGACATTTCAACCTGTGCAAAGATACACAAAGAATATTAATTGACCAATCAAAAAGTATATATGAGATTCTTATATTTACCAGGTGGAATAATGGAGACTATAAAGAGAAAACAAATATGTCTGTTGCCTACAGAAAGCTTGCAGTATACAGTAAAGCCACTAAAGGAACAAAAATTTTGGGAGTTGAAGAGATGCTTTAGGAGGGAAAAACTCTTAGTGTTCAAGCATGAGAACCTGAGTTCAAATCCACAAAACCTATATAAAAATGAAGCACGGCAGCAAGTGCCCATAAGGGAGAGAGACAGGCTGATCCTGGGAGCTCACTGGCCAGACAGTATAGCCAAAACAGCAAGCTTCATGTTCAGTGAGAGACTCTGTCTCAAGGGAATAAACTGGAAGGTGATAGTGCAAGAAACAACGTGCTCCTCTGGCTTCTGCATGGCCTTTCTCCTCTCCGCTCCTCCCCATGTCCTCCCCACCCATACACATACAAGAAACCAAACAAGTGGAACAACAGTGAAAAAAGAATCATTGACAGTAAGAACACTGTTCTTTAAAAGATAACAATTTTCCACAGTGTCTTGCTGGCTTTCTGAAAGTCAAAAAGAAGACCTATATGACATGCCTGAGATAAATTAGAGAGACCCTTGTATCAGAAATAAACTGCTTGACATATTAAAGTCGAAAAATTGTGTTTTTATGAATAGATTGGGAAAAAGTTATTTAGGGACTATACCAATTAGTTTTAGTAGCCAATACAATGATTGAGGAGAGAACCTTTATTTTTTTATTATTTGGTTTTTCTAGTTTTACAAACATATTGAGTACTTATCCCTGCTTCTCTGCATCCCCCCTCTCCCACCCATCTCCCTCCCTTCCTTTCATCAATCCATCCACTCCGTCCTACCCTCCTGCCTGTCTGCTTCTATAGACCCCAGGATTCCTTCTGGCCTGTCTATTCTTTTTTTTTAATTTTCTCCTTTCACAAACATATTGAGTACTTATCCCTGCTTCCCTCCATCGTCTCTCCCTCCTGTCCCTCCATCAATCTCACCCTCCTGCCTGTCTGCTTCTATGGATCCTGGGTTCCCACTGGCTTAGGACATAACCTTTAGAAATACAACTATAAAGAATTAGTTAATGTAAATCTGTGAACGATCCTGTACAAGATTGTCTAATTGGTGACCTTTCTCTGGGCAGATGAATAAAAGATGATCCATTATTTTGGTAGAATGAGAAGTTGTGTTTTCTTCTCTACACTGTTCTTGTGGATATAGTATAAACCAGTTTTCTTGGATTCTGATGCTAGTATGAATTCTTTTGCCATGCTCATGAATTGCAACCAGAAACTGTAAGACAAGAGTAAAGCCCCTTGTACCCCTAAATCATTTGAGTCATGGATTTATTCAGCAGTGGGAAGATAAAGCTAACATGGGAACCCAAAAAAGTATTCAGAGACTGTACCGCTTAGTTTTAGCGGCGATATTAGAAAAACATTGAGTGATGAGATGCTGGGAAATACTCAGAAAGAAATAAGGGACATCAAGATAATGATGAAAGTGAATTTTACCATTGAACTATATGTTTTCAAATCATGATCTAAGAAACAGTTTTATATACCCACTGATGCTAAGATGTCAGTAAATTCAACTTTGGTTGGATATTTGAATTTTCATGCTGTCTTTGGCTTTTGATTCCCAATGGTAATCCATTATCATTGTCTAAGAACTACCTCAATGTCTTTTAAATAGCAACTTCTCTTTCCATGTTAATAAATTCCAGATTACCGTAACCAAATACCTGAGAAAACAGAGTAAAGGAGGAAAATATGCTGGTTCATGCTTCAAGAGGTTTCTTGTCATCATCTTGAGGGCTATTCACATAATAGCCAATGAGAATCAAGGAAAGAAAGTAGAACAACCTTCAAAAGCATTGCCCGATCCTCATGAGTCCCCTCTTCCAGATGGGCCCCACCTGATGTATTTGTAATGCTGAAGGATTTAATGTGTAACTTAATGAATTATTAAACAACTGGATTTTGATGTTTTATGGAAAGTGAGAAGATAGATACCAGTAATGATAATTCAAACATTTAAGATAAATCATTTCATTGATATATGGTAGGTTCTTTCATTATGAATAATTAAGCATTAGATGTTCTTTAGTAAAGAGAATTTTATTGTAAAGATTTAAATGGAAATGAAGAAAACTGTTTCCTTAGTCATGATGGCCTTGCAGAAGTCAGGTAAAACCTGAGGAAAACTGACATCCAGAGAATATTCAGGACGTGAGATGCTGTTTCAAGACCAGAGTTTTTTGTTTTCAAGTTGCTGAGATTGTTACTCTAGACTTCTTGGCAGTCAACAGGAGTCAGCTCTTCTTTATGCCTTGATATTATTTAAATCTTTTCATTTTGCTCCCTGATTCTTAAATTCCTCTAGTATACTGCCAATTTTATTAATTTTCTTGATTATATTTGTTTGTGCTTGTGTGTATAATATATATGTGCATGTGCATGCTTGCTTGTGAATATATGTGTGGATGTGGATATAATACATGCATATGTGCCCATTTTCTCATGGAGGTCAGAGGACGACCTCAGGTGTCAGTCCTTAGTGCCTTTGTTGGAGAAAAGGTGTCATTGGTTTGGAACTTAGGCTAATGCCAAAGATTCACTGGTTTCTTCCTCCCATCCTGCCATCACTAGGATTACAACGACAGGCTGCACTATCCTTGACTTTTTTATGGGTTCTGAAGATCCAGAGCCAGGTCTTTATGCTTGGGAGGCAAATACTTTACTAACTAGCTATAGTCCCTGGGCTTGAAGTTATTGTTGTAGTTGGCAAGTTAGTATTAGTAGCCTCATAGTGTACCTCATTTGTCTGTGCTTGGATCAGGGTCCCACCTATCATGTGGCCCCTCTAGACCAGTGATCCTTACCAAAGTGTATGCATATATAATCATAATACATCTACTTTCCTATAAAGGATTTATGAAATGCTTCCTTGAATCAAGCCCAGCACCACAAGATAGAAGAGTCTCTTCCAACATTTTTTGCATTCTATCTTAAATTTCATTTGTTTCCATTTTTCCCCTCGAGGGAACAAGCAGGTCCAAACTGGTACTGAAGTGGTTCATAACTTCAATATTCTCAAACAAACGAATCTATGAGTCATTTTCAGGTTAGGATGAGATATGAATGAATGTTAGACAAAACGGTGTTGTGAATCCCTCCTATATGGGTAACATAGAAGTGCTCCTAGAGAGATTTCAAGAGCACAGTCTCAGTGGGGGTGCTTTTTGTACCTACAGTCACCTTCATTTATCATCACATTTCAGGAAATTTAAAAAACTGAAATAGCAGTTATTTCCTGCCTTTCTCTTTCACTTTGAAAAGCATGAGGTATCC
Organism: Typhlomys cinereus; assembly: GCA_023101885.1. NCBI lineage: Eukaryota > Metazoa > Chordata > Mammalia > Rodentia > Platacanthomyidae > Typhlomys > Typhlomys cinereus. The sequence continues at coordinate 9,438,894 of JALPQD010000004.1, forward strand.
TGGTGAGCTCAGCATTCTCCAGCAATGATGACAAAACTTCTAACAGTTAATAATTTACTGAAGTGGCCTGAATAAAAAAAACAAATGGCTTATTACAAATGGGTTAGAAGGGACACATTTCAAAAACGCGTATATATGTATATATTTTTTAACTTCTTTTCCCCTCATTTTCTCTTCCTGTTTCCTGAGTCCCCACTTTTGGGTATCCTGAGTTCTTTGTACATAAGTCTGTGTGGGAGGAGATGATGAGAAGCAGTTGAATAAACTTCCTTTAGAGCTGCTAAGGCTCTTGTAGAGGCTAATGGAGGGCAGGGGCTGGACACACCATTCAGGGTGAACAAGAGATCTTTGAATGTTTGATTTTAATTCACCGAATCCAAAAGGAAATGTTTTCTTTGAAAAAATATGTGGAGAGTCAGGCTGTTTTTGCTTTTGTTTTTGTTTTCCTGCTTGAGATAAACTACATGAATAAACATTGGGGTACAGACTTTTAGCCTTTCTCTTATTTTTAGCAAATAGGCTTTTATCTTTCTTTCATTTGTAGCAAATGCATATTGGACCTTTGAGATTCTTGGGAACACCTATGCTAAACTGGAATTTAATTATGAGGTTATGTGACTTTCATCTGATTTTGAGTTACTGCATCATGTATTTCTTGGGATAATTTGCTTTCACACCCTACAAAATGATTGAGTTCAATTCCTGATTTCCAAGCACAAATTGTGCAAATACATAGACATTCCAAAGGAAAAAGGAATGGATAGGTAGAACTGCAATTCAGGCCATAAATGCAACTTAACATATTGGCTCTCCCCTAAATACAAGGCTTTAAAGAAATTAAGCTGATCTCAGAAAGGATGATGCAAGTTGGTAAGCTTTATTCTTTAAAGAAAAAAACTGACATATTCTTTTTATTTTAAAATATATTCCTATAGCTGATTCATCTTTCACCTCCTGCTTTTTCTCATTATTTATTCTCAAATGCTTTTTTCACTAGTATTATGTCAATCAGTGTTAGTATAGTAAGCTACTACTGTAAATTCCATCTACTTGGGATGGAGATGGAGAATTTATATTCCTGATAGGATGGTTTTCTACTTATTGTTCCCATTGACAAGATACATTTGGGCCTCTCTAAAATGAATGCTTTAGGTTTCAAAGACAATAGATGCATACCCTAATAGTTTTGTTGTACAGTATAAAGAAGCATGAATATTAGAGTATTGTACTCTGGAAATAAAAGTTCAAAAATGTATTTAATTTAGTTTTTGCTGGTAAAAAACAATATATATATTTGTTTCCTTTTTGAAATCATATAATAGGAGTCATAGAATAAGTGAAAATAACAATTTAAGCATGACTGAATTCCATAGGAGTTGGCATTATTTTGTGAGAACACTGAACTCAGAACTTCTATGTTTTTTTCCTGATAAAAAAGAGTAAAATAATATTTGTTCCTTAGTCAAAAATTGAAAATGAATTTCTTTCTTCCTGCTAAGAGAACACAAAATTTTCTAAGTTACATAAAAATCTACCTTATATCTCTCTTTTAACTTATTGTATATTAAAATTCAAAATATCAATTTTCAAATTAAGTTGTCTTTCATAGGAACACCTAGGGTGATTCTGGTGGTTTGGATTACATTCAAAATCCCAGATGGAATGATCTCATGGATTAAACATCTGCTTCATATCATAAAAATTATTTGATGTAGATTTTGATATTATTAGAATTAAATTATTGATATAGTTTTGAAATTTTCTTGAAGATTAGATCTTATGACTATTAAGATAAAGCTATCTAAAGGTGATTATTCAATTGAAAAATTATGAAAAATATTGAGTGAACAATTTTTTATTTTTCTATTTTGAGATTTTCCCTTCTTTACTCCTTCCATTCTATTCCTCTTTCTGTCCTTGAAGACATGACAAGTTGGCTTTTCTCTCTTCATTTGTTAATTCCGTTTTAAAGTCACTTACTGACACTGACATTCATTATATTAAATGAAATCATGAAAAATCAAATGAGTATCTTTATCACAATAACATTTACCCACTTTTGTTAGTAGGTAATGTGTAACTGAACTGAACACCTCAGGTTATAGTTCAAGCTAAAACAATATTTATGACAAAATCACATCCACCTATAGTAAAAGTCTTGTGGTACTTGCCATTGTTAGGATCTCAAATAAAAAAAATTCAGTCAGTCATGGAGCAGGATCTTGTTTTGGCATGTGTAGTATTTCTTTCTCTCATATCTGATGAAAGCCTTATTCAAGAGGTCATTTTAGATACTCCAGCCCCTTTGTCCTCACTACTTATCTGCTGCTATCCCAGCCTGTAAAACAGCCTGTATGATTCTAGCCACAGCCTCCTTTGTGTGATTATAGTCACTGTTATTGTCAAGCACAGACACAAGGAGGAGTTTGTGATGATGTGGGATCTGGAACTGACCCAAAGCTCTCTTTATCTCTTATTTATCAGCCACTTTAGTTCCTAACTGTTAATCTGTGTCACACTAGCTTTATTTACTGGCAGATAGAACTCCTTGATTAACTATGAAGGAGCTTATCATTGATCTAAACTATCCTTTCTAAAATCAGAGCAGAGAAAGTATGTTGCATCACTAAAATAAGACTTTCTGTTGGCAGACAGCAATCTAGCATGGCTAAGTGAGTTCAAAGCTAGCCTATCCATACAGTCTTCCCATCTGTGTAAAGGGTGCGCACATGAGCCAGGCTGGGCCACTCCAGGATGCTATTCCTATGCCGAAGATTCAGTGTAAAAATGGCAGTATGACTCAAAGTACATGTTAGAAACCCTCTCCAAGAGAGGTGAATAAAACAAGACAGAAAAAGTCTGAATGGAAGGGAACATGAGGTAATGAAATATACTTGATATAAAAGCAGAGGATAGGATTACTTGGTGGGAAAGAAGAGCATATGGGGAGAGTGAAGTGGCAGAGGGCATGCAAATAAGAGTATATGTATGAAAAGTTACAGTAAAACCCACTATGTTGCAGATTAACTGAAGACAATCAATAGGAGAGAAAGAGAGAAAAAGAAAAAGAGAATCCTCCCTTAAAATCTATTACACGTGCCTGTTTTTCTAATTTATTACATGTGCCTCTTTTTCTATGGTTTTGACAATTATCAGCAGGGAAGGTAGGTGACTATCTTTTCATTTACATTAAAGCTTTCCTTCTGTCACAAGGAAGAACCTGCAAACTGAAACTTGGTTGAGACATTGCTTTAGTTCTTAAACTTTCTGTCCTTGTACTACTTAATTTCTAGTTTCGTTATAAATTTGTTAAAATTTGTGAAAACAATGCTTGAAAAGAATACCTTCTATTTGTAACTGAACATCTGTTTACTATATGCTGTTTACATACATAAAAATAAGCATATCAAATTGTGTGTATTGACTTTATATCAAAATTGAGTAGAGATCAGGCTAAATAATGATCAGTGCACCAATTTAATTATATACTTATGAGGTTGACTTATATATTCATTGAGTATATAATATACTTATTGTAATGCATTTAGAATTGTAGACGTCTGAATACAATGGACTCAACTGCTGGGCAAGTCAGTCTATTGTTTGGAGATACACCTAAATGGAATTTTCTGTTTTCAAATGATCAGCTGTTTTTAATTATGGTGTCCAGGATAAGATGTTATTAATCTCTGTGGTTCACTACTGACAGAAAGACATTGTGCTTAAAAATGCAGTCTCAAGATTCTTTGGGCAATGGCACAGTTGACAGTGGTCAGATAAACATGTTACAGATTTAATGGTAGAGAAGCTAGTGGGAAGAACTTTCTTTATAAACATAATAGGAATAAAGAAAGAAGAAGGAAACTAATTATTTGGGTGAGTTGAATTGTTTTAATGATATCTGCCATTTCATTGTGCCAACTTCCTGTTAGTGTAGCATTTGTCATTTTTTCTTGAGTAATTAATAATAACTATGGTGCACTTTTGCAATAGAAGTGACATCAAAAGTTGGCTAATGAGGATTTAACATTTTTGTCATAGTTAGGCACAGGCATCAACTTGACTGTTGAGGGTTTGCGCTCTGGAAACATTTGCAGAGAATTAATGGTTGAGTTAAGCCCAGAGCAAACCTGCAGGAGATTGTCTAGCTGATGGGGAAAGTCGAAGTGGATGGAATTAGCCCCTGGAATAAAATACAGAGAGTTGGGAGAGTTGTCATCCTTTTGTACACTTGGCCAGACATACTAGTCTGGCACATAAGGATTGTCCCTCTCTCAGTCATTATATGGTGATGGTGTGGCCAGTTCCCTGGTGTTGGTGCATGCTCTCGAGTCAAGCTGGGCTATGAACTGTAACTGGACTATCATAAGAGAATAAACCCTTGCTCCCTTAAGCCATTTGATGGTGATTTATCACCAACCATGCAGGGTAACTGCAACAATTTTCCACTATTTTATTTTTAGTGTTTCATGCATGAATATAATGAATTTATGATACCTCCACACCTCAGTCCCCAATCCCAGCCTCCTTACTCTTCCTCTTACAACCCTTCTCCCCTGCAAGACTCCCTCTTATTTTCAAGTTTTTTCACATGCATGACCCACTGGGTTTTATCTGTTGTGTTTGATGGCACATGACTAAGTACTGAAGCAAGAATCATATATCAGTGTATGTAGCATTGAGGAAAGCATCTTTCCGTCCTCTCCCCCATCAGTCTTAGCCCTCTTCAGTCTCTCAGGAAGGCATGGATCCTCTTGAAATCTTTTCTCTTCCATATTGAATTTTTGATAGGACAATCACCATGCAGTGAATTCATGGATACAACAGCCCTGTATGTTCAGAAGACAGTGTCTGACTGCACTCCTATTCTATTTAAAGCTCCTACAATTTTATCACTTTCTCTTCTGGATATTCCCTGAGACTTTGAGTGTGGATATATGAGGCGGCTTAGATATCTTGTTTAGGACCAAGTAGGTTGCAGTCACTTATTTTCTGTACTTTTTCCATTTGTGCAATTTCTGTAACAAACACCTTCTATTAAACAATGAAGCTTCTGGTTTAGTGCTAAATGATCCTCCAATCTATGAGTATAATGACAATTGTTTAAATGGTAGTTTGATAGTCTTTATAGCTAAACTTCCATAGCTTGCACTCCCCCTAAAGCTTAAGCCCCCCTCTTTCATAGGTTCTTATTCTAGATTACCACACCAGCAATGTGATCCCTGCTTAAAAGTAGGCCTTAGATCTGATCAGAAAGTTGTTGGTTGTGACCCTGACATTCATGCCACTTTTACACTGATGCTCATCTTATAACAGGGTAATTGTTATTGTAGCTTTGACAGATTGATGAGACTGTCAATTGCTTTTTTCCCTTAATAGTTTTCATAATACTGTAGTTTTCATAGTACTATATGTTACTGTGAAAGGTATTAAGAAAAAAAAATTTCTAGACCAGTTCTAGCTGGTGTTATTTTTTTGTTTTGTTTTGTTGTTTTGTTGGTCCTGTCCTGTGATGAATGTGCTTTGCATCTTCAGTAAAAGATCATACTGTCCATTCCTCAAGGGCAATCAAGAGCAATGATAAAAGCCTATAGTGTTTGGGGAGGGTGATTCAAGACTTTTCTGACCAACAACTTATTAGGAAACACCACCTACCTGTTATTGGTAGTACTGTTTATTTGCCTTTGGGTTCTACTTGGAGCAACATGGTGCATTTTTCTTGTTTTGTTTTGACTTGTCTTGCTGAGGATTTAACTTTTTTGTTTTAAGTATTGTCTTTCTTGGCAGAGAAAAGGATAACAGTTTTGATCTAACTGAAACTCAACATGACTGGTGTTTCTCTTCCCTCTGAGTCTGCTTGCTCGATTCTAATGCACCACTGTGGTAGAATGCATAATGACTAATGGCCTGGCATAGACCCAAGTGACATGTGAACAGTGCATGTTGCCTGAGGCCAGCAAGCCTGCAGCAGATGCTAACATTAATTTCTTTGTAGTTTCCTAGCTTCCATCAGTAGGAGGAGTCATAGCTTGCACCAGACTTTTAAACTAGGCTGTTCATGAATTGTGTATCTGTTAGCATTTCAATGTTAGGACCATTATTAAATGTAAACGAATAGCTAAGGAAGACTCATTTATAATGTAATTAAGAGTCACGTCATTTCATGGTTATGCTTTGTAAGAAAAAGTCCACATTATTATGTGATTTTATTCGTGCATGCATGTGTATGTGAGAGTGAGACAGAGAAAGAGAGACAGAGAGACAGAGACTTGCAGAGTAAAAGAGATAGAGAAAGACTATCATCTATTATGTTTCCAGGCTGGAATCAAACTTACTATGCAGCCATAGATGATGATGTACTACTTATGTACTACTTCACCTTGCAGTGTCCAGATTACAGACTTTCACCACAATGCTAATTTATGCACTTGTTGTATACACTATAGTTTATGCATGTGTTGGAAATAAACACAGGGGTTTAGGCATGCTAGGCAAGAACTCTACCCAGATAGTCCCAATCCAGACCAGTATCACATCTTTATATGTGAACAGGCACATGATAAAGAAAAGTATACAGAATCTGTGTGTTCTGAAGTAACCAGAGTATATAGTTTGACTAGTGGAGAAGACAAGGGGTGGTGTGTGGAGAACAGTCTCATATTGGACCTGCCTTGCTCCAGTATCTTCTTTAGACTTTTTGAGACCACTTAACAGTGAATATTTCTTTTCCTGATCTATTTAATTGTAACCTTTACTACTGTCATTTCTGTGAATATACATCAGGGAGAAAATTTTTCTTGAACTTGTAAGAGTTCTGTAAGTTCCTTCTAGTATCATCTTCTAGGGCCCAAACTTCCTCACTTTTCTTAGCAACAGAACTAGTTTGAGACTGCCCAAAATTATTTAAATGTGCAATAGATGAAGGAGACTGGCACCTCAACTTCAAAAGGTACTTTCTAATACTTACAGATGCACTGGAAGAAACTTAGAAGCCTAGTACACAGTCATTTGGAGGTATACAGTTTTTATGAATTGTCCCCATAATGTATTTTCAGGATTTTGAAAGTCTTATATGTACAATAAACTACATTAATTAGAAATTGAACCAGACAGCTGCTACTTTGATAAAAGCAAAAGTACTGTTTATCTGGAGATACCAGGAGTAGAGAGAATAAAAAAGCGTAGCTTATTTAGTGAATGCCAATGGGAAATTTCACATGGATGATTTCTCAAAAGGTTCTAGAAATATACCATGTATGAAAACCTAGAAGGACTGTCTTGTGAATATCTTTGTTTGACTTCTAGAATGATAATGCTGGAACATGCATATTACCCATGTTTAATGTTTGGTAGTACAGACCAAAGTTTTCCAGTGATTTTATAGTGGCTCCATTTACTGTATTCAGTACAGTAGCAAAATAATTTCAGGTTCAAGTTTTATCCTTAATTAACAGTTGCTGAAAGTCTAATTTGACATGTCATATAGATCTTTATATTTGATCTTACTTTGGTTTGGGATGTGTGTGTTTCAATAGATGAGAAGATTTTTTTTTTTGAGGATCCCTGACCTTCAAACTATCACAAGAAAAGAGAAGGGAAAGAGAAAAATTCATTCAGGCTATGAGGGAAGTCATTGTAACAAGATTCCCAAGTGAACAGAAGATTTTTTTACTTATTTATTTTGTGGTTTGTTTTTGCCTCAGCAAGGGCACAGATTTCTCTTCCAAGTGCTGTCCATTTAGTTCCTCAGAATGTGGAGGCTCTTGGAAGTTCATTAAAATTTTTTCAAAGTCATCTCTTCTTATTCATGAAACTATGTGATTATAACCTCACTGAGGGGTATGTCAACATATTATTGCCCAAACAACAGTTGATGTTTCTAACACTCAGGTTCATTATATGATGCCTGAATAATGCACATAAACTTATGTATCTTATATAATTTATAATAAGAAATATTCTAAAAACTAAGTTTAAACTTCAAAACCCTGAAAAAACTGAAATTTAATAGCAAAAAAGGAATTAATAAAATTAAAAGTTGAAGTAAAAATGAGTAAATAAAGTTTTCTCTGCAGTGCAATAAGTTAGAACCCTAAAAACATAAAAATAAGGTTTGAGATCAGATTCCTGATCCCACATAAAAATGCCGGGCTAAAATGATGGTGGCCTTCACCCTGGCTCTGAAAGGCAGAGCCTAGGAAATCCTAGAGTGAAATAAAAGTGCAGTAGAAACAAACCAGAATGATTCCTGAAGTCATTTGTGGACCTCCACAAATACACACAATGCCCCCTGACACACACACGTGCACACACACACACACACACACACAAATTAAATAAATAAATTTTAAAGATTTAAAGGAGAAAGTAAAGCAAGGATATTCATTATCAACTTTATTATATAATATGAGTACTGGATATACTCAGTGAAACGTTAAAAATGAAACAGCGATATGCATTTGCAGGTAGGTACTTATTCAATATGTATGCAATGTACACATATTCAGATATATTTATCTATAAATACAAACCATAGATGTCTTAGCCATAAAAATAAGAGTTATATTATAATGCTTAATGTTGTCAGCCTGACAGTGAGGAGGCAGGGCTCTGGACACACACGAGAAGAATTCTCTACATTAAGGTTGTCCTCTGGGTATGGTTATGAGGTATTGTCTTGATTGCATAATTGATGTAGGAAAAATAAACCCATAGTAGTCATTCACTGGACTTAAATTATGTGACTGTAGAAAGTTAGAGAAGTTGATTAAATGAGTCTACATTAAATGGTTCTTGCCCTCTACATTGTGTATGTGGTGAGGCTAGATCCTGTTCTTTTTTTTTTCTTTTTTTATTATTATTTCTAGATCCTGTTCTTACTGTAACTTCCAAGCAATGTTAGGTTATAATCTGGAAAATTGAGCCAATTAAAATTTATCAGATATTCTGTTGCAACTGTCGTAATGTAACTAAAATATATCCAGGCCATAAAAAATTAGGAATTGCTTCTAAGATTATCCTGCATCAATTTCAAATACATGGAAGAAATAGAAATCATAATGATGCTATATTTTGAATAAATAACCAAATTTAATTGTCAAAATCACGATAGTATTTTTCATGTACAACAACCAGCTCATTCTTCTTCTTTAACAGATAGAATTACCAAGAAAAGATAGAGAATGAATGAATGCTCTATATTAAAGAGTTAGTATTTCTAAACAATTCAATGCTCTTTGACTCACAAATGAAGTACTTTTTAGGTATTTCCTCTGTGAGTTTTTTAATGCTTCCAATTAATAGAAAATTTAGGAAATCGCTTCTCAGCCTTTTGGCTAAGATGAAGTGTAATAGAAAATTTAGGAAAATAGATGAAAGCTCAGAGGATGTCCCAATCACAAGGAACCATAGATAAGAATGTGGGGGAAATTGCTTTACTGGGCAAAGGTGAACATGACATTTGGAAGGATGATATGATTGCTAGGGTGACTGAGCGAAGTACTAATGAATTGCAACTCATGAAATGAAAATACTTTTGAAGTCAAAGATGACAGTATCAACATTCCTGGAGAAGGTGATTTAACTGCAGATTGTTTAATAATAGACACAGTATTCAACCTTTCCACTGAATACTACCTAACATCATTTCTACAAGTGAAGCAAGGGGAAGAATCTCAGTGTAGATGAAATGCAGAAAATAGAAAAGTAGCTAAGTGTGTGCTACATGGAATTTGTATCTTGCTTCCTTGTATTCCTTTGTTTAAATATGGGAGGAAGCAATTCTTTCAGAGTCTTTTAAATTGGATTTTCAATGTTAAAATTTTAATGTAATTTATTCATTTGTAATTTGATTTATACATTCAAAGAAGTTAAAGAAAAATGTAGAGAATCCAATAAAATCATTATTTAACTTTCATCAATAATAACATATTAGAAAGTGGGACTTCCCATCAAAGCCAAACACAAAAAGTTTTCATCCCACAATTATCCCCCTCATTGATTTTTATAGCCATAGTCTTTCCCTCCTGCATTCAACTTTCTTACATATCTTAATGTCACTTCTGTTGTATCTACTTCTATAGTCTTTTTCATGTCAAGAATAATGGAATCAGGGGGCTGGAGAGGTAGCTCAGGGGTTAAGCCTCTGCCTTGCAGGCAGAAAGTCCTGAGTTTGGATCCTAGACCCCAGTATAGAAGCCAGGAGGAAGCGGGGCGGCCTGCGTTTCTGGTCTTGGTAGGGCGGAGCCTGTGAATCCTGGGACAGAGTAAATGAGGAGGTGGAGGCGTCCATGATGGTCCCGAATTTGCTCGTGTTTCTACACACACACATGCATATATACACACATACACGCACACACACACACACATGCACAATTGAATAAATAATAAAAAATTTAAAAAAAGAATAATGGAATCATATAGTTTGCATCCTTTTGGACAAAGATTTAACTGAGCATTAAATGTCCCAAGATTCACTTAGGAAGTATATGAACAGATATTATATTTTTATCCCTGAGTAATCTGCCATAGTTTTTTAAATTATCCATTGAAGGACATTTTTATCCTTGACATTATGTTAGCTATTATCTGTAGGCTCACTTCTCAAAGCAAGGTCTGTCAAAAATATGACAATTTCATATGCTTGAGTTTGTATTTGGTGAGATCTTGCTTGTTTCTGAACTGTGTAAGGGATCTTGTCCATTATCCCAAGGCAATGTGTGTGGCTTCTTTGTAATGCACTAATTTTTTTTTTTTTTTTGACAAACACAGCACTTCAGTCTACAACTTTCATTAGGTTAATTTTCTGGCCAAATTAAATATTTTTTCAAATCTTTCCATTCTATTTTCTGCTTCTAGTTTTCCCTAAAAACTTGGCTAAAAGAAACCAGAAATAGTTATGCCACCAACTCCATGATGGGAAGTCTTAATGTTTCGTCTACAGAATTAACTAGTTCATCACATTGAAACTCAGCCTTCATGAAATCAGCAAACACCATTGTTCTGGGCCTTTTATAACATCATGCAAGAGAAGCTGTGATGGATAGAACTGCTTACCTCACAGTGACTGGAAAACACAAGTGAAGGACGCAAGCCAATATTAGTAGATTTCTTCTTTCTGCTTTGGTTTGATTTGTGACCTTAACCTATTCAGTGGAGCTGAATATTCGAGGTGGTTTTATTTTTAACCTCTCTTGCTTTCCCATATGCCAACTGTCTCTGGAAACTCACAGACACAACAAAATTTTACTAGTGTTCCAGACTCGGTCCAACCAAGTTGGCATTACGATTAAACAAAACATTCAGGTATGTTTGTGTGGATAGATTTTTAGGTTCTCTGTTCTCTTCCATTCAGTCTTTGTACGCTATGAAATCTCAGTGTTGATTACCATAACAAAACATATCTTGAAATCATATAGACTTTAGGATTCTTTCTTCATTGCAGCCATACTACAAACTTGGCCTGGTCTATGCACTAATTTCTGCCAGGAAACAGAATGGTACTGGGAAAAAAAAAAAAAACTAGCTATAACAAACAACTCCTTTTTGGCGATATTACCAAATCTCTCTTGGTGACCGAGTTGGTCTTCCAGAGATCCAGAGACTATATGACTTGTTCCTTCCAATATGGAAACTTTTCTCAATTCCCATTTATGGAATCTGGAATGTTGGCACAGCAGCTGTTAACATGTGCCCGGTGGCAACTGAAGGAGCAGGTACCTACTATGAGATGGGGATTCATTGCAGGGGACATGGCAGGACCTGGCATTATGGTCACTGAAGTGGGTGGTGTGCTAATGGATGTGACAGGAGGCCTGTCAGTGGCTATCCAAAAGTGAACATCTAAGACTGGATATTTTCAGCACATCATTTGTAAACTAGCTGTAATGTAGTTTTTGCTTCCTATTTTTGAAGGAAAAGTTACTTCATTGTCCTTTTAATATTTCATATTGCCATGCCATTTCAGGTAACTGTGTTGCAGACAGTATTACTTATCACTGGGTGTAACTGCAATCACTAAGAATATGATGATGGTATCAATGTCAGTTCCCTACCAAGTTGCTGTAGAGAAAGAATTTTCACAAAGGGCTCTCATCAGGCATCTGGTAGGTTAGAGCAGAACATGTCACTGAATTCCGTGTCCACACTTAGGTATTTATACTGGTTTACTTGTGTTGGCAGATGCTCTTGCTCACGGACCTATTTGATTTCTTTCTAAACTTCAATATTATCACTACTACCTTTATATATCTGTAATAGTCTTTAGTCTATCAAACTCAAGAAGAAAATTATAATGGTTCATATACATTTTAACTTGTTGTTTTGCCTGGTATTGTTCTAAAGGTATAGCACCATGTGCTTGATAAAATGAAATGTTCATGTTAAATCTGAAGGCATTATTTTGTTGCTAGGTCCAGTGGATATCTTAAATTTATATAACACTCTATTTGGATATTATAATTATTATTTTATACTGTTAATCACATGCACTTAAAACATCTCAGACTGTATAGTTCTGAGACAGATTATTTTTTGCAATTAAATTTATTTTAATTAAAACACTAGCTATAATTCAAAGTTGTCTTTGACTTAGGCATCAGGAGGCCTGTGTTCACATCTACAAGTGGGAGTAAGAGAACATAACTAGGTAAGCAATTACGGGGTCTATAACCTGACAGAAAAATCTGGATACATGGCTGTGACAGGATGGAAATTGTTCTTCTCTGTATAATTTGTATCAACTTGGATTGACTTGCTGAGTCTTTTAAGAGTTCCATTCTTATTTCCAGATGAAAATTAGTTTTCTGAAGACTGAAAGGTAGACATGAATAACTTATAGTCCATTTGGTAGTTTTGATAAAGAAGGTTTTACCTACATTCCGAAGACAGAGCCGGCCACATAGTTTGAATCCACTCTCTGTGGAGACTATTGACTTTGTTAAAGTGTTCTCCTTACAGAACCTGATTTTCAGTGTTTAAAATATTTTCATGAGGATAATAATAATTTTGTCAGGACACAGCATTTAGTAATTTGAAACCAAATGTTTTAGCCCATCTTTTCATGTCTTAATGTTCACTAGTATTCTCTCTGCCATTTTCAGGTCACGTTTCTTCAATTTTATCCTAGTTCCCATATTTGAGAGAGTACATGCAATACTTTATGTGTCTGATTAATTTCAGTTAACATGATTTGTGGTTCTATCCATTTTCCTGGAAATGATGTCATTCCATGGTTAAAAAGTTTCCATTATATATATGTACCACATTTTTCTTTATCTATTCATCTGTTGGCAGACATATGAGTTTATTGCATGGTCTAGCTATTGTACAAGTGCTACAATAAACACTGGGATACATGTATCCTTTATGAACAATGAGTTAACTTTCTTCAATTATAGACCTAGGAATGGCATGGCTGAGTCATGTGGGTTATTCTATTCTTAATGTTTGTAAGAACTACTACATTCTTATCAACTGTGTATAAATTTCGCTCCTCTTCTCCAAATTATCAATTTTTTAAAAAGAAAGATGGAAATTGAGCTTCATTCTTCAGCATCCAGTTTTCTCAGGGCCATTTGTTGAAAAGTCTATTTTATGTTTTTAGCATCTTTGTTGAAATCATGTGGATTTAGCTGTCAAAGTTTATACTGTGTTTGCTGCTTTATTCCATTTATTTTATGTCTACTTTAATGACAAATATCATGCTATTTTAACTTTAATTATATAGTTAAGTCTTAAATCAGTTATTATTAAAACCCATAATATTAATCTTTTTTTCAAGACTACTTTGACTATAGGGGCCTTTTGTGTTTCCTTTTGATTTTTACACTTATTTTACTTTTTCAGCGAAGAAGATATTAGATTTTCATGGAAATTATATTACTTAAACTCTCAAATTAATTCTGCTCACCCATGAATATGGGAGGCATCTCTACTTTCTATGTCTTCTTCAATTTCTTTCTTTGTTGTTGGTAATCTTTTATCATACAGATCTTTCGCTTCCTCAGCTTGGCTTATTCCCAGGCATTTTTTGGAGGTCACTGATGATAGTATTATTTCTCTGAATTCTTTCTTAGTGAGTTAATTATAAATCAGACAGCAGTGTTCATTCTCTGTGATGATTTTATAACCTGCCTTTTTGCAGAATATATTACTTCTAAGTCTTGGTTAATTATCTGGGATTTTCTAAATATAAAATCCTATTGTCTTCATATAGAGATAATTTGATTTCTTCCTTTCCCATTTGTGTCATATGACTCTGCTATGCCACTACAGTGAATCTGCCCCCAAAATTCATTATTTCACTATAGTGACATGAGTACATTTATGTCCATTGGAGCACTATTTATAATAGCAAAGTCATAGAATCAACCCAAATGCCTAACAGTGGACAAATGGATAATGAAAATGTGGTACATTTATACAATGGAATACTACTCAGTCATTAAAAAATGAATTTAATGAAATTTGCTGGTGAATAGATAGAATTAGCAGAAATTATACTGAGCGAAATATCCCAGGCACAAAATGTTAGATGCTGCATATTCTTCCTTATATGTGGATCCTGGTTCCAAACCATCTTAATGATATACTGAAAAAATAAATCTCTGCAACACCCATTATAACCTCAAAGGATTATAACTAGGAGCCAAGTGGAAAGAAGATCTCAAGAGAAAGGAAACAAAAGAGCATAGTTCAATAGAGAAATTAGGCCAAAGTCCAGTAAGTAGCCAGATATCTAGTACAGCTCACTGTCATTTCCCTTCTTGTTCACTTGGGATTAGAAGAGTTTGAAGTGCTGGGCATATCTCCCTATTCATGGAGGGGATGGAGACTAGCACTTAGATGGTAGCCAACTGGCAACTGAATTACCTCACTACAGTACCATCTTCCTATTTGTCACTCTATTTTTAAGCCTCTTCTTATATTAATACCTTCTTTTAAACAGTCTTTTATCTTTGGTTAGAAAAACACTGCAACACCTAAATAGGATGCATCCAAGTGTAGTGTAAGAACTGCAAAACTGAAAACAACCAATCTTAATTCAGAATACCAGTGACCCTACAATTGTTCACTCAGAACAAGACCAGCCAAATCTCTCCCTGTCCTAAAACTCAGGGATCCTTGTGGAAGAAGAGACAGAAAGATTGAGTAAGAGTCTGAAGATGGGAGGTCCACTGAGAGACAAGATACTTTCAGTATCTTCAAGTCTGGGCTGGGGCAGTTAGTGTCTCACTGCAATGTGATAGGACCTTACCTGACCTGCACAAAGACTGTTATGTCAACAAGCCTCCATAGACTATTGTGAATCTCAGGGGAGATGGCTTCAGGCAGTAGAATCCTTAAAGGCAAGGGGTTAGACAGATATAATGGAGTTCCTACATTAGTGGGCAGTCCAAGAAGGGGCCCCATGGTATGCCACAGTCCTGAATACCTCCTAATGTAGACTACTGTCATAGTTAGGCACAGGTGTCAACTTGACAGTTGAGGGTTTGAGATCGGGGCACATTTGTAGAGAATTAGTGGTTGGGTTAAGCCCAGAGCAAACTTGCAGGAGACTGTCTAGCTGATGAGGAAGGCCCAGCCTATGGTAGGTGGGACTAGTCCCTGAACAGGTGAATAAAATACAGAGAGCTGGTTGAGGAAGTTGGCATCCTTGTGTATACTTGGCCAGATATGCTGGTCTGGCAATTAAGGATCGTTCCTCTTTTAGCCATTATGTAGAGAAAGTGGGGCCAGTTCCCTTGGCCCTGGTGTTGGTTCATGCTCTCTGGTCAAAGTGGACAGACTGTAACCGGACTATTGTAAGAAAATAAGCTCTTTGTTCCCTTAAGCTGTTTGATGGTCATTTATCAACAACCATGCAGGTAAACTGCAACAACTACTCAGAGAGAACTTCAGGGCTCATTTAAGCTGAAGTTCTGGAGGGTGGAAGGGAGAAGGAGGGAAAATGCCAAAAAGAGAGGGGGGGATGGGAAAGGGGGAGATAGAGATGTAGGAGAGAGAGTGAGATGGAGGAATAGAAAGGGGGATGGGATGGGGGAGAGGAAGGGAGAAGGAGAAGGCAAAGGTACCTACCCATTGACCTTGTATAACTAAGTAAAAAATAAAATTAAAAAAGTGATATGTATGTGCATATATGATTTATGCATTTTTTTCTTTGTGTGGATCTGTAATTTCAATCTATTATGAATTAATATGCTATAATGAATTATTTTAACTTTTCATGTTATTAAGGCTCGATTCATGGCTTAAGTATATTCTATATTAGAAAATATTCCATACACTGCTCAAAGTTTCTGCAGACATTTGTTATGTTAACTTGACGTATTGTGTGATTTAGTTCTGTATTTTATTGTGCTTTCTGGTTGGATGATCTACCAACTGAGAAAAGTAATACATTAAAAGAACTATTATTGTAATGGATAAATCTCCCTTTATATCCTCTAGTGTTTGGTTTATATAACTGAATTCTTTAATGTCGGGTGCAAATATATTTAGAATTCCTCTATCTTCTTGATGGATTACTCCCTTTATCAATATGGAGTGATCAGTTATGGATAAAATTCTGTTTTGCTGGATATATGCATAAATATCTCTGTTTGCTTTTATATTCTTATTAGGAACATCTTTTGTAATTGTTTCAATTTCATCAGGATATATCTGTGACGCAGAGGTGTATCTCTTAAAGAGAACAAATGATTGAATTCTATTTTTTAAAGCAATCTGTCAGTCCGAATCTTTTAATTTGAGAATAATAACAATGTAAATTCAGGCTTATTATTTAAAGGTATGTAATAGGTTGTCATTTTGTATAGCTGTTGTCATTACTGAGACTAATAAAATTGTTACTAAATTTTATATTTCTAGTACTAGTCAGATTTGATTCTTCCCAAATCTCATTCACTTTTCTAATTTTCTGGTGAAACTGATTCTTTTGCAAGCCCTAGTGAATATGTTTTCCTGGTTCCTCCTCCATTTTAAGATCTCTTGCAGTATCTTCAATAATGTTGGCTTAGTTGACATTAATTCTTTTGATTTATGTTTATCTTGGAAGGTCTTTATTTGTCTTTCAATTTTAATGGATAACTCTCTAGATGTAGTAGCCATGTAGTTTCATGGTTTGAAATATATCATTCCTTGCTCTTCTGGCCTTCAAAAATTCTTCTGATATTTTGTTGAGTTTGCTAGTGTAAGTGACTTGGTATTTTTCTCTTGATGCTTTCAATATTTTTATTTTTACTTTGAAATTTTAACTATGATATGATGTTGAGTGTGGTTCTTTTAAGGCTACAGGTCTATATGGGGCTTCAAACCCATTCATATTTTTCTCATGAAATTTTCCCGCTTTATTTCACAGTACTGACTTTCTATCCTGCTTACCTGACAAATGTTCCATCATCCAAACCTGTCCAATAGGTCATGTATGCTCTGTTCATAATTTCTAATTTTTCTTTTTTTATTGTCTGATGGTTTGTCATTCCTTTCAGATCCTGATATTCTTCCTTCTGCTTGTATATCTATTGATGACACTTTCAATTTCTCCTTTATTTTCATTTATAAGTGTTTCATAAACAACATTTCTTCATTATAATGCATTTGTACATTGTTGCAGTTACTCTTCTGTTGCTGTGGGATAGTGAAATCAATCCAAACACCTAAGGGGAGAAAAGGCTTATCATTTTGGATTACAGTTTCAGAGGGAATATAGTCCATCTATGGCAGGAAAAAGCATAGCAGTAAACATGGCAGAGACTGGCTGCTACCTTAAAGCCACTAAGAAACAGATAGAGGAAGAAAAGGGAAGTGGAGTAGAGACATCAACATCTCTGTTGATGGTGTTACAAAATCCTGTGATTATTAGTGTGATTCTATGTTAAGATTTACATATATGATATGATAGATATCTTTTTTACTTTTATATGAAGGTGTCTTTTGCAATTTTTTTTTGCACAGGGTCTAATGTCACACAGATTATCTTCAAACATGATATGTAGAAGATGACCTTGTTTTCCCTGTCCTCACGCCTCCACTTCCAAGTGCTGGTATTACAGTCATAGTCTCCTATGCCTAGCTTTATGTGAAATAGCAGTCTTCTCGTCATAGTTAGATACAGGTGTCAACTTGAAAATTAAAGGGTTGAGCTCTGGGCTAATTTGCGAAGAATTAGTAGTTGAGTTAAACACCAGGCAAACTTGCAAGAGATTGTCTAATTGATTGGGGGAGTGGTCTGACTTATGATGGGAAGGCTAGTCGTCCCTGTACTGGTAAATAAAATGAAGGGATCTGGTTAAAGAAGTTGGTATTCTTTGGTATATCTGGCGAGACATGGTGTAACTAGTTCCCTCGACTCCTGGTGTTGGCATGAGCTATCCTGTCAAGTTGCACAAGAAATTATATCCAAGAATCATAAACGAAAATAAAACTCCTTGTTCCCTTAAGCTGTTTGATTGTGTGAATTTATCAGCAGCATGAAGACAAAGTTTGACACTCCTCTTGAAGACTGATTCCCAGTGTGATTCAAGGGAAGAAATAAAAATTGTAGCAACACAACAAAAACCAAACAGAGAAGACAGTAAAAGATAATTTAAGGTAACTACAACATTAAAGCACAAGAAATTATATACAGAGCAGTAATATAAAATAAACTGAATCTGTTAAAATTAATAGGAGCTAAATAAAATATTTTAAGGCAGGTGTTGCAGTTTGCCTCCATGGTTGATGATAAATGACCATCAAACAGCTTAAGGGAACAAAGGGCTTATTTTCTTACAATAGTCCAGTTACAGTCTGTCTACCTTGACCAGAGAGCATGAACCAACACCAGGGCCAAGGGAACTGGCCCCACTTTCTCTACATAATGGCTAAAAGAGGAACGATCCTTAATTGCCAGACCAGCATATCTGGCCAAGTATACACAAGGATGCCAACTTCCTCAACCAGCTCTCTGTATTTTATTCACCTGTTCAGGGACTAGTCCCACCCACCATAGGCTGGGTCTGCCCCATCAGCTAGACACTCACCTTCAGGTTCGCTCTGAGCTTAACTCAACAATCAATTCTCTACAAATGTGCCCCGATCTCAAACCCTCAACTGTCAAGTTGACACCTGTGCCTATGACAGCAGGATAAGAAGAAAAAAGAGAATGAAGCAATATTAAAGATGAAAAAAAGTGTGGTAAGTTAAAAAAAGAGTAATACATAAGTCTGAGGAGATGGCTCAGGGAATAGTAATTGATCATGGGCATGAGGACCTAATTTTGTGTCCCAGCATCCATATAAAAAGCCTGGCATGATATCACACACTAGTAATTCAGTGCTGGAAGATATAGTAGGAACCCTGGGTCTTGGGTCTTGCTAGTCAATCAGTCTAACAAGTTGATGGGACCCAGGTTCAATCAGAGACCCTGTTTCAAAAAATAAGATGAAAAGCAATTTTGGAAGACACCCAATGTATACCTACAGTTGAACATACTTGTATATGCATGCAAACAACAGAGAGAGAGAGAAAGATGGAAAGAGAGAAGCAGAGAAGTTGAGTAATAAAGTTAGATAATTTTTTAAAAGATAGAAAAGAAAAAGAAGCTCAAAACTTGCCTCTAGCCAAGGCACCTATGCCAGAAAAAAACTTCTTTCCCCATTACCTAGTGTTAGAATCTGTCAGGTGTAGAAGGATAGAGTCACAGCTGACAAGTATTAAAATTCCTGTCTTCCACCAACAAGGTTTGTGTAGTACATAGGGTAAGTTTTGTCTTGCATTTCTTGATTGGACAGTTAGGATATGTTGTTAGAGGGGTGTTTTTCTGTGTGCCCAGAGCCCCATTGAGCTTTGGTTGGATGTAGTCTAAGCAAAAGTTCACTAGCTCTAGAGACCTCCAATCTGTGCCTGTGGAGGTATAGAAAATATCCAAACCATTGGCTATCCTAAATGCATAGGGAGTAGGAGAGACAAACAGATCATTAATATCTGCACTGGAGTCAGGAGGGAAATCAGAAGGATCCAGTAGCCTTTCAGAGTTGGTGCTACAGCTCATAGACCTGGTTTTCCAGAGTAAACCCAGCTTCTTGGTCCTAGCCAGCTACTGTGAATTGTATTCCATGTTTTCTGTTCAGTCCCTCACCCGTGACTGCCCAGTAGCTCAGCACCAAACAAAGGGTAGATGTTCTTTTGAAATACCCCTTATCTCAACTCTCTGAGATGTATGGCAAGTAATTCAAAAGATTTTTTCCTCTGCAAAGGTAGGTTTGGCTTACTATGAAGGAATAGTTACACACACACACACACACACACACGCACACCCATACACAAATCAGTCTTAGCACATTGGATTTAAAGTATGCAAGTATGAATTTCTCCTGCACTTAGAAATGCTGTGGGAACTCTGTAGGTTTACTTTGTGCTTGGGGCACTGGTATTTAACTTCTCCTGGGAAGATGAAAACAAATACCTACTCACTTGAGATAAGGCAACAAGACCAGACTAAAGTAAAGATTTCGTCAAAGTCCAGCTTAGAAAACCAGTGGATTTATTGGGCTTTCATAGTATGAGTGAAGAATTACTTATAGGGACATACTCAGAGATGGTTTTATCACCAAAAAGTTTGCTCCAGCATCATTCATGATCCAAAAAAGTTGCCTCCCTGAAGTTGTTTGCAAGATTTACAGACATATCTTCCAATTGGAGCATACTTTCTCCCCACAACTGCTCATTGCTAGCATGAGCATGAATCTGGTAAATTCAGCTTTCTGAGACTTGCAAAATTTTCTTGTTTCCTGAATTGTTTCAATTCTAAAGAAACTGCTAAAGAGACTGCATAAAAGACTGTTTCCTTTTTCCTTAAAATTATCTTTTTTTCTGCTTCTCCAGTTTTTACCATCCTGTCATTTTTTTTATAGATTTCCAGAAGTATTCTCTCTTTGTCCCATTGGAAAAAAAATTATCTCTTGTGGTTTCACATTTATAGATGGACATAAAAGGTATTTTTATTGCAGTATTTTCTAGATTAAAAATTAATAATTTTGAAGTGCATTCAGAAGGACTTTGCATAAATTCAATATTTTATTGTTTATTGTTGAAAATTATTATTTGTATTTATTCATTTTCTAGACACATTCCAACTATATAGTTCAGAATGGCCTTCGAGCCTAGCCTTCTTGCTTCAGTGCTTCAGTTTTTCACATTGTCTACAACTTTAACTTTTGATTCTTTTTGGATAGCATCTTGACATTTATTTATTTTTCAGTTGTTTGTTGTACTGTGAAAATACTCCTCTCATTTTTTAAATGATCAAGAATTAACTTATTTAAAGTTGTTAATCAGGAGGCTAATACATGAGCTAAAATTCTGGTTTCACATCTGGGCAGGGAATATACCTTTGAGAGTTGTCCACTAAAATGGAATTTAAAGCCATAAGACGAGATGGAGTCTCTAAAAGCATGGATAGAAGTTGAAAAGTCCAAAGACAGACTGAAGCATGCCAGTATTTGAGGTTAGATCAGAGGAATCAAGCAAGGGGAAAGAAATGATGGGATTCAACGGTAACACACTTATGCAACTTTCTACAAGCCAGACTAGAAAGTGTTTCATTGCCAGATGGTATGACTATCCCTGATAAATGCTAATCAAATGGGATGAGCATTAGGGATTAAGAATTGATTACAAGATTTAGAATCCTGGAGTTCATTGAGCCATTATTGTTAGTGAAAAGAAATATTAAGTGTAATGATGAAGACAAAAGCCTGAGGGCAGAAGCATCAGGAATGAGTAGTTTGAGTTTTAATATAAGAACTATGGTAATAACTTTAACCACATGACAGAGCAGAAAAGGAAATGGGTAACTGGATTGAAGACTAAGTACAAAGAAAAAGAACTTATGTAAAAACTTACTTCCCAAACCAGTCAAAAAGCTGGTTCTTTGAAAAAATCAATAAGATTGATACACCCCTAGCTAAATTAACCAAAAGCAAGAGAGAGAAAACCCAAATTAACAAAATTAGAAATGAACATGGAGTTATCACTACTGATACCCAAAAAATCCAGAGAATTATAACATCATATTTCAAAATATTATACTCTGTGAAGTTTGACAACACAAAAGAGATGGATGAATTTCTAAGTAAACACAACTTACCTAAATTGAATCAGGAAGTTGTGAATTATTTAAATAGTCGTATAACATATAAGGAAATTGAGGAAGTAATCTCGAATCTTCCCACCAAAAAATGTCCTGGACCAGATGGATTCAGCACAGAACTCTACCAGACATTTAAGGAGTTAATAACACCAATACTCCTTAAACTGTTCCACCAAATAGCAAAGGAAGGAACACTACCAAATTCCTTCTATGAAGCTAATAACATCTTAATCCCAAAACCTAATAAAGATTCACTTAAAAAAGAAAACTATAGGCCAATCTCTCTGATGAACACAGACGCAAAGATTCTCAACAAAGTCTTAGCAAATCAGATTCAAAAACATATTAAAAAGATCATTCATGGGGACCAAGTAGGCTTCATCCCCGGCACACATGGTTGGTTCAACATACACAAATCAATAAATGTAATTCATCATGTAAACCAGTCCAAAGTCCAAGACCACATGATACTCCCGATAGATGCAGAAAAAGCTTTTGACAATATCCAACAGTCTTTTATGATCAAAATGCTAGGAATGGAAGGAACCTTTATCAATATAATAAAAGCTGTATACAACAAACCCATAGCAAGGATTATGCTCAATGGGGAAAAACTGGAAGCATTCCCACTTTGATCAGGAACTAGAAAAGGCTGTCTACTCTCACCACTTCTTTTCAATATTATCCTTGAAGTCTTAGCTGAAGCCATAAGACAAGAAAGGGACATAAAAGGCATTCAAATTGGCAAGTAAGAAGTCAAGCTATCCCTATTTGCAGATGACATGATCTTATACCTGAGTGATTCCACCAAGAAGCTCCTGGAACTAATACAGAAGTTCAGCAGGGTGGCAGGACACAAAATGAATGTGCAAAAATCAGTGGCCTTCCTATATGCCCAGAGTGAAAGAAGTGAAAAAGCCTTGAGAGAAACAATCCCATTTACGATAGCCCCTAAAAAAATGAAATACTTTGGTATAAACCTAACCAAGGAAGTAAAAGACTTTACAATGAAAACCATAAAACCCTAAAGAAAGAAATTGCAGAAGACACCAGAAGGTGGAAAGACCTCCCATGTTCCTGGATTGGCAGAATCAACATCGTAAAAATGACCATCCTACCAAAGGCAATATGCAGATTCAATGCTACACCAATTAAAATCCCAAAGCAATTCTTTAAAGAAGTTGACCAAACAATCTCAAAATTCATATGGAGGCACAAAAGACCCAGGATAGCAAAGACAATCCTGAGTAACACTGCTGGAGGTATCACCATACCGAACCTTAGTCTATATTACAAATCCATAGTTATAAAAACAGCCTGGTACTGGCTCCAAAATAGACACACAGATCAATGGATAAGGATAGAAAACCCATATATAAGCCCACAAAATTACAGCCATTTGGTCTTTGACAAAGAGGCCCAAAGAATCCAATGGAAAAAGAAAAGCATCTTCAACAAATGGTGCTGGCAAAACTGGATCTCCACATGCAGAAGATTAAAACTGGACCCGTACTTGTCACCATGCACAAGACTTAATTCCAAATGGATTAAGGATCTCAATGTAAGGCCAGAGACTATAAAAACCACAGATGAAAGGATAGGAAACTCCCTCAAGCTGATTGGGCTAGTCCAACAGTTCCTAAACAGACATCCAATGGCACAGTCACTGCTACCAACTCTCAACAGTTGGGATCTTATGAAATTAAAGAGCTTCTGTTCAGATAAAGAGATTGTAACACAAGCTCAAAGATAACCCACAGAATGGGAGAAAATCTTCACTAACCACATATCTGATAGAGCTCTACTATGCAGAGTGCACAAAGAACTTAGAAAACTAAGCACCAAGGAAATTAATGGCCCAATTAAAAAATGAGCCCTGGAACTTAAAAGAAACTTTACCAGGGATGAAATTAGAATGTCTAACAAATATCTTAAAAAATGCTCGACTTCCTTAGCCATCAGGGAAATGCAAATCAAAACTTCCCTGAGATATCATCTCACCCTGGTCAGAATGGCAAAAATCCACAATACAAACAACACCAAATGCTGGAGAGGATGTGGAGAGAGGGGAACTCTCCTACATTGCTGGTGGGAATGAAGGCTCATACAACCACTCTGGTGAGCCGTCTGGAGATTCTTAAAGAAATTAAAGATTGAAATGCCATATGACCCTGCTATTCGACCCCACATACAGCAAAAAATCACCTCGATAGCACAAGTGCGACCATGTTCATAGCAGCACTGTTTACAATAGCAAAGTCATGGAATCAACCCAAATGTCCAACAGTTGATGAGTGGATAAGGAAACAGTGGTACATCTATACAATGGAGTACTACTCAGCCATCAAAAATGATGACTTACTGGAATTTGCCGGGAAATGGATGTCATTAGAAACAATTATATTAAGTGATATTCCAGATCCAGAAAGTTAAGCGCCATATGTACTCCCTAATAGGTGGCTCCTAGTACCAAACCCACCTAGAGGCACTCAAAGATAAATCTCTGTAATACCTACAGTAATTGCCAGGATTATGAACAGGAGGGATGGGGTAGGAGGGCCACACTAGAAACAAGGAGAGAGGACACCATCTTACAGCAGAAAACAATAGGCCTCCATCAAGGACTGCAAGTAAGTAATGAGACATCTGGTTAAGTTCACAGACTTTCGTTCCTGATCATTTACAACTGAGGGGGTATGATCTCACCAGAAAGAGAGGGCATATAGTCTGGCAGATAAAAAGTAACCATTTTGCAAATGGGTGATTGGCCCCTCCCTCACTGTGGTTTCCTACTTTTATTACATCTACCTTTGAATGGGCTCTTATAACAAGACTCTAGTCTAAAAGCTTTTTGTCTCTGGCCAGGCCGTGACATACAATGCCCATCAGGATGGAGTGAAGGGCATTGCAGGAGCAGCAAAACTGCAAAAGAAAATCAACAAACCATAATCCAGAACTTCAGAGACTCTATATCAACCACCTAGAACTAGGCCAGCCTAATCTCTCCCCATCCTGAAGCTCAGGGATATTTGTGGAAGAGGGGGTGGTAAGATTGTAAGAGCACAAGGATGGGAGGAGCAATGATATGCAAGATAATTCACACAAATTAGGGCCGAAGCAATCATAATTGGACTTTGCAGGCCCTGCGCAATGTCCAACACACTATTGACCCCACAAAGTCTAGCATTTGCTAAAGGCACAAAGATCCTTGGAGGCAAGGGATTGGCAGCCACAGTAGTGTTCCTATGCTTAAGGGGAACACAGGAAAGGATTCAGGGAAATGACACTGGGTCCTTGTAAGTCATCGGAGAGGAGGGCCCAGAGGAGAGACTGGCATGCTTATTAAAAGATTCTCTGGGGATTGGAGGGGCACTGGAGGATGGGGAAGGAGAGGTGAGGGGAAGGGGAGCAGCGGGGTCGGGGGGGAGGAGGAGGGAGGGAGGGAACCAGTGTACCTACTAAGTTTGTATGAGCGGAAATAATAATAAAAAATGTTTAAACACACACCCCAAAAAAAAAAACAAAAAAAAAACAAAAAATAAACTTACTTCCCAGAGGTAAGAGGCACACAGAGCCAGCAGAGAGACTACCCATCTTCCCCTCGGCCAATGCACTGACCTGCTATGCCAGGTAAGAGGCTCACTTAGCCAAGGGAGGACCTGCACACCCATCACACAGCGATGGCACCAACCTGCTGCACCAGGTAAGAGCATGGGGAGCCAGGAAAGAGACTCTCCAACTGTCCTAGAGTCCCTTCCCTTCTGTGTCCCACCAACAAGTCAGGGGATAGTCAAATCACACAATCAATAGACCAAATACAGAGAAGCTTTCCCAACAGCAAAGTCAGGCAACCTCATTTGACTCAGGAGGGCCAAACATAACTAACAAAGAAAGCAGTCACAGATTTAACAGACAATGTCCCAAGTCACATCCTAAAAACACAAAATATACTAAGGATAAGCAAACATGTTTCTTACAAAAAACATCAGCTCCCATACTCTAGATTCCTATCAAAACAACCTCATGGATACTAGTCAGGAGTGCAGCATGAAGAATAATGTCTTCCAAATAAACGTTATTGACAAGATTGAAAAGATCTTAGAGAACTACAAAAGGAATTGGATGAATGAAAAAGAGGAACATGAAAAAACTCAGAGAGGAAATGAAAAGGGATTTGACCTTACATGAAAAGAAAAATAATAAAAATTTATCTGAAATGAAGAAAATAGAGGAAATAAGAACAAATTTGGAAAAGGTGAAAAAGTACCAAACTGAAATTCATCTGGAATTCAAAACTAAACTAACTGAAATTGGAAACCCAACAGAAAGTACCACACATAGAATAGATCAAGTAGAAGATAGACTATCAGATCTAAAAGATAAGCTGATGAAACAGGATTGTTCAATTAAATGAGTTGAAAGGTCTTAAAAAAAGAAAGGAATATTTTATGGGATACAGTGAAGAAGCCAAATTTATTCATTCATTGAATCTCAGAATAAGAAACCCAAGAAAACACTCCGGCTCAGATGACAACTTCCCACACCTAAGGAGAGAGTGCCCCATCCAAGTATAAGATGCATATCACACACCATCCAGATATGACTAAATAGGAGAACAACAAGGTAAATAATATTAACATCTCAGATACAGGACAAAGAGAATGATCAGAGAGATGTAAGGAATAAAGTCAAGTCATGTTTAAAGCCTGTTGGAATAATATTTGGCTTATCAATGGAAACAGTAAAACCAGAAGAACTTGGAAAGGGATTCAATTCATGAAAGATCACAAATGCCACCTTAGGCTGCTATATCTAGCCAAACTATCAATCATGATTGAAGGAAAAGAAAAATATTTCCCAACAAAAATAAACCAAAGTTCTTATTTACAAAATCAGGCATGCAGAAAATACTAGAAAAAAATTCTCAAGACAGATAACGTTGATCAACACACTCAAGAGAATAAAGGGAAATGTAATGCCAATACAATTACCAAGCAGAGGATAGCCCATACAAAAACAAACAATTAAATATAAAAAAGTGACAGGGGTCAACAAAAACTTTTCAATATTAACTTTGTGTGTGTGTGTGTGTGTGTGTGTGTGTGTGTGTTGTGTGTGTGTGTGTGTCAGAGGGCACTGTGTGTTCCTGTAGAGGCCCAAGGGTAACTTTAGGAATCATCCTAGATGCTTCTACCTCCTTTTTGCTTTGCTTTGGGATTTACCAGGCTCTTCCCACCAGGGCCAGAAGTGGTGGTTACCACCCTTTCTGCCTGGCTTTTTTTTTTTTTATTCAACTGTGTGCATGTGTGTCTGTGTGTGTGTGTGTGTGTGTGTGTGTGTCTGTGTATGTGTAGAACCACGGACGAATTCGCGAACCACCATGGACGCCTCCACCTCCTTCTGCCCAGGGATTCACAGGCTCCGTCCTACCAGGACCGGAAACGCAGGCCGCCCCCGCTTCCGCCTGGCGTCTATACGTGGGATCTGGGATCCGAACTCAGGACCTTCCACCTGCAAGGCGGAGGCTTAACCCCTGAGCCACCTCTCCAGCCCTCTGCCTGGCTTTTTTATGTGGAACCTGTGATCTGAATTCAGGACCTTGTGCTTGAGAAGCAGTATCTTAACCGCTGAGCCTTTTTTTTCAGTCCTGAATTTTAACTTTAAACATCAATAAAATCAAGTCCCCAATCAAGAGACATAGACTAAAAGCATGAATTAAAAGTCACAACTCAACAATATGTTGCCTCTAAAAAACATAACTCACTTTGACATAGGCACAATCTCAGGGTCAAAGGGTACCCAAAGCTAATGCAACTAGGAAACAAGCAGGAATAGCCCCCCAATGGCCAACAAAAGAGGTTTCACTAATATAAATCATAAGAGGTACAGAAGCATACTACAGTCATCAAAGGACCAATGCATCAAGAAAAACTCCCAATTTTAAACATATATATTCCAGACTTAGGCTCACCCACATTCATTAAACAAACAAACAAAAAAAACAATGCATAAAGTAACAAATCAACCCAAACAAGATAATGGTAGGAGATTTCAATACCCCACTCTCACTGATACACGGGTCAACAGACCAAAAGCTGAACAGAGACATACTGGAATTAAAGCAAACCTTACACCAAATGGACCTGACAGGCATCTACTGAACATTCCATCCTAACACAAAGGAATATACATTATTTTCCACAGCCCATGGAACTTTCTCCAAAATAGACTGCATATTAAGTCACAAAACAAACTTCCATAAATACAAGAAAAACAATATTTCAACCTGTTTTCTATCTGATAACTAGGGAAGAAAGACAGAATTGCAAAGCAAGGCAAATAACAGAATGTTCACAAACTCTTGGAAGCATAACATACTCAAGAGAATAAAGGGAAAAGTAATGCCAATAAACTCCAAAAGGAATATGTCTGGAAAGATACAGAACCCCTGGGATATGATGAAGGAGGTCCTCAAAGGAAAATTTGTAACACTCAATGTCTACAACAAAAAAATAGAAAAATCACAAGTAAACAACCTTAAAGATTTGGAAAGACAAGAACAAACCAACCTTAAAAGAAGTAGACATGTAGAGATTATCAGGATCAAAAGAGAAAAAAACTGAAATTGAGACAAAAAAACTATAATATAAAGAATCAATGAAACCAAAAGCTAAATCTTTAAAAAAAACTTAACAAGGTTGATAAACTCTTACCCAAATTAACCAAAATCAAAAGAGAGATACCAGAAGGTGGAATTAGCAGAATCAACATCATAAAAATGACCATCCTACCAAAAGCAATATGAGATTCAAGGCTATACCAATCAAAATCTCAAAGCAGTTCTTTAAAGAAACTAACAAAACAATCTCAAAATTTATATAGAAGCACAAAAGGCCAAGGATAGCAAAAACAATCCTCAGTAACAAAAACATTACTGGAGGTATCACCATACCAAAACTTAATCTATATTACAAATCCACAGTAATAAAAACAGCTTGGTACTAGCTCCAAAATAGACATGTACATTAATAGATAAGTGTAGCAGTCTCGGGGGCCCACAGAGACCCTTGGGGGCGGGGATAAGCAGGCACAAAATCAATGACACAGACTCTGGGAGTGAGGCGAGTGGCAAAAGCAGGCTCGCAGGCTTGCAGGCTCGTTTATTGTAAGTATGGGTCAGCCTATATACCCTACCCAACATCCCACAAGTCACAGCATGAGGTTTTTGCTATGTTGTCCTGTCTGGGTTGGTCCTCTCAGCCAGGCGGTTTGACATCAACACTAGGCACAGCAGCAGGTTCTAGCTTGGGGAAGTTGCATTCATGCATGAAATCCATACAGACAATACAGGCCTGCCTATTCTGTTCCTCCTACATATCCATCCTTTTTATTTCTTTTGACAGCCAGCGGGAGCCAGAGTTTTTTCCTCTGACCTTGTTGACCCTGCCTCAGAGAGGGTCCAGCATAATGGACTGGTGCCTATCTTAGGTTGGAGACCATCCTCATGTGGACCCTTACCCGTCATTGGCTGCCAGCCCTGGAAGGACCTGTCCTCTGGAAGGCATGCCAGGATATGTGGGTAGTAGATTAGACCAAGGCCTCATGAGAATCAGCCCAAATGCACTTAGAATCTACTGAAAACAGATTATGCTGGGTCTGGGATTGATCCTGGGAGTACATGGGAGCATGGAATTAGAAAGCAGATTTGTCCCCAAGAAAGGGAGCTCATACATACCAGGGGAAGGAAGAAATTCCAATGAACTTTTTAGAAGACAATTATATTTTCCTGGTTGCTAGATTGATGGGATAAAATTCTATAAAAGAAGTCAGAAGAATGAGCAAGTTCGATCAAGCAATATCACAGTGGCTTTGTTATTTTGGGAACTCATGGAAAAACCTTAAGGAACACAATGTCATTTTCACTTGTAGTCCCATTAAAGATCAAAACCAAGCGAGAAAATTTTTCATGAAAGAAAACTTACAATTTATCAGAAAAACAATTGTGATCGATATAAAACATAACTAGTTAAGGCCTTAGATGTTATTAAAAGTATTTGTTCTTATTTTTAAGTATGCATACATGAATTTAAAAATGGCATGCCAGAATTTTTATATTAGCATGCAACAGAAATGAAAAAAAATTGAAGTGGCTACAGACACAAAACACACATGTAAACACAGAACACATGAACAACATTTTACCTGCAACTGTACAATTTACCAGCAACTATCTTAACATTACCCTTAAAAGCTTTATCAAAGGCAGATTAACATTTAAACCTTATTTAAAACAAGACCTTACATTAGTTAAGTCCAGCAGCTTAGCTTAATTATGAAAAACATCTAGCAAGGAAAACACTCTTATCCATAGTCTGGTTCCCACCTATTCTCTGGAGGGATCCAAGGTGCTAAAACCACAGCTTCATCCCCAAATTTCTCCAGGCCAGCTATAACCTTGAGGCCTCTAGTCTCTAGGAGAGATTTGAAGACATGTATCTGGGGCTCCTTACAGTGTGAGGGGAGGTTGCCCATTTTTCTAAAGAACAGAGACAAGACTAAAAAGGAACAGATGAGACAAGGAATGTATCAGACCCAAATGTCTTGTGCTTTGTGGGGAACTTCCATGGTTCTTAGCCCATGGCCATATGCCCACATGGTGTCTCCAGAGGAGGAGGGTCGATTGGAGGACCACTACTGGGTTCTGTCTCCTGGGAGGTCAACCTTTATGTGGAGATGCCAGGCGAGCCAAAATGTGTACCTCCCTATCCATGGACAGACATAGAGAAAGGGAAAGGGACCATCACTCTCACCTCTCGTGAAGGTAAAGGACATTAAACACAAAGGGGCCAACTTACCAAAAAACTGCCAAAGGAGGCACAGTACTCGACACTGGTGCTGCAAGGAGGAAATGGCCACGGTGGAACCCCCACATTTGGGCGCCAGATGTAGCAGTCTCGGGGGCCCACAGAGAGCAGGGATAAGCAGGCACGAAGTCAACGACACAGACTCTGGGAGTCAGGTGAGTGGCAAAAGCAGGCTTGCAGGCTTGCAGTCTTGTTTATTATAAGTCTGGGCAGCCTATATACTCCACCCAATATCCCATAAGTCCCAGCGTGAGGTTTTTCCTGTGTTGTCCTGTCCAGGTTGGTCCTCAGCCGGGTGGTTTGAAGTCAGCACCAGGCACAGCAGCAGGTTCTAGCTTGGGGAAGTTGCATTCATGCATGGGGCCCACACAGACAATACAGGCCTGCCTATTCCATTCCTCCTACAGATAAGGGTTGAAGACCTAGATATAAGCCCACACAACTATAGCCATTTGATTTTTGACAAAGGGGCCCAAAACACTCATAGAAAAAAACAGCATATTCAACAAAAGGTGCTGGCAAAATTAGATATCCACATGCAGAAGCTTAAAGTTGGACCTGTACTTGTTGCCATGCACAAAAATCAACTCCAAATGGATCGAGGACCTTAATATTAGTCCAGGAAACTCCCTTGAGCAGATTGGGCTAGGCCAACATTTCCTAAACAGAAATCCATAGCACAGGTACTAGAACCAACAAATAGGATCTTATGAAATTAAAGAGCTTCTGTTCAGCTAAAGAGATTGTAAACTGAGAAAAACGGCAACCCACAGAATGGGAGAAAATCTTCAACTGATAGAGTCTATCTGATAGTGCACAAAGATTTTAAAATATTAAATGCCAAGGAAATAAAGCTCAACTAGAAAATGGGCCTCAGAAATCAAAAGAATCTTTACCAGGGACAAAATTGAAATGTCTAACAGATATCTTTAAAAATGCTTCACATCCCTAGATGTCAGGGAAATGCAAATCAAAATTACCCTGATATATCATCTCCCTGGTCAGCACCATGAAAATCTACAATGCAAACAACACCGAATGCTGGAGAGAATGTGGAGAGAAGGAGACTTATACACTGTTGGAGGGATACAGACTAATACAACCACTCTGGAGATTAGTATGGTGATTTCTAAAAATGTTGAGGATTGAAATGTCATATGACCTTACTATACCACTACTGAGAATATTTCCCCAAAATGCATGAATTCACTACAGTGACACAAGCACATCCATGTTCAATGCAACACTATTTACAATAGCAAAGTCATAAAATCAACCCAAATTCCCAATAGTTGATTAATGGATAATGAAAATGTGGTACATTTATACAAAAAATGAATTGATGAAATTTGTTGGGAAATGGATGGAATTAGAAGAAGTTATATTGAGTGAAGTATCCTAGGCACAAAAAGATGCCATATATACTCCTTATAAGTGGATCCTACTTCTAAACCCACTTAATGGCATATTCAAAGGAGATGACTTCGATACCAATCGTGATGCAGCCAAGAGCAGTGCAGGAACAGCAAAACTAAACATCAAAGACCCTACATTATTCACCTGGAACCAGACTAGCCAAGTGTCTCCCCATCCTAAAGCTCAGGGAGCCTTGCTGAAGAGAGGGTGGCAAGATCGCAAAAGTCTAAAAATGGGGAGGACCTATATGTAAGATACTCCATTTAAGTCAGGGCTGCACCAGCGAGGATATAGCCACAATGTGATTGAACTTTGCCTGACCTGCACAATGGTTGACATATCAATGACCTCCTCCCCAAAGTCTAGCACTGATCACAGGGGAGAAGGCTTAGAGGTGAGGGGTTAAACAGTCATAATAGAGTTCCCATGCTAGTGTGAAGCGCAAGAAGGGGTCCCAGGTTACATCACTGAGTCCTGAACCCTCACTAGGGTAGAGGACTCACAGGGAGGTTCAGGGTCCACATAAACAGATGCTCTGGAGGATGGTAGGGGAAGAGGTAGTTGCCAAGAGAGAGGGAGGGAGGGAAGAGGGAGAGAATGGGAGTACCTATTGAGCTTGTATGATTAGGCAAAAATAAAAAGTGTAAACAAATAAAAAAGAGAAAAATCCCAAATTAATAAAATTAGAGATGAAAATAGAGCTATCACAATAGATGTCAAGGAAATTCAGAAAATCATATCATACTTTAAAAATTTATGTTCAACCAAATTTGACACATGGGGAAATGGAAGAATTTCTAAATATATACAACATACCAAAGTTAAGCCAAGATAAATTGAATTATTTAAATAGTTCTATGACAATGGACAAAGTTGAAACTCTAATTATGAATCTCCCTACCCAGAAAAGCCGGGGACCAGATGGATTCAGTGCAGAACTTCACCAGAAATTTAAAGAACAATTGAGAACAATACTTCTTAAATTATTCCACAAAATAGAAAAGGAAGGAATAATTCCAAATTCCTTCTACAAAGCCAACATTATATTGATGCCAAAACCATATAAAGACCCAACAATTAAAAAAAACTACAGGCCAGTCTCATTGACGAACATAGATGCAATGATCCTCAAATTCTACCCAACCAAATTCACCAGGTTGGGTTTATTCCAGAAACTCAAGATTGATTAAATATATGTAAATCAATAAGTATAATTCACCATATAGACAAATGCAAGGACAAAAGTCACATGATTCTCTGGATTGATATTGAAAAACTTTTGACAAAACTCAACACCTCTTATGATAAACACCCTGGAGAAAATAGAAACATTTATCAACATAATAAGGCCATATACAATAAGCCTGTAGCAGAAAACATCCAAAATGGTGCAAAACATGAAGCATTCCAACTCTGATCAGGAACTAGGTAAGATTATCCACTCTCACCACTTCTATTCATCATTGTATTTGAAGTTTTAACTAGAACTATAAGACAGAGGGATACAGCTTGGAAAAGAAGAAATCAAGCTATTCCTACTTGTAGATGACATGATTCCATACCTCAAGAATCCTAAAGATTCTGCCAGGAAACTCCTGGAACTAATAAATAAGTTCAGTAGAGTGACAGCACATAAAATTAATGTTAAAAAACCAGTGGCTTTCCTTTATACCAGAGATTAAACAAAGGGAGAAAGACTTTAGAGAAACAATACCATTTGCCATTGTTCCTAAAAAATGAAATACTTTGTAATAAACCTGGCCATGTATGTGAAAGATCTATGCAGTGAAATCTTTAAACCCCCCCAAAAAGAGATTACAGAAGATACCAGAAGATGAAAGACTTACCATGCTCTTATATCAGCAGAATCAACACTGTTAAAAAGACCATTGTACTGAAAGCATTATACAGATTCAATACAATACCAAGCAAAAATCCAACCCAATTCTTCACAGAAATTGGAAAAATAATCTCAAATTTCGTATGGAAATATAAAAGACCCAGGATAGCAAAGACCATCCAGAGAAATAAAATCACCACTGGTGGATCACCATACCAGACCTTAAACTATATTAAAACACCATAGTAATAAAAATAGCATGGTACAGGCTTCAAAAATGAGACAGACCAATGGACTAGAATTGAAGACTCAAATGTAAGCACTCTCATCTATAGTCAACTGATCTTTGACATAGGTGTAAAAAAATTCATTGGAAAAAGTAAAGCCTCTTAAACAAATAGTGCTGACAAACTTGGATATCTACATGCAGAAGAATGAAGCTGGCCTTTTATTGTCTTCCTGCACAGAAATTAATTCCAAATGGATCAGAGACCTCAGTGTCAGACCAGAAACCAAAACTCCTAGAGGAAAAATTATGTAATAACCTCAGATTGATTGACTTTGGTAAGCATTTCCTCAATAGGATCCCAATGGCACAGAGAATAAGTCCAACACTAAGCAAATATGACTTTAAAATTTAAAAATTTTAAATTAAATAAAAAAGCTTTTTCAGCAAAAAAGACTGTTAATCAAGCAAAAAGGCAACCTACAGAATAGGAGACCATCTTCACTACCATACATCTGATAGAGGACTAATATTCAGAATACATGAAGAACTTCAAAAATTAAATACCAAGGAAGTAAACCATCCCACTAAAAACTGGGCTATAGAAATGAAAAGAAACTTTCCACAGGAAGAAATTCATATATCTGACAAATATCTTAAAAAATGTTCTACCTACCTAGTCATTAGGTAAATGCAAATTTAAGCCACCATGAGATACTATCTCACCAGTCAGAAAGTCTGAGATCCAAATCACAAGCAACAACAAAGTTTGGTATAAATGTGGGGAGAAGAGGACCTTCATACATGGCTGGTGGGATTGTAAACTCATACAATCCTTTGGAGATCAACTTGGAGTTCCCAAAAAATTAAAAATTGAAATACCATATGACTCAGCCATTCCACTCCTGGAAATATTCTCAAAGAACACTGAATCTTGCATCAGAGACACATGTATAACCATGTTTATAGCATCCCTTTTCACAATTGCACAGAAATGGAATCAACTTAGCTGTCCAACACTTGGCAAATGATTAATGAAAATGTGGTGCATATATACAATAAATACTATTCAACTGTCAGGAAAGATAAACTAATGAAATTTGCCCGTAAATGGAAGGAACTGGAAGAAATCATACTGGGTGAAATAACCCAGATGTAGAAAGACAGATGCTGTATGTTCTCCCTTGTAAGTGGTAATAAAACAGAAATTCTTATAACACCTACAAATGCAAAGAAATACAAGATGGGGAAGGGGGTGCAAGATGATCTTGAAAAAGCTGAAACAAAAGAACATATGTAAACAGTTTTAAAATGTAAGAAAAGTCTTAAAGTAGAGGAAAGTAACCAACCACTCCGAACATCTTACCCTCCTTCACAGGGAACACATTCCCAACACTGTAAATCAGTCTAAACAACAGTGGAAGGGGAGAAAACAGACAATGGTTAAGAATCAGATGTCTCAATACGAACTATAAAAACCGGAAAGTAAACCTCCATTTAAATACCTCCCATTTTTTTCTTTAGATAAGAAAAGATCTCAGCACCCGAACAAGACAGCCTAGTGAAATGGAAGAGCAGTGAAAGAGACACCAGAAACCAACCAGAATGCAGAGTACCAGGACCCTGAAATGCTCAACTCCCATCAGGCTAACCAAATCTCTTCCCATCCTAAGACTCACACAATCTTGCAGAAGAGGGGACCGTAAGATTGTAAGATCCTAAAGGTGGGGAGGTCCACTGAAGGCCAAGACATTCCACTCATGATAGCGCTGCTCCACGCAGTGAGCCTTGTGTTCACGAGACCGGCACAATAACTGACAGATCAACATTTCTTCATAGACCAGCAGGGATCGCAGAAGAAATAATTGCATACAGTGGGAACAATAGGCGTTGGGGCTAAACTGGTGAAGGGAAGTGCTCTAAGGAAGGGCTACTTATTCTGCATATAGGGCTGAGCTTCTACCAGAGCAGACAACCCAAAGGGAACCATGGAATCCACAGAAGCAGATAGGACGGTAGGAGGGAGTGGGATAAATTGATGAAGGAAGACAAGGGTGGGAGAGGAAAGAGAGAGGAAGGGAGGTGGAGGAGGGAGGCAGGGACAACCAATAATAATCGTGCTTGTAAAACTAGGAAAAATTAAAAAAAAAAAAAAGCTTGCTTCTAGAGGAAGGAAGTGTCTAACCAAAAGTTCAGAAAGGGTAATCTCCAGGTGAGACAAAGCATGTGAACTGTAACTGGATTTATGATATTCTGAGTAATGAAGCAGGAAGTGATTGGTGGTATCTTAATTTGTATCTCATTAAATTCCGTGGTTATTAGTCAGTGCATGTTTAATTATGCTGGTGGCTCACTTAGTATGTTTTTCATAATTTTGTGACATAAAATGTTTTATGATATTTAACAAGCAAGTTGTTAGCTTTTGAGCACTAAGTACCGCTCCTGTTTTTGAGCCACCTACTCTTTACAGAATAATTTCTCAACTGTTTTCAACGTATATATTCATTAGTTGGCAACAGAAGACAAAACTTGTTTGCTGAGTTCTGTGGAAGGTGTGATGATATTTTTTATTTTTTAGGAAAGGTCTTTAATAGAACTTTTATACAATTTTCATTCAACTGTGTATTAAAAGAGTCATTGTTTCCTCTGATGGAAAAACCTAGGACCTAATCTCAACCAACATAGCAGAATGGAGCCTTCCTTGTTCATAGAAACTCCCAGGACAAAATGATGAGAAGTATGATAACAGATTGGGTCAAGTAACCAAGTCTCTGGGACTGTTTCCCCACTTGAAATAAAAAATAACTAAATGCCAGCCACTCTCAGATTATATACTTTATGTTTGGGAGACTTCAGATTCAGTACCAACCAGCACTCAGATTATTTGCAAGCTCTTTCTCTCTCTTTCTCCATATATATATATATATATGTATATATATATATATATGTATATATGAATAAATGTGCATACATATACATATATTCAAACTTGTCTTTGCCATATATGTGAAATTATAAATATATATTTATACATATATTTATATTATCAAATATATATAAGATGAGAAACATAAGTCTCAAAAACAAACAAAGTAAGATTCTACAAATGAAAGATAAATTGAGGTTAAAAAAGTTTAAGGACCTTTTTGACCCCAAAAACTCATCTGTCAGGAAGAAGAATTAGTTAATTGACTGACAGTGGATGAAAAGCATGAAAGACACTGAAAAGCATTTAGATACTTACTTAATTGAAACCTAAGCAAGACAAGGAATTTTCCCTCAAAGTGGGGAATTTGCCTTCACATCCAAATTCAAAAATCAAGACAAATTCAAAGCGAGTTAAACAAGAAGAAATCCACATTGTAATATATCTTATTGGAACAAACAATGAAAAACAAAAAGCATATTTGTTACAAAAATGTGAGAAAAAGCACAGATTATTTGTGAATGTTCACAAAGTAGCAATTACTGAGACAAACCTGGATAAGAATGTCACATGCAGAACATCCACATGTCCAAAATAACATATGAAAAGTGCTTGGTTAATGGGGAAGTACAAACTAAAACCAAGAGAAGCCACGTATTTTTACCAGATTGAGGAAAAGACTAAAATTTAGCGATATTAAGTATTAGCAACAACATAGGAATTTACAAAAAAACACCAATAGGAAGCTTAAACTGACATGACCAATTTAGAAAACATTTGGTAACTGCCTCCAAATATGATAGCAATATGTAATCTGACAGTTCTACCAATAAGAAATTAACTTAGAGCACTTTATGTATTTGTGTACTCACCACAGACAAACATTCTCACTGAGAACTGTGCTACAATAGTTAAACATCAGAGAAATTAAAGCATCCATTTTGATCTTCAGAATGTCAGTCAGATTCATGTGCTGAAATCAAGTCAACGATGGGTCTATAGGAGCTCATAAAATCATGGCTGCTGAGCCTCCATGTATGGCATTGAGGTTCCCATAAAAGAGACCAAGAGTCTGAACTCCTTGTCTTACACTCTGGTATTTTTCCAGGTTGAGATTCAGAAAGAAAGAATGTTCCTCCCTGGAGACCAATAGCCAGCCAGCACTCTGTTCTAGTTAACAGAATTCAAAATTGTTAAAAAGAAATAGATGTTTATAAATTACCTAGTCTCATGTATTCCAACTTAAAAGAATCAACAGAGAAAAAAAAATAAAAGCAATGCTGATAAAAATTTTTAAAAAACTAAATCACAAAAATAGCAAAATATCTTTTACTATTTCATAGATTCTAAAGCAAATGGTATTATCTAAACCTTAATAAGTTATATTGCTTATTTTGGCAGTGAAATTCTTTTATATTTGCAGCTCTTTAGGAATAAAATTCCCAAATTAGTTCTACTAAAATCATGTTCCTTGTGGCTGAAGCTGCTGATTCTTACTGTGCGGTTATTTTTAGGAACATCATTCTGAATGGTGGTAATGATTACCACATTATGGAGTTGAGGGCCAGAAGATCTTCCTGTTTATGTCTCTGTCGATGTGGTTAAAAATTAGAGATATTCAGAAAAGCACGAAAACATAAACACCTGTGAGTGAGCAGCTGGAAATGGAGTAGATTGCGGCTGTGGAATTGGCATAAAAGGGAGTTGGGATTGAAAGTAGGGAATCAGCTGGGTGTATGTGCTTAAGTGGAAGAAAAAACATGAGGAATGGATAAGGTATAATTATAATAATAGTATAAATATAGCATAGAAAATTGGAAACATAAAAACAGAGACTAGGATACAAATATATGGTCACCCATAATTCTAACACTAGTGCAAATTAGATGTTGTAAAACATCTATATTGTAATTAGGCGCAGCAGTGAATTCAGTCTTAAATTATATTTTATCCTTTTAATGTAAATAATATAATTAATTGATTTGTTCAGTGATGTATTATTGCATTGGATAAATTAAAATAAGAATTGCATAAGGATCAGGTAGATTGACTATGGCTACTGGTGAGCAAAGGTAAAAGCAGAGTGAGTGATTGACAGGAGGAGGCAGCTCTGAGCCCGAGTGTCCGAATCACTGCACTTAGCCAGATAGCCATGGAACCTCTCCAAGCTTTGTGTTTACTGGGATAAAATGTAAAGAAAATACTTCCATTGCCTAAATCAAATATTCAATAGAAAAATCAAACTCCAATGACTGAAACATCACTGTAAATGGATCTACTTCCAGGAAACATACCCAAGATTTGGCCTCTCTACTTTGTATCATGAATGGGGAAAGACCTCCAGAAGCCCCATGCCTCTCTCAGAGATTAAGAGATGGGAGAGAAAGAGAACATTCTCCCTGTACTCACTCCAGCAAGTGTCCAGACACATGTGATTGACAGTAACCCAGATGTTCCTTAGTGAACCCCATACAGAGAAGGACAGGAGAGTGGCAGGGAGAGTGGAGGGGCAGAAGAATGTGTAGTGGGAAAAATGGGGGATTTGAAATGTATAGTAAGGAGTAAAAATGGCAAGAATTCATGTTAAAAGCACTGAAAGTATTTTAAAAAATAACATGAAAAATATCAAATACTATGTAAATAAGCAATGAAATGAGTGAAACAGTGTGAATAAGAAAACTCTCATCCACAACTCATTATACACTTATTCACTATTTTAAAAATACAGAATAAGTATTTATTGCAAGGATATGTAATATCACATGTAAAAAGCAGCAAAAGACTTTCTTCTCTTGATTTATTTTATTATTGTCTTTCTCATTGATGTCTATATCTCTAAGCTGTTTTGAATTCTTGCTCAAATCTGTTGAACCTTTGCTCTATCAAACAGATAAAAAGGAATATCTTTTATATCTGATATTCTTTTTTTAAATTTTTTTATTATTATTTTATTCAACTGTGTGCATGTGCGTGTGTATGTGCACGCGCGTATGTGTGTCTGTGTGTGTGTGTGTGTCCGTGTATGTGTAGAACCACGGACGAATTCGCGAACCACCATGGACGCCTCCACCTCCTTCTGCCCCGGGATTCACAGGCTCCGCCCTACCAGGACCAGAAGC
This sequence comes from Typhlomys cinereus, assembly GCA_023101885.1. Lineage (NCBI taxonomy): Eukaryota > Metazoa > Chordata > Mammalia > Rodentia > Platacanthomyidae > Typhlomys > Typhlomys cinereus. The sequence continues at coordinate 9,479,417 of JALPQD010000004.1, forward strand.
GCAGGCCGCCCCCGCTTCCGCCTGGCGTCTATACGTGGGATCTGGGATCCGAACTCAGGACCTTCTGCCTGCAAGGCGGAGGCTTAACCCCTGAGCCACCTCTCCAGCCCTCTGATATTCTTAAGAAGCAGTACAGTGAATAAAATAATTTTCACTCTGTACCTTAATGTCTTTTACATTCTAGATTGACAGTATAAGCAATAAGCAATAATTGTAAAATTAAAATACAAAATACATCTTCAAATGTAAATCAGACAATTAAAACAAGCTTATGCTAATGAGAATAAAAAAATACAAAAGGGAAGCATGTAAAATTGACTATTCATGGGAGTGTCATTAGTGGTACCCAAGGGTTGGCAATACAAAAAAGTCCTTACTAATAAATAAATGTCATGTAGGTGTTCTACATAATATATTCATAAATCATGTATTCTAGCAAGGCAATGTGGGAAAATGTTAAAATGTATCACTAAATTTAAAAAAAAGGACAGTGACACTATATGATGCCATTCCTCAAGTGAAAATATAAAATTATTATATTTTTTCATTAATTTCATTATATGCAAATAATATAAAATAGTATATAGCGGGTTAAAAAGACAAAGTTTAAATAAATGAGGGCGATATCTATTATGAAAGGAAAAGGGTTTAGGATGGAGAATAAATAGAGAAAACAATGAAAAAAACCAAAATGATGAACATATTCAAACCTTACACAGACTATTGATAAATGAAGAGAAATAAAGAACTAATAAATAAGGGAGGAAAGTAGTAAAGATAAATGATTTGAGGCTGGAGAGATGCTTTGGGGATTATATCTCTGCTTTGCAAGCAGAAGGACCAGAGTTCAAATCCCTGTACTTATGGCCCTGGAAAGTGGGGCCTGGGAAACCCCAGAGGAATAAGTAAGGAGACAGAGTAATCTAGGGTGATTCCAATTGTCACCCTTAGGCTTCCAGAAGCACACACATTCAAGTACCCTGTGACTGACACACACACACACACACATCAAATATAATAAAATAAAATAAAAATAAGAAAATTCCACCCCAGGCTCAAAAAATTACAGGGAAATGCCTGAGTCTTGCCAACGCTCTAGTAAAGAGAAATTCTGATCCTACCCTGCACATTTTCCAAGCCAGTCTTAACTAAGTCTAAAGCACACTACAACAGAGACAAACAGCAAAAATAGTTATGTTTTGGGCAGAGGGTAATTATGGTTTATTTTTATAGTTATTTTCCACACATACATTTCTAAAATGAAAAAGTAGTCATGTAATGTAAGAAGAGATGAGAGTCTTTTCTGACTTTTTACACACTGATCACAAAATCTGTGAAAAACAAACATTCTATATCATTTCTATCCTAAACTAATCTTTCAATTTCTCCTCTTTTAGAATACCTTCAGGATGTATAGAATTCAAAGGTGATAGGTTCTCTCTATCTCTCTTTCTCTGTTACTCTATTTTTCTTTTGGCTCACATGGTATTGTCATTGTTGCCATTGAAGGTTGAAGTTTGGGCACATCTGTGAAGAATTAGTATTTAAGGCAATCCCTAATCAGGGCTGTGGGAGATTATCTACTTGGTGTGAGAAGATCCAACCCATTCCTTTGGCAGGTATATAAGACACAGAGTGACCTGGTTAGAAAGTGACATAAAGGCTCACAAACCTGGCATTGGAGGCAAATTTCAGCAAACCATTATAACTAAACTTGGGATCAAGCTATACCATTACAACTGAAGTTCCTTTACACACACACACACACACACACACACACACACACACACACACTAACTTAACATAGTTCTTATGATGGAAAGTAAACATTGACTTAATAATGTCTAAAACATAGTGGACATCCAATGTACTATTAAAAGAGATGAAGCGGGGGGGGGGGGCTGGAGAGGTGGCTCAGGGGTTAAGCCTCCGCCTTGCAGGCGGAAGGTCCTGAGTTCGGATCCCAGATCCCACGTATAGACGCCAGGCAGAAGCGGGGGCGGCCTGCGTTTCCGGTCCTGGTAGGGCAGAGCCTGTGAATCCCGGGGCAGAAGGAGGTGGAGGCGTCCATGGTGGTTCGCGAATTCGTCCGTGGTTCTACACATACACAGACACACACACACACACACACGCGCGCGCACACACATACACACGCACATGCGCACAGTTGAATAAAAAAAAATTTTTTTAAAGAGATGAAGCATCTTTACTTCTACATACTATATTACATACTTGGAAAGTGAACACTGACTTAACAATAATGTCTATACATAATGAATGTCCAAAGCAGTATTAATTGTCCTTTAATGACTTTGAATACATTGTTTTCTGGTCCAGGGTCTTTTCCAAGATCACAGGTTTCATTCTTCTTGTCTTCCTAAATCCAGAATAATTTTGAATTTTGTTTTCGTATTAAACTTTCTGACCTTGATAGTTTTAAAGAGTATAAACATTTCAATGTATAGAATGTTTCAAAAATTAAAATTTTCTGCTGTTTCCTCAGATTTTTACTCTTAATAATTATGCATTTTTGAAAATGTTAGAATTATCTTTTTCTTTGTATCACAAGACAGATGATGAATGTAGGTTTGTAACTTCAATGGTGATTTTGTAAGTTAAAGAAAGTAACTAATAATTTGGAGTTATATAATTTAGGGTCAAAGATTCATTATCAAACATTTAAATTTTGATTAATTAATCATGAGCTATCACCTCCAGCCTTCATTAATGATTATTGCCTGAAACAATTATTAATTACTAATCAAAATTAGTGAGTCACTTCTGTATTATCAAAATTCTATTTTTAAAATGACACTTTTATCTTCCTCACCTGTCATCTTTTTACATTTTTAGATCACTATATACTTAATGAAGTTTTATTCTATTTCGTAGGCTATTACTCATTGTTTTAATGTATTTCATGCTAAAAATGATACAGATTTAGCACATGGGAGTAGACAAACTTTCTCATGAATCCTTCTGTCTAGATTTTCTTTTCATTTCTTTATGTAACTAGCTATAAACTTCGAAAGGTAGTGAACATGTCTATCTAACTGAGAAGTAGCTTGTGCACAGTGAATCATTACATACCTTTTTTTTTTCTAATTGTCTGTCAACAGTCTCCTGCAGCTGCAAGCCACAGTTATAGGGTACCATGGTCAGGGGTTAATGAAACAGGTAATGAGGGAGATGGTCTGATTGATTACTTTGTGGTGCAGTAATCAGGAACTCCTTAATTTAACCTGGGTCAATTATTAACACTTCATGAAGAAACAATGAGCACATCCCTTGTTATAATTGTTGACTTACATAGAAATCCTGCTAATAGAGGAAGTCTATTATCAGCCTTTATTAAGAACTGCTCAGTCCAAATCCAGCCAGAAAGTACAGGAAGTTCCCATTTGGAGTCTTCCAAATTTCTATGTAAGTGTTACCTGTTGCTTATGAAATATACATACATCATGAAAACTTTTGAAGGTCCATGGAGATCATTTCCCTTCTTGCTCTTGTTCCTGGTTTCCTATGGACACCTTAACCTTCTCATTTTGTCGTCATGAAGATGACCACAGTAAAAGTGTCCTGGAGTACTTATTTGTGAGTACTTGCTATTTCGAAGGGGAGCAAGAAATACCTTTGCACTTATTTTAGCTTAATTAGCTTAATTTAAGTGTCAGAGCACATGGTGAGAGTTGGGATGGAGTGGAAGATTTGTGCAGCAATGTCTCCGCACCAAACATTCAGACCCGCATTGGACAGGAAGTTTTCAAAATGCCTCAGGACATCTGGAGAAGTTGTTAAGTTAAAAGTTAGTGAGCCTTATTCAGAATTCCCAGTTCTATCCCTGGTTTCAGAACAGAAAAATACTTTGTACTTCTGAAATATCTCAAATGATATTGATGCTGTTCTTTTAAAAGTTTTGAAAGCTTTTGATGGAGGGAAAACAAAATTGAATCTACTGTAATAAGAAAGTGGACCTTCACCCCAGGGACTTGACATTAACCTATGCTTACTTGATTTTATGATCATGTTAGGATGGAGGTTAAAAAGTAAGAAAGAATATAAGTTGTAAAAGGTCTGCTTCAGCAAAAGGCTAATGAGACCTGCCTATCTTTGCTTGTAAAGTGATAGAGCCCCAACATACACAGGAGGAATATTGATGCATTGCTTTATCACCATACTGAATGGTAACAGGTGAATAAGCTTTTTATTTGGCCCCATGGTTAAACATTGTTTTGAAGATTAAGTGTGTCTTAGAAAGAAATGCATCTTCCTTTACTGACTCACAGCTATTAATGGTCTTTAATCCTAAAGGTAGGAAAGCCTTTATTTACCCTTTAGAGTAACAATGCTCCTTCCAGTTTAGAAGTAATCTCTTGCAGCTACTTACCTGACTAGTTTAGAATGTACCCTCACACATCTGAGCTTCAGGAATCATAGAACACAGATACATGTGCCCATCATCTACTCAAATTCTCGAGGAAGTGCTCATATGATTACCTCAAAGCTTCTTAACACAGCCATAGTGAAGCATATGACACTTATTGGAGTCATTTTGTTCTGCACTGTTAATTTCCCTTTTTGTTTTTCAAGAGAAACCACTGGGTTTAGGTGCAGAATTAGGTAAAGTGTGAGGTCTTTTGATGAAAATATTATGGCTTTGAGTCAAAACCAAGCTTTTGGTAGAGTCTGTAGAGCCAGCCCTGGTGACCTCACTTCTGATCATTTAGGGGATGTCATTTCCTGTGCTCTTTCCTGGTGCTCCATGAGTCGTACTGTTTCAGTTTCCTGTCAGCAAATGTGATTCTATTGCTGCATCACATACTCAGTCCTTTTTACATTTGATTTATTTGCTAGTCTTAGCAAAATAGTGACTATCCTGTTGTAAATTCCATGAATTCCTTTCTGTGATAGTCAGTCCTGGGTGTCAACTAAGATCAGTTGAGACCACAACAGGAAAGAGCAGCTGTGACCACCTGAAAAGATTATACCAACCCTAGACCCATTGGAACCTCCATAGATTTCATAGGAACCTCCCAGTAATGGACCATATAAAAGGAACCACAGAATATAGAAAAGAAGAGATGGTCAGAAATGTTGTAGCTACGTGGATGTCTGCTGTGACTTAGCCTGCCTGCCAGCTTCAGCCAGTTAGCCATGCTATCTCTGCCGTGTATCTTCCCTCTGGAACTGTAAGTTGAATAAATCTCCCATAAATTGTTTGACTTTGGGTGCTCTCTCACAGCAACAATAAAGAGTAACATTACACTCTCCTAACCCATACCGCCTAATCTCCATTTCATGCTTTTTTCATTGTACTTTTTTCATAAAATTAATTTTATTATTTATATTTTGACTTTTAAAAGAACTAGTCAATTTTCTGTACTAAAATGTGCTCTTCATTAAGAGATATAACTTGAGCCTTTGTTTTTTCTCATGTCTGTGTCCAAGTACATAGCCTCTGCCTAGGTTCAAAGAGATAACCAGTAATACAGCCCTCAGGAATGAATGCTTAGCTATGCAATCCAAACAAAGATCTGTCATAATTAAATAAAGGTGTCAACTTTATAGTTGAAGACATAGAGCTCTGGGAAATATTTATAAAGAATTGGTAGTTGAGTTCAGCCTCAAGTAAGTCTGCAAGAGATTGTCTAATTGATAAGAAGGCTCAGCCCATGATACTACTCTCTGGTGGGTGAATAAGATAGAAGGAGTTGGTTAAGGTAGTTAGTGTCCTTTGGTATACTTGGCCAGACATACTGGTCTGGCAAATAAGAATTATCCCTCTCTCAGCAGGTCTGTAACTATAGGGATATGATGTGGCCAGTTCCCTTGGCCCCTAGTATTGGTGTGAATTCCCCTGCCAAGTTGGATTAAGAACAATAACCAGACAATCATAAGAGAAAATAAAACTCCTATTTCCCTTAAACTCTCTTGTCATAAATTTATCGGCAACATGAAGAGGAACTACAAGACCCTTTGCTTTTTTCATTGTACTTTTAATTGCATATTGGCTGCTATTGAGCTTGCTCCATTTGCTGCTAAGTTACGGGTTTAAGACAATGTCTGGCTTTAAAGTTTGAGCAATCTGTCACAGTCTGACTCTAACCCTCAATGTTTAAGATCCCAAGACTTCTTTGACCATTTTCTTGTTCAACTTTTCTTCACCATTCACCTTCTGATTCTTCTCTTGGCCATGAATGACAAACTTAATGAGTCCCTCAAGTAATTCTTTTTCCAAAAAACAAAACAAATGACATTTATGTTTCCCTTTGGCTGTCCTGGAAGCTCCAAGTTAATCTCTAAGGCTACTTCCTCAAAGAGTTCAAGGAGAAGATGGGCATATGAAGTTGTTTTGTGATTGATGAAGATCAGATGAATCCTTAGTAATGTTTTTCCTTCCAGATGACCTGAGTATAACTTATCTTGTTCATTATTAGGAATTGGATATTTATTGAGCAATAGTTTCTTCTTCCTGCTTATTTAGGAGAAAAGTATTTATTTTGTGTTCTTGGAAAAGATTAAAGAACTATCCTTGGACATGATTATACAGATTCTTAGTCTGGGCCCAGTGCAAGAAATCACATCAATTCACAGGTTGCCTCCTTCTTTAAGACCCCTGCCTCCCTGAGGTGATTATCTTGCAGAGCAGCACTGTGGACAGGGGTGCACCCTAGTTATATGCTCTAATATGCTCAATTTCCTGCACTGACAACTGATTTATTTGTTTATTATGCCAGACATCAAGATTTTGTTGGAATTTTTAATCTCGACTTTCAGGAATTGCTATGTGGCACATGTATAATTCTTTGACATAATTTCAATGCCAAACACACTTCAGTGCTTACTGTTAGAATGTGTATAATATCATTTTCTCCCCTTTTCAAATTGCTTATTTTACTCCTTTAATCTCCTATTACCGAGAGTTCTTTATGAAAAATGTTATTCAGCTTGGTGTGATCTTTGGGTTCTAATATATCTGTTACCATTACTTCATATAAGAAAGACCATTGGATTGATCCTAAAATTAAGAATAATTATTAATTAATTAATATAATTAGTAACTTTTTAATTCATTAAATTTGCATAAATATTATAAATAAAAACATTAAGTACCAAACTATTTCCCTGTAAGATATACACATTACTAACTCATTCCTTTTTAAAATTTTTCCTAGTTTTTCCTCCCAAATGGGATGAAGGACCCATATTTCCTCAGCAGTCAGAATGTTCAGGTTCTTTACTGTTACAGGTGATTGCTGAGTATCTTTTTTAGCTGTACAATTAGAAAGCTTTTCAGGTAGAGATTCCCACATTCTTTCAAATGTTGGATCTTATTAGTATAGCAAGGAACCCAAGTTCTCTGAATCTGAGAGCAGTTGGAGAAAGTAGTTATCTTGATGTTTCAAATGTGATTCATTTAAATGCATAAAAATAAAGATTATTGCTTAGAAGGGTAAGTAAACAAAAGCAATTAAACTTCTGTGACCTTTTAGCCTTGTATTTTTTATTTCTAAAATTTACACAATTGAGGCTCCAATCTTTAAAAAATGTTATTTATCTGCAAATTAATTTTAGGGAAAAATAGAAGACATGAGGTAGATAAGAAATAATGCTTACATATGTTTCGCAAAAAAGGTGATTTTTCTGTTTTAAACGTTCAATGGAATGCAAACCAACCATCTTAAACCCAGGCAACTTCATTTTTCACCTGAGACTTTCAAGGTCCATTTCAGTTCCCCAGAATGATGCCATTAAATATATCTCCAGGCCGGTGGTGGGGAGAGATTGAATTTCATGGATATAGGGAAGCTTTTCTGGGGCCAAGGTCTACATGGGGATCTGGCCGCCCTTGCAGCCTCAGATGTTCCAAACTGCTGACAAGCAAATGGTTGGTGCCTAGTTTTCATACCTCACAGGAATATGAGAGCCCAGGCAGCCCAACTCCAGTTGGTGTACATGCATCCTGAGCAGGAAGCTGGGGCTCTTTTGCCCATACGGCAGGGTGCTTCTGCACCATATTTCAGAGAGTCGCAGTTTTCAGAGAATGTCCTAACAGTTTCAAAATGACATTTTTATGTGGTCTAATGTTCCTAATTTGCTACAACTTATATTACGTCTCTCCTTGCCTAAACCATGGACCAGATGGAATACATTCTGGTTAGGCATCCAGACAGTTACTATTTACGGGATAATGTAGCCTTTAAAATTTTTTCACAAGAAACTAAGAGTCTGATTTTAGTACTCTCTACTCACACAATGAAATTTATGCCAAGATAAATTTTAGCCTTCAATATTACCTTTGGATCGGAAACATCGTATCTTGGGTTTTGGAATCTGTGTGATTTTTTTCATGTATTTTCTGATAGCTGTCAGCTAACACATGTAATAAGACATAAATATGTGTCAAAGCATAAACACTTTCTCTACTTCAAAAAATTTAATTTCTGCGTCAGCATAAAAATACAGTCGATATAAATTGTATGGATGGAGTTGTCCTTTCACATATTTGAACGTATTTCTGCCACATCAATTTTAGTTTCCAATACAATTTGGAAAAATTTTTGAATTGACTTCTGATAGTCTATCCACTCCTTCAGAACTAAAGCAAATCACCATGTTGGAGCCCAGTGGTCTCCTTTCAGTTACCAAACTCTTTGATATTGTACTAGTTGCTCTTCTTTGTTACTGAGAGACACCGCTCAAAAGTCAAACAACTTAAAGGAGAAAGGGAGATTTCTTTAGCTATGGTTTCAGAGGGGAAATACAATCCATTATGGTGGGAAAGGTATGGCTGGATGGCAGAAGCTGGAGACAGTCTAAGTGACCTTCTTCATGGAGCCTGAGAGTTGCTGTTAGCTCGAGCAGATTCACTCACTCAAGCAGGGCAGGACTAATCAACCTCAAGACCCACCCTCTGTGACTGCCTTCCTCAAAAAAGGATCCACATCTTAGAGTGCCATGACCTTTCCAAACAATTAAAGAGTCAAAAACATAAGGCTGTAGAGGAAAACTCACATTTCAAATCATGACACTCCACCTCTGGCCCCCACAGGCTCATTGCCATCTCAATATGCAAACCATACTCAATCCAACTTTAAAAGTCCTCACAGAATACATAAGTAGTCCCACCACAATCTAAAGTCTAAAGTCCAAAGTTTCCTGTAAAATTAAAAGACAAGTTACATATGCCCAACATAAAATGGCACAAAATAAACATAGTCTAAAATGGAGGAATGGAGCATATCCAGAAAAGTTTGGTCCATAACAAAACCAGCAGGACAAACTCTAAATCCTATAGCTCCATGTCCAACAGGTGAGCTTCTTGTTCAAATCCTCTCAGTTCCAAAGGACTTCTGTTCCACCCCTCCAATGCAGGTGACCATATAATACATAATTTTTTTGAGATATCTCCTCCTACAATGCATAGCTTTTCTTGGCAGATGTCCCACATTGGCTCTGGCATCACTAACATCTTCATTTCTCAATGGCAAACTAGGCTTTAACTCCACAGCACAAACTGCCCTTCTTGGGCTACTAAAGTGCAGACTTCCTGTCACATAGTGCCAGGTTTCCACCATTCTCTGAAACCTTGGAAGAGAGATCCACACTCTCATCCATCTTGAAGTTTTGATGCCTGTAAAACCAGGACCATGTGAATGTCTTTGCCAAGTTCTGCTATGGTGGTGGATTGGACACTGGCCTCTCCAACTCACAGCTGATTTAGTTTCTCCATACTGATTCTCAGAATCTCTCTTAGGCAGTTGCTTTAGTTGAGCAGAACCAGAAAATTCCTCTGGACCTCTGACCTTCAATTCTTCCCTTCCAAAAAAAAAAAAAAAAAGATTTTGCATTCTTATTGTTGGGAACCTTCCTTTAGAGTGTAGTCTCTCCCATGATCCAAATGATTCACCAATTGAGCTAATCTCTTTAACAAACAGGATAGGGCTAACAAACCTCAAGACCCCACCTTCTATGACTGCTTTCCTCTAGCAAGACTCAACCTCTTAAAGGTGTCATAATCTTCCCAAGATTCAAGCACAAAAACTCATATTTCAAACTATGAAAGATATCATAAAATAGCTGAACCTGTTATTTCTTCTCTTTACAGTTTCTACTTAGTAAGCCCATCCCTGTTCCCTTGTCTTTGTGAGTTTTCCTGATTAAACTTTACTATTAATTTCCTTTTTCTACATCCTGATCATTGATATGTCTACACCTACTTCATTTTTTGTTTCTTATACCAAATCTCAAATTTAAACAACTTCACTTGTTCATTCCAGAAGCACAAATCCCCAAATTATTGTTTTGTGAATGATAATTCTGAATGTGTGCCTTGTATAAGTGATAGAAACTATATAATTAAATGAGATGACTCAGCAGGTAAAGGTATATGTCATTGAACTCTATACCTTTAGTTTGAACCCAGAAACTGATAAGGTGGAAGAGAACAAAATTCTGAACACTGTCCTCTGACTTCTGTAATTGCAATGGAACATGCATTTGCATACATACACACACACACACACACACATACACCAATCATCAATAAATGCTATAAAGTGAAAAATTACATATAGAAGTAAATTTACAAAGATGTAAAATTAATATTCAAAGGTCAATTGTATTTCTATATATTACCAGTTGTCTTGGTTTGAAAGGGAGTTGTCCCCTGCAGGTTGTTATGGGAACAATGGGTTTATGATTGTCTGGATGATTGTCTGGTTGCAGCTCATAGTCCAACATGGCAGGAGAATGCACATAAATACTGGGTGCTGAGGGCACCCTGGAAGCAAAACATCTACATGCAGCAGAGCTGTGATGCCTGGCACACCCACAAGTGCCTCATTCATCTGCCACTGGAGAAGTCTACAATGAGAGACTGTTGCAGATGCCTCACAATCCTGTATCCTTAGCTGTAACACTGAAGACATTAGATGAACACTGTGGCAAAACTGTCATTGAACTGGAAACCATGCTTTTCATCACCCTATGGAGATTCTCTGGTCTGAAAATTCAGATTCCTTCAGGGGCTAAAAGCCTAAGTTGAAGCCTTTTTTTGCATTGCAAACATTTCGACTGCCTTGACAAAGGGCTTTTCCAGTATAAGTACATAGAAGTGGTACAGTTGCAGTTTAAGTAGACCAAGCTGTGTCAGCCTCACTGCAGAGCCTTGCAGCAATGTGCAGGTGATACTGGTTTTGTTGCCTGATTGAGAAATTCATGGAGAGCAGCTTAAGCTTGTCACCAAGTGAAAGTTTTGGAGGACCTGAAAAGGAAGCTGAAACTTACAGATATGTGGAGAGTCCAGAAGGTTGTTGGAGATGCCAGAACTATGGAATATATGCTGAGGCTGTAAGTGCACATTCAACCTTGTCCAGAGAAAATCTGTTTATGCAACTTTGAGCTGTGAAGAGGGACTGGGATTGCCCAGAATTTTTAGCTGCCTTGGTTACTGATGAGCAAGAAAAGATGGACATTGAACTACAGGAAGTGTTATTTAACTTATCAGACTTTAGCCTCAGTTTCACATTTTCTTTAATATTTCTTTAATATTTTATCTGTATTGAAATAATTTACTTGATTTGTCCAAACCTTATGGATAAAGAGTTCTGATTTTTTAAAGATTTTTTTAAAAAGAATTTGAATTTTCAAAATGTTAAAAGTGAACTTTGAATAACTATTCTAAAATTGGGCTTTGAAAAAATTGTATAGGATTTTTAGATTTAATAAATTTTTAATGTGTTGTACATTATAAGATAAATGTAACACATATGTGGACATGGATTTAAAGGGTGCAGCTTAAAATTAATGTACTATTGTGTCAAGTTGACAAAGGGTGGAGTATTCTGGTTAGATATTCATGACAACATGGCAACTGAAAGCTCTAGGTTCTGGGCCAGTTGTGAGAAATTAGTAGTTCAGTTAAGTCCCATGCAAGCCTGCAGAAGATTGTCTAATTGGTGGGGAAGGCCCAGACTATAATGGGTAGGAATAGGTTCTGGGCAGGTGAATAAGATGGGGGAGCTATTTGAGGAAGTTGATATCTTTTGGTATATTTGACCAGACATGCTGTTCAAATGGACAAGTGAGGACTGTCCATCTTAGCAGTCCTGTGGATGTGATGTAGCCAGTTCTCTCAGTTCATGGTGTCATCAAGCTGGAAAAAGAACTGTAATCAGGCAATAGTAAAACAAAATAAACTTCCTTGTTCCCTTAAGCTGTTTTATACTGGATTTATCTTCAGGAAGGCAGAATAACTGCAACAGAGGACGTTACATAAACCTGGCCCCGAGTTCAATCCTTGGAGCCCTAATGGTGGAAGAAGACAACCAACTCCTTAAAATTGTTCTTTGAACTCCATACTATATGTATGCAGTGGTGTGTGCATACCTGTTTACCTGTTCTCTCTCTTGTTCTCCTTGCTAAATGAGATATTCATTTCTAAAACCATTTCAATAAATGGTAGATACCTTTTATCCTCAAATTTCTATTGAATATTTGTTATGTTCTAAAGAACCTTGGTATTTACTGGTCAATCTAGCTCATTTGGAGTTTGTATCCAAAGTAGATTTATATAAAGGATGTTTGTGGTGATAATGATAGATAACTTACTCTGTAAGTTTTGTTTTGGTCCTAATTCCTGTTAGGCTTTGTTGTGCTTACCTAGTAAAGAGGAATTTTGTCTTCAGATTTCCTTAACTTATTGGAATAGTATTGAGTCATTTGTTCCTTTAAGCTAAGAAAACATTTATTGGACATTAAATTATTATCACTTTATTTTCTGTCTTTAATAATATTTTCTACTTTCTTTAAGATAATTTGTTTTAATTTTCTAGTTTTCATATTAGTTCAATCTTAGAATTATATGTTTCATGAAGAGTAGAGTCTTTGTATTCATTAACATACATGTCAGCAGAATTTGCTTGTGTAATTATTTGAGAATCTTCATGTTTTCCAGATGCATCTAATTCCCTTATCAAATATTTATATTTATGCTTCTTTTCTCTGAAGGATGTGAGCTATTATATATCTCTTGTTTCATTCTACTTTGTTGGCCTTGAAAATAGCTGCTAAACAATGTCTTATTCATTGTTTTTATAGCTTTTCAAATATGTCCATTACAATTTCTCCCATTAATAAATATTTCTTGGTGGATAATACTTTTCTCCTGTTTTTCTTTCTTCTCCCTCCGTCCCTCTGTCCCTCCCTCCCTCCTTCACTCCTTCTCTCCCTCCCTCTCTCCTCCCTTCTCTTTCTTTCTCCTTCCTTCCTCCCTCCCTCCCTCCCTCCCTCCCTCCCTCCCTCCTTCCTCTCCTCCTCCTTCCTTCCTCCCTCTCTCTCCTCCTTCCTTCCTCTTCTTTCTTTCTTTCTTTCTTTCTTTCTTTCTTCTTTCTTTCTTTCTTTCTTTCTTCTTTCTTTCTTTCTTTCTTTCTCTCTCTTTATATTTTGAGACAGCATCTGCCTGTTTAGCCCAGGCTGGACTTGAGCTAGCAATCCTTCTGACTTGGCCTTTCATGCACTTGGAGTTTGAGTGATGAAGTCTCATTTTAGTTTTGTCATTAATTTATGGTCTTACTTATTTTATTTATTAAAATTCTATGTTCTGAAAACTTAGTTTTATTATTTCTATTTAAAAAACCTATTATGTTATTTATGGCCTGTTTCCTTCTAGAGAAAGAACTGTCTTTATTTTGGTAAATAATAACAGCTCATCTGAAGAAAGAAAGTGCCCATATTTCTACACAAGAAGTGAAAAGCTGAGCTGAGTGAGGTTAGGGGATGGGGTGAGAAAGGGCTCTGGAAAGGATTCCAAGGAGCTGGACAACTTTTTGTTACAGACTTTGTTACCAGCAAAAATACTTACACTGTTCTTTTTCAGGCCAAAAGTATAAGGTCTCTTTTATACCACCTAATCTGTATAGTGGGGGCATGGAGGAGGAGGGGAAGGTGAGAGGGAATTGTTGAAGAATCGTGCTGTGTGAGAGTGTATGTTGATATGGAGATGCAGAAATTATGTAAGTCAGTAGCTATCAGACACCTATAATCTTAAAGCTTTCATGACCCTCACTCTTACTGCAGGATGTTGTGGCTGATTCCTTTACAGATGAGGAAATGAAGGAACTCGAAGGTTCATGAATATTTGGTTTACATGATTACTACTATGAGGCTGAGCTGGAATTTGGAAGAATATCAATTCTCAGGCCTATGTACTAACGAAGTAAAGTTTGATGCAGAGTGAATTTGGAAAATTCAGACAACACTAGGAAAGGGAGAGAGTTCTGATTATCATTTGAAGTATTCTTGGAAACCACATTTTTTACTTTATTTATTTATTTTAGTGAGTGTGTGTGTGTATGTGTGTGTATCAGGGGGCACTGTATGTCCCTGTAGAGGACAAAGGGTACTTCAGGAGTCATCCTGAATTGCTTCTACCTCCTTTTTGCTTCACACTGGGATTTCCCAAGCTCCACTCACTAGGATAATGAAGTGTAGGCTGCATCCAAATTCCACTTGGAATTTTTATGCGAGACCCAGGATCCAATCTTAGGATCTTCTGTTTGCTAGGCAGAGTCTTTAGCCCCTGAGCCATCTCTCCAGTCTGAAAAACACATTCTTAAAGTCAGAGGAGAATGGGTACAAGCTGAATTACCTGTGTTTTTAGAGACAAAATGATCCCTGTTGATAAGTCCTACATATAAATGAACAAGGGCCATAACAGGTAAAAATACAGTGATCCTCACCTGAGTCAAGAAGCATAGGAAATCAACCCATTTTGTAATTATAGATAGCCAGCATGCTATCTGTAAGACGCAGTGTTAGAATTCAGACTGCTATCTCTAGCTCCTGATATCTAGGACTTCATTAATAACCAACAACTTCCTTGAATTTTTTCCCAATTCCAACTTATATCCAACCAGAGGAAGCCAAACGCACCCATCTGACTAAGCAACACAGTATGTGCTACTTTCATCTGGCCTGCATATGGGCTCACCATGTCAGCACCCTCCACTTAGGGCATCTCCTAGTCTCCCTGTTTTCCACCATAACTCTTTTCTCCTCTCTGCCTGTCTTTCCATGTTTGCGAAGCAAAATGATGGTGGCTGACTCCTGTGCTGTAGCAAGCACTGAATAAATAGCCTTTGCTGCTTCTTATTTGGGTGGTCTCCATTTGATTCTAACAGTGTTTTTTTTTTAGGGGGTGCACGTGTCTGTGTTTTCCATTACATTGGGAGCTTGAAGACAAGACTATTTATCTTTTAGTTGATCTTCCTAAGCATAATCAAGTGTTTTTTTTTCACATAGTCATAATATTTGTTGAATAGAATCTTTTGTGGGACTTTTAATTTGCTTATGTTTCCTGGTGCTATATGAAAATGCTTCCTTTGTAGTGGCTATTTACAGTCTAATAAATTATGCTGAGATCTAGCTTCAATCTTACAGCAGAGGTGAAAGAGCTAGTGGTGATAATTATGATGATACTGATAATAACATTCATCACATCTGAGGCATTATTTCAGTTGTTTTAAATATTAACTGTTGACACAGACATGAAGCATTCATTGTGATGGTTTCTGATTGACACAAGAAGAAATTAAGGACTAACAACTCAATCAACTTCCACAAAGACTGGAAGACAATGGAGCTAGGGCTTAATTCAGCAAATTTAGTCTAGAGTCTTAAGTGCTTAAGTGCTAAACAATAAATTCTCAATTTTAAAGACAGGCTTGGCTCAGGGACCTAGGTATTACACCAGAAAATGCAAAAGTAAATGAAGTAGGGTCCTGGCCTGAGGAGTTGAGGCATTTTAAAAAATTGCATCCTTAGGGAGAGGAAAGAAGTCAGGACTTCGGATAGGAAAGTAAGGAGTCAGTCAGAAGATGGATTTTTGTGGTGGGAAGCTATTCCCCCAGAGAATCAGCAAAGACATGACTTGAAATGGAGTTTGTGGAGGAAGTAGGAAACTGGAAATGTCCTTGGGGAGACACAGAGAGGTTGGGGCCAGGAGTTCTTCATCCAGGACCTTGGATCTTGCCCAACTGTTATAAAAAGAATAGATTGAAGAATTTTAACTGTAGTGAGGGAGTGTGAGTCGACACAGAGTTAAGAATGGGAAATATATATGAAACTCTTTCAGAGTAGAACACATGAGAGTTCTTGTGAGGAGGTAGAGGTAACTAAGAGACAGATAGGGCTGAAGGTCTGACAAGTAGTACTCCCACTTAATCTCTCAACAGTCCTTGCAGGAGGTGGAGTAAGATAAGAGGCCAAATGGTTAGAGGAGGTGAGAAGGGGCAGCAGAAACATCAGCTCAGAGAGAGCTGCTTCTGACCCTTTCTAATTTTGAGGGAAGCACTTTAACTGCTTTGGATCCCTTGAACCAGAAGTGTAAAATAAGGCAGATTATTCCTCAGACTTTAGGATTCTGCAATTCTAATCACAGAAACAGAATTAAAGTTTGGGGAAATACTTTACCTTTTCGAGTAAAGGCAATATTAGCCATGTCTGCATCAAATCAGCTGAGGCTTTGTCATCCCTAAAAGTGACCCTAGGGAAAGGGTTATTGCTTTACAAACACAATAAAAAGTCCATGAAACAAAAGTGTTTGAAACTCCACCAATACAAACAGTGTGCTTCTTGTCTATTAAAGCATTAAAACAATTCAATAAAAAGTAGAAAATTCCTGGTAATCTCAACTGCCAAAACTATTCCCAAGTTCCAAGGTATCTACTGTTCCCACTGAGCCATTTCATTTCAAAGATCCTATGGATGAAAAAAAAAATCCCACTTCTTTGGCCTAGGCCCAGGCTGGCTGGAGACTTCCGCCTTGGCTGCAGCCATCTCTGAACAATGACTTCTTAGACTAGACTAATAATGACTGGAAGTCTCTGTCAGAGCAAATACCACAGAGAAAGTTTCAGGTTG
This sequence comes from Typhlomys cinereus, assembly GCA_023101885.1. NCBI lineage: Eukaryota > Metazoa > Chordata > Mammalia > Rodentia > Platacanthomyidae > Typhlomys > Typhlomys cinereus. The sequence continues at coordinate 9,496,340 of JALPQD010000004.1, forward strand.
CCTTACATGCAGCTGACAAGATGGGAGGCAACACTGATTCGTCCCTAAGTTCCCAAACAAAATAAAATTATATCTCTCCCAATGTGAAGTTAACTTGCTATAACATCACTTAAGTTCATTAAAGGAAATCTAGAATGTATAGATAAAAAACAAATTTAAAGGTTTTTCACTGCTATACTCATTTCATTATCACTGATAGTTTTTATGGCATTGAACACATTTCATTTTGCTTTGAAACATAGACTTAACAAAATGATAGCAATAATTTACTCTTAGTTTGTAAAGAAATATTGAATATAATTTTTATTAAAATGCACTAACAAATCTTCTGAGAAACAAATCCTGGGGGAGGAGGGGACCATCGTAAACATAAAATATCAGCATTACCCAACAACAGGTTGATATTTCAAAACATCAGGATCCACATGATTTCCCAGAAGGAATCAGGTGGCGTATGACATGAAGACAGTGAGAATCAGAACTAGAATCCATGTTTTCTTTCCTCCTGCTTCATGTTGTTTAGGAGGTACTACTGCTACTTCGTGTTAAAGTTTGATTTTTGAACTCTGACATTTGAACTTAGTGTGTACATAATTTCTTTCCTGTTTGAAATTCCATTGATTTTAGTTACGAATGTCATCTCATCCCTGGGTTTAATGGCATTCAAATGATAATGAAATAACTTCTCACCCAGAAACTAAGTAGAAGGCAAAATTGTTCAATGTGATCATGTGTCCACTTGCTGGTACATTTCTTGGAGTCCAGAGGCATAAAGTCAAAGTAGAATTAGGTGGGCCAGGTCACTCTACTTTGATTCATGGTTTCCTAAGTCGGTAGCAGAGTCATGCATGAAAGACTTTATAAAGTGGTCTGTTTGTCTAGTGACAAAACTACTATTGAAGGCACACTGCAAAATTAAAAATTAGAAACAGCTGAGTTTCAATGGAACAATTTAACTCTCTCCAAAAACCTATGAACATTCTAGTAATCTCAACAATCTTTTCTTTTTGTTCTGTTTTAACTGATTTGATTTCTTCAGACAAGTTAGTTACACTTGACCTGCTTCATATTTCTGTAATCATTTCAAGAGGTTAGCATTCCAGTCCCCTGCTAAGAACTTCATTATTCATAAGATAAGATCAAGATTATTTTCTCACCTAGAAGACAGTGATAAAATTTTGTGTGATTCAGAATCCCCCCCAATCTTTCCACATACCTGGACTAGATTTCTATTACTGCTGAATTTTTTCTTCAATCCCATATGTCCCAGTATGTAAGTTGGTTTTCAACAGTCTCGCACCTTATGCTTTTTTGTTTTTTATTAAATGAAATTTCCTAATTTGGGGTATGTAAAGAAGAAATCACTCTTTCAACTATGAATGCTTCAACTATGAAATGCAGTTAAGAATAATCTTCCAAATTGAAGAGTGAAATAATGAATATATCTGTCTCAGTTATGAACAGTGTGTACTTATGTCAACAGCCCTTGTTTTCTGAATGCATCCTGGAATGTGTGATAAAGCAGTGATTTATAATGCACCCTCTTTCCGTTAGTCTCCCCCAACCTATGTGAGTTTATTATCAGAATATCAGACTTTTGACGGATAAGATGGAACTGCTATTGGTAGTCACTCCCACCAGTCTCTGTCTTTGATGTTTTATTAAAAGTATGATTTACTATTTTTCCTTTGACCCATAACAAAAATAAAAAAATAAGAAGCTTTAGTTAGTTGCTTTTAAGGAATCGCTCTAAGTGTGCTAGATTTCAGAATAGTGAGTTCTCTACTACAAATACTGCTCCATTGATGAACAAATAAATTCACAAAGTGAAAAATAGTTCTGTGATCCAAAAATATCACAGGAAGAAAATTTAAGGACCTGACTAGAAGGAATGTTGTTACTTCTCGTGTGCATGAGCATGTGTGTGTGTGTGTATGTGCCTATGAGAGAGAAAGAGATTGAGAATTTGCTTGTTCTTAAAGAAATAATGATTGTGACATCGTGACAACTTAATCTAGATTTCTACTACTTAGAAAAAGAGCAAGCAATGGATCCATATGGCGAGCTTTAGTCCTTCCTCTCTGGCCCTATTATTCATGACTTCTGCTCTCTAGAAAGCAGACTGCCAGATGTTTGTCACTAGACAATATGTGAAGGATACTTCAAGGAATGCTGACATTTTTGGAACTTGGGACCCTGTTATGCTTGAAGCTTCACTGGTGTAACATCAACATTCTTTGCTTTCTCCTTGCAAAATATTTGCTATAAAGTGTAAATAAAGAAAGATTAGTATTTCTTCACATTGTTATGTGAAAACATCTGGCCTCTGGGGTGTGTTTATGCCCTTGTGCACTGCTGGCTTGTCTTTCAAAGCAGTCTGGGTTTTTCTATTGCCTCTTTGAATGTCCAAAAAGTAACTTTTATGTTTTTCTAAGGAAGATGATTTTGTCCAAACATATGGTGCATCTTAAATATTTGAGCCAAAAAACAAGTCACTAAAAAGGAAGTTTTGTCATTTATCTTTAGGGCACACCTGTTTATGTCTTAGGGTCTCGGTGTAACTCACTACATACTCAAAAAATAATATGCAAAAACAACAGCTTCTTTTGACACGTTATATCATTGTTCCAAAGAATATGATTACAAAGAGTCATACAGCATAATAATGCAAATTTAGTAAGAACTGAATGAGAAAATCGGGCAGAAAATGGAATATAAGTTGAACAGAAAAGGAAGACAGGAGATCAAAACAAAAATTTAGTAAGCTTCTGTTCAGATAAAGAGATTGTAACACGAGCACAAAGGCAACCCACAGAATGAGAGAAAATCTTCACTAACCACATATCTGATAGAGCTCTATTATCCAGAGTGCACAAAGAACTTTGAAAACTCAACACCAAGGAAACCAATGGCCCAATTAAAAAAATGGGCCCTGGAACTTAAAAGAAACTTTACCAGGGATGAAATTAAAATGTCTAACAAATATCTTAAAAAATGCTCCACTTCCTTAGCCATCAGAAAAATGCAAATCAAAACTTCCCTAAGATATCATCTCACCCTGGTCAGGATGGCAAAAATCCACAATACAAAAAACACCAAATGCTGGAGAGGATGTGAAGAGAGGGGAACTCTGCTATATTGCTGGTGGGAATGCAGGCTCATACAGCCACTCTGGTGATCCGTCTGGAGATTCTTAAAGAAATTAAAGATTGAAATGCCATATGACCCTGTGATTCCACTTTTGGGAATAACCCCCCATACAGCAAAAATTCACCTCGATAGCACAAGCACGACCATGTTCATAGCAGCACTGTTTACAATAGCAAAGTCATGGAATCAACCCAAATGTCCAACAGTTGATGAGTGGATAAGGAAACTGTGGTACATCTATACAATGAAGTACTACTCAGCCATCAAAAATGATGAATTAGGTAATTGGACTTTACATGCCCTGCTGCAATGTCCAACACACTATTGTCCCCACAAAGTCTAGCATTTGCTAAAAGCACCAAGATCCTTGGAGGCAAGGGATTGACAGCCAAAATACTGTTCCTATGCTTAAGGGGAGCACAGGAAATGGTTCAGGGAAATGCCGCTGGGTCCTTGTATGTCATCGGAGAGGAGGACCCAGAGGACAGTCAGGCATGCACATTAAAGGATTCTCCGGGGATTGGGGGAGGGGAGGCACTGGGGGGTGGGGAGGGAGGGGTAAGGGGAGGGCGAGCAGAGGGGTGGGGGGAGGAGGAGGGAGGGAGGGAACCGGTGTACCTATTAAGTTTGTATGAGCGGATATAATAAAAAATGTTTAAAAAAATGATGAATTAGGGCTGGAGAGGTGGCTCAGGGGTTAAGCCTCTGCCTTGCAGGCAGAAGGTCCTGAGTTCGGATCCTAGACCCCACGTATAGACCCCGGGCAGAAGCGGGGACAGCCTGCATTTCTGGCCCTGATAGGGTGGAGCCTGTGAATCCTGGGGCAGAGTAAGCGAGGAGGAGGTGGATGCGGTCCATGGTGGTTCCCGAATTTGTCCGTGGTTCTACACACACACACACACACACACACACACACACACACACACACACACATTCACATACATACACACGTGCACACATGCATACATGCACAATTGAATAAAAAATAAATAATAAAAAAATTTTAAAAAAATGATGAATTAATGGAATTTGCCGGAAAATGGATGGAATTAGAAACAACTATATTGAGTGAAATATCCCAGACAGAAAATTAAGCACTGTATGTACTCCCTAATAGGTGGATCCTAGTACCAAACCCACTTAGAGACACTTAAGAATAATTCTCTGTAATACCTACAGTAATTGCAAAGATTATGAACAGGAGAGATGGGGAAGGTGGGCCACACTAGAAACAAGGACAGAGAGGACCATGTTACTATGGCAGAGAAAATAGGCCACCATCAAGGACTGCAAGTAAGTAATGAGACATCTGGTTAAGTTCACAGACTATCCTTCCTGATCATTTACAACTGATAGGGTATGATCTTACCAGAAGGGGAGGGCATATAGTCTGGCAGATAAAAAGTAACCATTTTGCAAATGGGTGATTGGCCCTTCCCTCACTGTGGTTTCCTACTTTTATTACATCTACCTTTGAATATACTCTTATAACAAGACTCTAGTTTAACAGGTCTTTGTCTCTGGCCAGGGGGTGACATCCAATACCCGTCAGGATGGAGTGAAGGGCATTGCAGGAGCAGCAAAACTGAAAAAAAATCAACAAACCACAATCCAGAACTTCAGAGACTCTATATCAACCACCTGGAACTAGGCCAGCCTAATCTCTCCCCATTCTGAAGCTCAGGAAATTTGTGGAAGAGGAGGAGGTAAGATTGTAAGAGCACAAAGATGGGAGGAGCAATGATATGCAAGATACTCCACACAAGTTAGGGCCGAAGCCATTATAATTGGACTTTGCATGCCCTGTGCAATGTCTAAGGCACTATTGACCCCACAAAGTCTAGCATTTGCTAAAAGCACTAGGATCCTTGGCGGCAAGGGATTGACAGCCACAGTAGTGTTCCTATGCTTAATGGGAACACAGGAAAGGGTTCTGGGAAATGCCACTGGGTCTTTGCACCTCATAGGAGAGGAGGACCCAGAGGAAAGTTTGGCATGCACATTAAAGGATGCTCCAGGGAGGGGAGGAGGAGGCACTGGGGAATGGAGAGGGAGGGGGGTGGGGGTTTGGAGGGAGGGAGGGGACCGGTGTACCTGTTAAGTTTGTATGAGTGGAAATAAAAAAAATTTAGTAAGCTTAATCTACAAATGCATGCTGTATAATCCCTGTGAGTTAACTGTGATTTGGCTCTGATATCTCAGCACAGATGTTAAAAAAAAAAAAAAAAAAACAGAAACAGTTAATTGAATGAATTTCAAAGTTGAGAAAGAAAGACAAAGCAGTTACTTGGATGTAATTGTCTCTTTCTAGTACAGACAGCTATGAGAATACTTTTTCTGTGTGTGTTCATGAAAGAAATATGTTGCTTGGGAGAGAAATGTGTTCTGTATCATTCTTGCTGTGAATACAGCAATTGCCTTCTTAAAGTTTTTCTAATTAAGGTCCACAATGAGAAGTCCACAAAGTCTCCCCAAGGGAAAGGTCTATGAAAGGAACCTAAGGTGTTATTTGAGAACACAGAGCACTGCAGGCCCTTGAATTCAATACTGCATTTTAGTCACTGCTTGTTTAGGTTTAAGAAAACATCTCCTTAAATATCCACTCATTCATGTGGTTGCTCAACAGAAACAGTTGTAAAGCACTGGCTGCGTGCCACACATTGTTCTTAGTGTGAGGATGGAGCAAAAATAGACAGATCTCTATCTTTAGGGAGCTTAAGTGTTTGTGAGGATGGGAGAAACATAATTGAAAAGGAAAAAGAAAGGAAAAATTATTTCTAGAGCATTATGAAAATTCCGAGAAAAAGTTAATGAGGACCATTTGATAGGCTGGTCAAAAGATCTCTCTCTCTCTGTCTCTGTCTCTGTCTCTGTCTCTCTGTCTCTCATATGTGTGTGTTGTTTGCATGCATGTATGCATGTGCACATGTGCACCCATGCATATGTAGAGGCCAAAGGCTGACTTCCTCAATCGCTTTATATGTTAAGGTTTTGAGACAGTGTTTCTCATTGAATTTGGAGCTCACTATTTTGATCAGACTGGCTGGTCAGCAAGCTCAGCTATCCTCCTGACTCCATGTCCCCAGCGTTGAAGTTATAGACATTTGTTATAACTCCTGAAATTTTTTTTAGACATGGATGTTGGGAATCAAACTCAGATTCTCTAACTTGCATGACAAATACCTTACCAACTGAGTCATTTCACCAAAATGCTTCTCTAAGGTGGTGACAATGAGGCCTAGATGAATAATGAGAAGGAGACTGAGCCATTTCAATTTGTAGGGTCCATTGTGAGTAAAAATGGTTGGGAATCTATTTGAGCTTTTATGTCCCATAGTTCTGTGAACTGTACTATGCAGAATAAAGATGATTGGGCAGTAGGAATACCGAATCTACACGGCTCCTCTTTGAAAATTAAAAAGGCCATCCATCACCTATTTGAGTTACCTAATTTCATTATTTGATCACCATAACATTATGAAAAAATGGTTATTCTTTGATATTATATTGCTTTGGAAACATATTGTTATAATGAATACAGATTGCATTAGCTCCTTTCCCTGGTACTGAAATAAAACACTTAACCATAGCACCTTAAAGAAGGAAGAGTTTATTTTGGCTTATAGTTTGAGGGTGAGTTCATCGCGACAAAGGAAATCATGGTGGCAGGATTCTGAGCCAGCTGGTCACATTATATTCCCAGTCTAGAAACAAAGAGAGATAATGCTCTTATTCAGCTAGCTTTCTCCTTTTTATTCATTTTTATTCATACTCCCACAGCTCATGGAATGGTGCCATCCACAATTAGGATAGGTCTAACTGCCTCATTTAACCTAATCTGAACTACGCCTAAAAGATAGTCCCAGACATTTGCCTCCGAGATGATTTGAGATCCTGTCTCACTGATATAATGAACCATCCGTCACACAAGCACGTATGATGTTGATTGATTCAGATTGAGTGCTAGTCTAAAAATGCTCCCACATTATTTTTTGAAAGATTGGGCTCAATCAAACCTGACAAGCATGTCTGTAAAAGTCAAACAATATGCAAAATTAGACCCACTAATTTCAGTGGCATTAAATACTCTAGCATGAATTTTCATGGACTCTGTGGATCTTCCAGATGCAAGGTGGTCACTTCTAGTGGTACAGGAACTCTTTATGGGCTAAATAGCTCTCTGGAAGTACTATGTCAGAGAGAGAGATGAGTTATCAATAATCATTCACGATGAAAACCATCTTGACAAGATTTTTAATATGAGAATATTGCTCCTCTGTATGTGACTGACTAGGAGTCATACAGCAAGAGAACATGGTCCCTAATCCTCATCCAAAGTTTTAGAAACCTCTACACTGGGCCAGTGAATAGACTGTAAAAAAGGAAATATAGAAAACAGTGATGGTACTAGAAATGAATATTTCAGAAGATCAGTAGAATCCATAATTCACAGCTCTGGAAGTGTCAAGTGAATAACATTTAAAGATAACATTCATCAATATTCCACTCATTCCTACAAAAGATGCTTAGAAGTAGCAGATTTTCTAGGAAAAATAATAGATGTGCTTTTAAGTGAAAGAGACACCCTCTTCTAAGATTTGACAGCCTCTTGGAAACAACTGCCACAGCAACTCTTTCCATATTTTCTCAGTTAACAATATTATGACATCATTTTAAGGCTGCCAATAAACTATCATTTAAAGATCTTCCTAATATTAAAGATTCCAGAGGGGAAATTAGTCTTATTCTGTAAAACAAACAGGGCAACATATTTAACAACAATTTCAAGAATGTGACATTTGCTTTTCTAAATGCTACATGGAAATCTAGGTAATAGGAGGAATGGCTTTATCTTTCCAGGGGATGGAACTCCAGGGCCCTGCACATGCTAAGTGAGCACTCTGTCACTGAGCCTGAGAAACAGCCATTAGAAATGACAATATTGTTCTTTTTCTGTAGACTATACTCTCTTATGTCTCATAGAAGTGGCCATTTAGCTTGTGTAAGTTCTATATCCTTGACCTTGGCATCATATCTGATTTTCAGCTCAGTATAGAAGGTGGATGAGAATCATAGGAGTAATCCATATTTATTGTTTTCAGTAGTATTTGCCTCTCTTCAGAGTAATTGAGTTTACCCTAGAATGCACATTAGCCTTCCTGGCCACAGGGAATTCCTAAACTCCTGTGAAAGATTGATAGATAGGGTTGGCTGAGGGGAAAGAGCTATCAAGGGATTTCAAGTATCTTCTGTAACAACTAAAAAGTACCATTAATTGAGAAAGAGGGTTAGTTTTTCTGCCAACAAACAAAAAATCCATTTGTATTAGTTAGAATATCAAAAATGTTGTTATGTGGATTTGAAGATCCGCCTCACCCCACTATTGTGCTAGGCACAGCATATTTCTAGAATGCTTAAATCTGTCTCATCTATACTGTTGAACCCTAAGCAACAGCTTGGCAGCTTTTGAGATCCCTGCACTGGAGAAAGCCAGCTGTCCTGAATTACTCTATCAAGTATCACAAACAAATGATCACTTTAGTTCAGCTCTGTGTTCACCTTATGAGCAGAATGAATGGAAACATCAATAATCATAGTCCGTATTGTTTTAGAACAATACTGGTCAGGTTTTAAAGTCTGGGGCATTTCCAGGGGCTTTATTACCTCAAAAACAAAAGAGGACACTTGTCTGGGAAAAGGCAATGGGGATCATCGGACCTCCCAAGGACAGCTGACATTCCAGTGGCCTTTTCCCCTGCTGGACTCCTGTCTGCATGATTTCTCCTGTTCATCACAAAACCCTTCCAGGCTATGCATCATCTTTACTGTGAAGAGTAGGAAATCAGAGTTTATAGTAAGTAATAGGTTACAGTTAGTACCGATAGCAATAACAGTTCAAAAGCCACTATCATAATGTTGATAAAATGATCAATTCCTTTGCCTTGGTACATTAGCTTGCCTCCTTGCCTTTCTGATTCATGGCTGTATTTCATAACTTCAAAAGGTATAATTCAAGTACTTTTTTCAGAATAAATTACTGATCACAGTAGATCCTTAAAAGGAATCTTTGTAAGAGCATTTTTTAAACGTGTGTATTATGGATGCATACATATTTAAAGTCATGAAAGTTGTCTGGGCAATTTTCAGGGAAATAAAAGGGTGTGTAAACCCAGAAATACTGATGCTACTGTAGAGCAATTGAATGAGAACAAAGTTGCCCTGACTGAAAGGTTAGCAAACTTCTATACCAAACTAGTAAATAAGTTTGTTTATCAGCAAGAAGAGATTTTGAGGACGAATTTGGGAAGAACTCCAATAGTTCAATCTGAATAAAAATGAAGCAACTATTTCATATGCTGCAGTAAAGGAAGGAACAAGGTTTTTACTAAATAGAAAAACCAGTGTTCAAAGTATTTAATGTATGAACATTCACTACCACACATAGATTTCTTGAACTACAGTGTAATACAGTTCTTTTACATTCTTCCCTTTTTAATTTGGGAAAAATAAAACAAAATAAATTAAACAGTAACAGAATCCCACATTTCAGTGACAAAATAAAGATACTGTGATAGTCACAAATAACAGCAGGAAAAATTATTTTTAGAAACTACAATATCAGGTTAATAGCAAAAAGAAAATCAAAAGTAAATTTGGATTGTTTTCAGATATTATAGCATTTTCTTACCAGATGTTAGTCAAAAACTTCATATTTCATGGGCCAAACAGAAGCACATAGTAGGATAGTGGTTGACAGATCAATGCAATTTGCTTTGTCAGCAGGACTTGTAATGTTGGGTCACATGCACTGTGTACAGTAAATGCATTCATGTGGCCCACATTATGTATGACATTTACCCCGTGGCCTATTCAGTTGTACACTGTTTCTGTTTCTGATGGAAGCTCTTGGTCAGCTACTTACCTTAACAAATGTTGTATTCTGTAGCAGTAGATAAATGTGTTTTGCTACTTCCCAAGATGTGCTTTGAGAGATGTCGTGTAGATGTCCTCCCAAATTATAAAATAAGATTTCTAGAGGAAAGAGATTTTTCTGGTGAACCAAGCAAGATGTTTCTAATGAACAATCCCATGTTTCCTGGGACTTACATAGATTATCAGAACCAGACAAATGTAGAGAAGGATTTATTTTGAGAGTATCTGTGTTATTTTAAACAAAGGGCACACAATGCTGTCTTAAAAGGTCATTTTTTTAAATATCTTATTGTCACACTGTGAACTCCCTCCCATTGCTGACCAGCACAGTTACTACACCTAAATAAATAGAGAGGGAGGGTAGTCTTGTGAAACACTTAGGGAAGAAATGGAGACACTTCAATTTCTAACCTCGCCTCTGACCCCAACATGGTGTGTGGTCCTGAGAAAACCATTTAACCTCTTGTCAGCTCAGATTCCCTTCAGAGGCTCAGATTTCAGGGGGTGAAACTGGAATGAGATTGTGGAATTATCTCTCTTAAAATCCAGGAATGCTAAAATAATTAATGAGTATTTTTTAAATGAAGAGTAAAAATAAATTTCAATAGGAAAGTATTTTGACTAAGAACTGTGTGTGATTGTAGATAAAGGAGTTTGAGTGATTTTAGATTTCAATGTCAAATTATTCTTATTTTTTCTTTAATGTTTGTGGGTTAGGAGAGACGAAGGTTTTATCAATAAGAAGAGAATGTAGGCCGAACAGGAACGTTAGCATGGTTATATTAGTTTTTCTTATTTCCTTTGTCAAAGACATCATGAAAGCACATTCTCTCTTCCATGGCACACAAAAGCAGACCAGTGAGGGGGCATCTTTTTCTAGGTGGTAAAAAAGCCAATTGACATGAGTAGAGCATATCTAAGTGACTTGAGAACATTTCAACAATTCCAAGTCTAGCCATTCAAGAAAATTTTGAATCTCTGAAAATTATACACAACAAGAACAACTGGATACTTTAATTTCTTCAGTGAAGCATCATGGTCCTTTCAAATATCTTTATAAGAAAGCTAACATTAAAAATCTTGTTACTAGGGTCAGTGAGATGGTTCGTGGTAAAGGCACTTGTTGCATAATGCTGACAACCTGAATTTGATCTCCCAGAACCCACATTTTAAGGTTTATGGAGATAACTGACTCCATAAAATTGTCCTCTGACTTCCAAATGCGTACCATCACACACACACACCATACATGCACACATACACACACACACTATAATCACACATACAAACACATACATACTATAATCACACATACTCAAATATAATAAAAAATGCAAAATATAATAAAATTAAGTTATTAATTAATGAATTTCTGACGCAGTATTATTCACATAATTCATTTTTATTTTGCTTATAAGTAGGAATGGGAAAGATAATTCAAGGTGTCAGGTTGAGAGGCAGTTTTGAACATCTGGTACCAAGATCAAGGCACAGACAAGTTAAGTCACTGGGTGAAACCATCAGAAGGTGGGATCAGCTTCAATGTAGAATTATGGATTGCACAGAATTTGACTCTGCCAGAAAGCAGGTATTTTATTGTAATAAAGGAAAAGGAGTTTGAGAGGGCTTCAGAAAATGCGCTATCCAGTTCTAGAACCTGCTTCTGATGCTTAGGCAACCCAAGCTAGGACACATGCGTGCCAAGTAGCATTTACCCTTACTGTGTGAGAATGAAAAATTAGAAGTCCTGACTTCGGTGGCAGATATCTAGGTCTTATGGTATCTGTTGCTTCCATTTTATCACTGATTGCAGGATTTGTTTTATTCTGAACATTTTTTGAAGGCTTTACTTATTAAAGGATAGAGAAATGGCTCAGGAGTTTAACCTTTGCCTCTTAAATAGAAGGACTGAGTTCAGATCCTAGAAAACACCAGTTGGAAATGGCAGTGACCTGAACTTCTGGCTCTGGAAGGCTGAACCTGGAAAATCCCAAAGTAAAGCAATAAGCAATCCAGGATGATTTCCAAAGTCACCTTTGGACCTCCACAGGCACACACACAAAACTCTCTTCTATGTATACACATACTTAATACCTTCCCACATATGTATAACCAGCACCTATTAACACACATGCAAAAAGAAAAGAAAAGAAAAGAAAAGAAAAGAAAAGAAAAGAAAAGAAAAGAAAAGAAAAAGACCTTTCATCTCCCAAGAATTAGTTGTTTGGACAGGATTAATGAACAACTCAGGCCTTCAAGAAGTGTCTAGCCTGACAAGGTGTAAATTCCAGGTGTAAAATACAAGCTAGTGAATGAATGGCAGAAGAGCTCAAGAGAACATTATTTACTGTGTTGGGAAGTATTTACTGTGTGGAAAGTTGGAAGACAGGGAAATATTAGTGAGTGCAGACACAGAGAAGAGACAGAGACACAGAGGAACAGGCTTCTTATGAAGCTTTTGGACGTAGTGAGATGTTGATTTTAATTACAACCGAAGAGGAGAATCATAACATGAAGTGATGGTCCAGGCCCTAAATATCACGTGAGGACATCTTATCTTGATACTGGTACAATATAGCCACACCACATACTTTGGTATTTTCTTCTTTTCTCTCCATATGGTGTATATGATGTGTGTGCCTGTATAGGTAGATGGACCTATACCATGGTATGCGTGCAGACATCCTCACCTACTGCCTTGTTTGAGACAGGGTCTCTTGATATTTAGCTCTGCATGCACCAAGCTGGGTGGCCCAAGCCTCTATGGATTTCCTCCTTCTCGTCTAGATACAGAAGTGCTGGGATTGCAGATGTGTGCTACCTTGCCACATTTGATGTAGGTTCTGAGGTTCAAAATCAGGTCAGCACACTTGACTCACTTAGCCGTCTGCCAACTCAGAAACCATTTTTTATTTTCTTTTTTTTTAATTTTTTAAAAAAATTTAATTTTATTTATTCAATTGTGCATGTGTGCGTATGTATGTGTGCACGCACATGTGTGTCTCTGTGTGTGTAGAACCATGGACGAATTCGTGAACCACCATGGATGCCTCCACTTCCTCCGCCCCGGGATTCACAGGCTCCGCCCTACCAGGACCAGAAACACAGGCCGCCCCTGCTTCCGCCTGGCGTCTATACGTGGGAACTGGGATCCGAACTCAGGACCTTCCGCCTGCAAGGCAGAGGCTTAACCCCTGAGCCACCTCTCCAGCCCCCCATTTTTTATTTTCTTAAAAGAGGCCGTGAAACATGAACAGATACAAATTTTTGAAGCATGAACTTTAAACTTCATGAGGAGGAAGTAAAGCAAGGAATAAGCTTTGATTGGATTCATGATAAAATCTCAGACAAGAAAAATTACAGGCAATGAGAACAGAATATGTTAGTCACATATGATTTATAAGATTCACCTTTTCACCATCATAGATCGGGTAAGAAAAATGGTTAGGGGAGGAGTTCAGTGTTGACTGTTAGCTTCTTGCTTGTGCTGGTGGGTGGATGATACTTAAGATAAGTGAGAATGGTATGTAAATATGACCTACAATAATAAGAAAGTATATAAAATGAAAGGAAGGCACATGTATACCATGTTGTGTTTTTGAGGTTATTGTAAAATACATAAGGAGAGATACTAGGCTTACTGTGTTAAGGTATTAAGCCTCTGGAGAAGTTTAATGGTGGGGGGAGGAGTGATTAGGTCCCAGACAGAAAGTAGCAAATTAAGTTTGGATTAAGTGAATTCAGCAGCAAAGCATTTGAACATATCTTTATATGTTCATGTTGAGAAATAAGTCTTAAAATGTACACTTCAGATTACCAGTGTCAGAGACAGTGCATTCAAGATGCAAGTTTTCAGGCCCTTGTCTCAGACTTACACAAATCAAAAGCTTTTGGGTAAAATCCAGAGATCTTTGATCCAGGAGCTTCGGACACACACTCAAGTTGAAACACACTGATTTATTATGTTGAAAGAAAAAATAAAGGGCATCCTACCAAAAGAAATATAGAACTCAATAGAAGAGCTTGTTGTTGGCTTTTATTGTTACTTTTATTGTACTGGAAGACAGCACTAAAGTGATTATGCTAATCACATAGACATAATAACCAGTAGTAGTGTTGATTCAAAGTCAAGGTAACATAATGAGAAAACGGCATATTCTCAGGAATGAGATGTTGAGGTGTTGATGAATCTTGGTATATGGAGTACCAAGCAACTTTAATTTAGAAGAGAAAATGTTGATTATGATTTTTTTCTTTCTTTTAAAAAAAGTTTTGCATACGTATCCCTGTGTATATGTGTGTGCCTGTGTGCATTAGAGGGCACTTATGTGTCCCTGTGGAGGACCAAGGGTGACTTCAGGAAGCCTGGATTGCATCTACCTCATGTTTGCTTTGCTCTGGAGTTTCCCAAGCTACTTTTCCATAACCAGAAGTAAAGACAGCTGTCATTTCCAGCTGGCATTTTTACATGGCATCTGGGATCCAAACCCAGAACATTCTTTTGATGTAAAGGCTTAACTCCCAAGCCATTTCTCTGAGCTCTGATTGTGACTTAATGCTGAGCTGAAGTAAAATTCTAGTTGATGAAGATAGATTTGATGGGATAATGGTGTTGGATGAGATGTGATAAAGATCCCATCTGATATTAGATTTTTTTAAGCAATGCATAAAAACAGAAGTGGGATATTGAGGAAGAGAAGGGAGAAAGGCAGGAGGAAGAACAGACAAGGTACATAGTGAATATGATCAAGGTACATTATGTGTATGTATATAAGATCTCACAAGGAAACACATTGCTTTTACAATCAATATAGAAAGGTTGAAAAATTCAAGGGATTAGCGACAAAACTATCATTTTCAGGGACTAGACAAATTGATGAACTGAGTGTTGTTTTTAAAAGGGAGATAAGCCTTAGCAAACTTAGTGCTAAGTTTGTAAAAGGAGCCCTTGTGGCCACTCATGCCAATGAAGCTGTTTCCAGGGTAGCAATAGTGAAAGTCATTTTTTTAATGAGATTGGCAAATGTGGGGAATTTGAGAGTGGTTTACTTTTAAGAAGCTCTCTGAGAACGAGAACACTTGAGGAAGCCCAATCATTTGTCAGTGTAGAATGGTCTCAATTTCCTCTCTTGCTCAGTTTGTAGGTGTTTGTATTATTTCCAGGATGTAGTATATTGGTGTATTTTGTGTGTGTGTGTGTGTGTGTATGTTTGAGTTCTGGCAGAAAGCAGATCTCTCTTTTTCATCACAGACTAGTACAAACCTTGCACAGTTTTAATCTCCAACTCAAGTCAGTGGAATAGGCAATAGAGGCCATCTTTACTCACTTGTCTTAACTTTCTGCAATCAATCCATTAAAGAAGAGAGTGGGGAATGTATTATCCATGAGCTTAAACAGATAAGCCAAATTGATTAATTTGGAGATTCAAGTGCCCAGTAGTTACAGCAACAGTACATACAGTGCTAGGGTCTCGTGGATCTGTTTTCTGAAATTTGCATGAATTTGAAATGAATTAGATAAACACATTTTCCAGATCTTCCCATTATTCTAAAGCACATAAGAGCATTTCAATTTATATAGTTTAGACTTATTATCACACATTGCTATTAGTAGATGTTCCCAAGCTCCAAATGCCCATTTTGGCTATTTTCACTTACCTGTTCTCTCCCAGCAGAAAGTGCAACATTACTCATAGATTTGAGATATAAGGGTTAAGACAAAAGTTAATATGAGATAATTATGAAAAATTGAGGACAAATCCTATTCTGCTTATCCATTTCTTATAGGCAATTCAAGCACCCTTTGTGGATATTCCAAGTAGCCAAAGTCTTGAGTTCTGGATTGCATGCTTAAATTCTGGATACCTGTTTTTCCAGAAGTTTCACCTAAATTAATTCAGTTAGAAAAGGAAACTTACCTTTTAGAAGGGATGAAATGAGTAAGACCTACTTCATTTCATCCCTTAAAGAATAATCCCATCTTTAAAGTCCATGAACAAACATCTGGAAGTAGATAGTATCAGATTGAATAGGTAAGTCTATCTGCTCATCTCCTAATATCTCATTACAAACTAAGATGTTATGGGCATTTATAAGAAAATGAGAAGGCTTAGAAAATAGGGACATGACAATAGGGTGAAAAGTATGTGTGTCTAGATTTCACACCATGGTTTTTATTGCTTTGCACAGACTAGTTATCTTATCAGGGAAGCTAGAATGAATGCTCACTAATTATCAGTGCCTGAGCTTCCACTTGAAGAAAACACAAACCAAACTATAACTTAACTGCCTTCATTTTCGTCTGATAAATACCTTTTGATTTTAAATAATTTCGTTTTGATAATTAACTTAATTCTAGGTTGGAAAACTGTAATGTGCAGAACAAATAAGTGGTGAAATTATCTACTTATTGGATATTTAAGACCTTTGCATTTTAAAATTTTACAGGTGTTCTAAATATATAAAGAAAATAAAGATGCAAAATGCTAGCATTCATATTATTCTCTCCTTTCTGTTTTTAATTCTCATAACTGTGATCATGAAAAAAGTTCTTCTGCCCAAAGAACCTTTGCAACAGCTACTGTAAAATGGAAAGAAATAGAAATTCACTCGTGATAAATTTTTGAAATTGAAGATGACCTGTAATACCATTCTTCATATGTCATATTTCCACTATATAAAAATCAGTTTAATAGTGAAAGTTTTCCTTCAGCTTTCTTTAATATATTTCCTGTGCTACTGCAACATTTCTAGCCTATTCTATAATCTTTATGCATTAATTTTTTAAACTAATACTACAAAGAGTTTTTACTCATCCCTTATTCTGCCCAGAATATGGAGAAAGTACAGGGCATGAATCAGTTAGATGGGCTGCTGAAAATTTTTAGGATAGATAGAACTTCAGAAACAATAAATAACATGATTCTTTAACATCCTGTCATAGCCTTATCAGTGACAGTTTGATGCTACACACATTTTACATGTGTGATCAATTATGCCGGTTGCCATGCATGTGAACAAATATTTCCACTATGCTCTTGAAATCTGCATTCTAACTAGACTTCATGTATTTGTTTTAAAAATTCCAAGTTCAAAAGTTATCAAAGCAGGGACAATTTCCTCACACCTGGCGACCTAAACCACTCTGTTGTCAGAGAACTGACAAAGCAAAATTTTGCAGTGAAAAGTAGAATTAAAATTGTGAAACATTGCCCCCTAGTGGATACATAAGTTTTGACACATTTTATGAAAGATGGCTTTCAAAGACCATTACTTCCATATGTCGGCATAAGGTAGAGTGATTCTTTTGAGCATGTAACATAATCTAAATGTTCAGATTTGGGATTCTCCAGGATCATTTTATATGTGTCACAATAATTTTTAAACATGAGTCTTGAATGTGACTTCTTTAGAATTCTATTGTCAGAGTACAATGTTTCAAAAGATAACCATTTTCTAACCTAGTTGTAAAAATGGACATAAAATAATTATTCTAAATAGTTTATTGTCGTATATTCTTCTCATATTGAACACATATTTATTTATTTACTCATTCATTCATTCATTCCTGTGTGACTGTGTGCACCCCTGGAGACCCAAGG
The DNA here is from genome assembly GCA_023101885.1 of Typhlomys cinereus. Taxonomy (NCBI): domain Eukaryota; kingdom Metazoa; phylum Chordata; class Mammalia; order Rodentia; family Platacanthomyidae; genus Typhlomys; species Typhlomys cinereus. The sequence goes on from JALPQD010000004.1 coordinate 9,514,024, forward strand.
GTGATTTCTGCTATCATCTTGGATTGCTGTACCTTCTCTTATCTTTGCTCTGGAGTTGCCCATGCTCCGCCTTCCAAGGCCAGACATACAGACCCCCACCATTTCCACCTGGCATTTTTGTATGGATCCAGGATCCAAACTCAGAGGCTTAACCCCTTCCTTAGTCATCTCTCCAGCCCCTGAACACATTTAAGGGTGATCAAATAGACCCTTCGCCATTCCTAGTTATTCAATTTTTTTTCCTTCATTACTTTTCCCAATGACTGTGGGAAATATTTCTGCTATTTTTGGGGTGCTCACAAAATGTAGCATTCCATAGACGTGACAGTAGAGGGAAAAATAAATTTTATATAAATAAGGGTGAAGAACAGGAATGATCCAGAAAGAAATGACTGGACTTCAGTATTGTAATATTGACCTACAAAAGAACATTGGCTAAATGAGAGGCTTCTAGTCCCACCTTTCCTTAACTCTAAATTACAAATCCAACCATTTGTTTATCAGCAAATAGAGAAAACTTCTATGTGCTTTGCCTCCCTTCATTTGTTCTTTGCTTTTACAAGTAGGGTAAAATCCACTTCAAAATGGGCAATACAAATGCTCTGCTTGCCTTTGACATAAAACTATGGCTATAAGTTCCTGATGGTTAAAGCTGGAGACATCTGTCTCTCTGTCGCTGTCCTAAGGCGGTGTTTAATGTACTGACTATCTAAATATTTAGAGAGAGAATAAAAATCTGCTCCTAATAAAGCTCATGAAGCAATGTGGCTTCTACAACATCAGCTTTTATTTTCACGGTTTTGGAGGCTAAAAAGCTGATAGGAAGACATGGGTAGTGCTTGCTCCTTCTGAGAACTGCAAGGGATCCATCCAGGTTTAGAGTCAGGGATGGGTGCAGTCTCTCTATGTTCTTTACTTTTTCTTTCCACCGTAGTAGCTGTTTTTTGTTTCTGCGTCACCCATTTTTAAAGGAACATCAATCCCATTCTGACTTTACCTTATGTCAGCCAATTATATCTGCAAAGCCTAAATAAAGTCACAGACTGAAGTGTCTAGTACCTCAACACTTGAAGTTTTGAGGGGCACAATTTAACCCATAATAACCCTTTTAAGGAAAAACTAATCGTCATGAAGAAACCTGAGCTCTTAGCAGGTTATACTCTGCAGTATAATCCCATTTAGCTTTGGTAAGTTTTAGACACAATCATTTTGTAAACCCCCTTTAACGCAGCCAGAATGTGAAGATTCCGAGCTGACCTCCCACCCTAACTGCTTTGACAAAGCCTTTTCACCTGACTTCCCATGCTGCACTGCTCTAGTTCCCTAGCAACTCCTTAGCAACATCTAGAGGCTTTAAAAGAGATGCTTCCTTGAGTCTGGGCCTCTACATATTTCTCTCCTGCTTAGGACTTACTGCAGATCTCCCCCATACTGTCCACGATAGATCTATCCCTATTCGCTTTGATTTGAAACTCTCTCTTCTACTTTAATGGTTAAGGTGGGAACTTTAAGACTCGAGTATGGCTCCTTTGGCCACCAGATTCTCCATTCTAATACTAATACTTCTTAAATCTGTCTCTTGTGTTAGGTTCTTTTCATATGGTCTGCATGTCAACCTTATGCATCATTGTCCCTCTATTCCTTTCTCCCATTGACCTTGCCAGAAGGTTAAGTCAAACATGTTCATGGTGCTCACCTTTCTCCATCATTCCTGTCATTACTCCATTCTCTCTATTCTGTCTCTTTCTAAAAGACTATCCCAACATCACAGGCGATTTATAGACAGGGGAAAATGCCAGCAACTCCCATTTTTCTAGAATTGTTTTCTTTGTGTAACAGTAAGAATTGTTCTATTTATCCTGCTCTGGATCACAGGGTCTTTTAATGCAAGGACAAATACCATTTTCACAAACTATGCTTCATGAATAAATCACATGTAAATTTTTTTGAATCTCTAGGAGCTGAAATACAGGAACACAATGTAAGGTTTCTTCAGTTTTGGATCCTAGCTGTAATACCTCTGTGTTGAGGATGGGGACTCTGAACCCAAGCCATCTATTATGTATTTGTTCTTGACCCCAGCTTATTCACTTCAGATGTGGTATTGTTCACAGATGGGTTGGTAATGGCCTGTTGTTACTTGCATTGGGAATTTATTGTATAATAAAGTGATGGCTAGTACTTTATCAGTTACTGAGGAAATTCTAAAAGAAAGTTTGGGCAAAAATAGGTAAACAATGAGGCCATAATATTTTTATTTTGTCTAATGAAACATCACAGTAGAAGTCATGAATATTTTCACTTTTTTAACATGGTTTAACTCAGTAAATAAAAAATCAGCTTCTTCAGTATGCATCACGTTGGACACAGTATTCCTGTTGAACAGATTATCAGAAAACGTAAAGTAGGTAGTTTGTCTTTAAAATATATTTTACATTTTTCTGTGTATTAACTTCCAAATTTCACTTTCTCTCAGATGCTCAATTTTTTAAATTTTGTTATCATATCCTTCCCTTGGAGAAAGATATGAAACTCAGTTAGGCTCCAATGCAATTGCTAATGATGTAAAACATCACTCCTTCAAAAATATAATGTGATTATGGTTACCAATGATATTATTAATAGATATCAAATTCTGATCATAAGACAACTGGAAAGCCTTTCATATCATTCCACACATCGGTAATATGTTGGAGGATCGTTGTTCTGCATCACTACAAATCCTTTTTATAATGGAATACAACTCTGTTACCTAAAGATTGTTTTTTCATGTGTATGAATTCTGTGGGTGGGTGTACACATGTGTGTGCAAGTACATGTTTGCATGTATGTGTATGTACATGTGGGGACATGGGTTAGATATCTGAAATCATCCTTGACTTCCCTTCCATCTTATTCTTTTGAGGTCTGTAACCAAGCCCAAAACTTACTGCTAAGGCTAGTTTTATTAGCAACTTGCTCTGGAGATTTCCAATATCCATCTTCTACTGCTGGCATTACGGATGGACCACCACAACCACCTAGCATTTTACGTGGGATCTGGTTGGTTTTTCTTCCACAGTGAGGACTTCAACTAACAGGCCATTTCCCCAGCACTAAGGAAAATTTTCAGCTGGAAGTTAGAAATTACCACATTGTCATGAAGTTAATTAAGTGGACTGCAATATCATTTTAAGCAAAATAAAAAAGAACAAAGCTGAAAAAATAGAATAAAAATGCTCTATGTACATATGACCAGAACCAAAGCTTATTAGATGCTAAGCCCTGGGCCAGTGAGATGGCTCAGTGGATAAAGATACTGGCTCACAAACCTCACAATCTGTTCAATCTCAGAAGCACACATGGAGAAAGGAAAGAACTGACTTGCAAAAGTTTCCCTCGTACCTCCATATGTGAGCTGTTGTACATATATGCGTGCTCTCTCACAAATACACATATAAATCTCGCAAATAAAATATACAGATATTTTCTTTCTCTCCCTTTCTCTCTCAATAAATAAAATATTAATATAAATAAATATTGAGTCTTTACATGAAGCATACATTTTTATGTTCATCACAGTGGAAGACTTATGACAGTCACTTACATAGGAGAAAGGCATAGTTCTTTAGGGAACAGTGTAGCGAACATTCATGAGAACTACCTTAGACTACCTCAAAGTATTGGTAAATTTGATGTCTGGGAGGTCACTCTACTGTCAGCTCAAAAGGAAGGAAACCCAGATTTCTAATGTTACTCAGTTAATTTAGTGGACTGCGAGCTCACTGGGCCTGCCAGTGTTCCATTCAAAAGACATAAATCACACATGGAGGTGTCTCTGTCCTTGAGGAACTCACATTCCTCTGGGGAGGCAGACCCAATAAATAAGTGTAGAGTATTGCCAAAGCAAGAGGGCTGATCTCAGAATCTGTAGGAAACAGGAGATGGCTGCTCACCAGGATGGGGAACTGAGCATGGCGACTCCAGTTCCTAGTCTCTATGCACACATACAGCTAGTTGTCTCTGCTTCTCAGGGTTTCCTTGAGGCATCAGAACTCCGTCTGTTTAGAGCAGGATTGGCTGCAAAAATACTGGGAGAGATGAGAGAGCAAACAGCAAAAGGTGAAAGAGTTAAGAACATAGCACCTTAGGACTTCATCGATATTCCTCCAGCAGGAGGCAAAAGGGCAAGGGGGGTGTGTGGCCAGTGGGGGCTGGGACTGCCAAGTGGCCACAGCTTAAGAACTCTGCTCAGAGGGCCAGAGAGAGGGCTTAGGGGTTAAACCCTTTGCATCACATGCAGAAGAGCCCCAGATCCCATGTAAAAACGTCCAGTAGAAATGGTAGTGGACTACAGTTTTTGCCTTGGAAGGCAGAACCTGGGAGAACTCAGCACAAAGCAATAGAGGCAGAGCAATCCATGATGTTTTCTGAAGTAACTCTTGGGCCTCCATAGGCACTGCCATCTTGTATACACACACACACACACACACACACACACACACACACACACACGCACGCACGCACGCACACAGTGCACACCTGCAGGAGTTAGGAAAGAGAGTGCACATAACACTGTCAGGGAGGCTGCTGTGTTAGAGATGGGACAAGTTCCATGCCTGCTGCTTGCTGCTTCCTGCCACCTTCTTTTCCCTGCTTCCCACTGCCCAAGCAGGGGAGTTGTTAGAATAAGAGCACATTTTTTAACCTTAAAGAGAGAAAAAAAATTAGAAAAGAAAGATAGTTTGTTGTAAAACCAAATATGAGTGACTGTGGTCTGGGAACACAGGTTTAGGTTTCCTAAATGTGTTCCAATGTGATGAAGAGTTTCTTGAGTTTTTATAATCACAGAACAAAGAACTCATAAATCAAAGCATTTTTCAAATACTTAGGTGGAAACAACATCTGGTAGGAAGGTGGCAGAAAAGTGAGAAATTCTCTGTTACAGGTCTTAAATACTATCTGATGGTGTTCTTAGCCTTTTGGTAGTTAAAAACTAAATTGTATATTCCAAAGTATTTATAAACAGTTAAAAAGATTTCATGTCACTTACAAGTGTGTGTAATAAACAACTATTAAGAGGGTTAAAGAGAGCCCAAGACAATTTGCCTCTGAATTTCCAACATTTCTGACCTCTCCACATCATTTAGGCTCTAATCTGCCAATCTGCATTGAGGGGGCATCAGCTTCTTTCTGGGAATTTCCATTCATTTATATTCCTCCAGGAGGATTGTTTCATGTGTGGGATCAACTCCTTAAAATTATCATGGGACCAGGAAAAAGGCAAGAACTGAGCAGAAGAGCTAAAAGATGCATAACAAATAGAACATGGAGTCATGATGAGGGGAAGAGGAAAGAAGCTTTGGAGAAACTCTGGATGCTGCTCCTGTCTAGGCCAGCGCAGGACTCTCCGCACACGTGAAATAAGTTAGAAAGGTACAGATCCATGATCGTCCCAAGTCAGCATTGTTTTAAAAAGCAGCATGCACCATTGCAATGTCTGAAATGATTCAAAGCAAAGTAAACATAGGTGGAGGGATGGCTCAGAGGTTATGACTCTGTCTCCCAAGCAGAAGGTCCTGAGTTCAGATCCCAAGTCCCACGTAAAAATGCCAGGTGGAAATGGCAGCAGCCTGTACTTCCCGCCCTAATGGTCAGAGCCTGGGAAATCTTAGAGCAAAACACAAAGGAAGTAGAAGCAATCCAGGTCGATTCCAGAACTCAACCTTGGTCTCCCACAGGGACACACAATACACATACACAATATCAAAAGTGAACAGATTCATGTTTTTTTTTTCCTTAAACAGTCCAAAAGTAAAGAACCGGATGTTGTTAAAAAGCAGTGTTCTGCACACCACCCTTACCAACCTTTTTACAGAATTGCTTTCTGCTACCTATCTTTAGGTTCCCTTGACAATTTTACACGTGATGACATCCATGTGCCATCTTCTTAATTTTAAAAGTATGGACACTGTCATCTGACAACTCCACCACATTGAAATGTAGTTTATTCATTTCAAGCTCACATTTATGCTTTTTTTCGTTATTGAGGAGTACATTTTAGTTGTCCCATAATGTTTTCTCCCTGGACCTTTAAATGGTCATTCTGTCGTATTCTAACACTTCTCCTGGTAACCTTTTCTACATCATGATGTGACAGCATATGAATGCGCCTGTTTTCTCCCACTGATCATCACCTACTATGATTATTTCACTTTCTAAGCTTAAATTTACTTGCTAATCTGACAGGTAATTATATATATAATTCATATATAAGGTGGCTTCAATAAGATGGAATGCACTCCTGTGTAGTAAACTGGTAAAAATCTGACATGTCATTCCAATACTTAAGTTCTTATTTTCTCCAGATAGCCTTCATTTCATAATGAGTATTGATATGTAAAGTGCTGTTAAAAATATCTGTGATGAATATTGATGCTTCCTAATCCAAGAAAATTCTAAGAATGTTTTCAGAAAGTGCAGGCACTTCACAGAGAAGTTTTATGTGGATAAAGGGCTTCTCTCTATACTTGGCATCTAACCAATAATTATGTTCATAGTAATTTTCTGGCTACAATTTTATTATTTTTTAATTATACTTCAGTTTATAACTTTCCACGTTGTAGCATAGAACTTCAAAATGACTCATATGTCTATTTTATTTCTAAAAATAATAAAATATACAGGCTCTGTGCTAAAAAAAAATCTGTGATGAGATTAGAAGCCATATCCTTACTAAATTCATGCCTCTCTTCTTGTTTTCCAGAGCTATGTTATCCTTTAGGCAAAAAAAAAATTACCTAGTATCAAAATCATAAAAACTAATATTCCATTGCAAAACTTGATTGATGAGGGAAATTAGTTTATATGTAAGTGATAAAATAGATGCTTAGAACTGATCTTTGTAAAAACAGTTTCTGTGTGCAACTAATGAATTCTTGGGAGTTGTCTGTCAATCATATAATTGCAATAGAATTGTATTCCAAGATCATTAGGGACTTCACTATTAAAATAATTCCATGATGAATCTGTTATACAGTGTGGGGTTCTTTTGTGGTGTAAATAATCATTTTCAGTTTATTTTCAGTCAAGATTCCACATATTTTGCTTAACTCACAACACAGCTGTGTTTATGGAGAAAACAGATCTCTTGGAGATGAGTAACATTATCATCATTCATTTTCTCTAGGCCAGGAAAGAGAGGCAAGGATGACAGCTATGAACCCCAACATGAAGAGTTTAGCAGAGTGATCTTTTCAAACATGCTTATGGATATTCGTACAAAGATGCACACATTCAGTTCTTTCAGAAAATTCTCTCTAAAGTCTTGAGTGAGGAAGGAAGCAGAGCTAAGACGGTACCATATCTCTCTCTCTATCTGTCCATATGCTTTGCTTCCTGCACATGTTCTTACTTCTAAGCTTAACAGAAAAGCCTCTCCGTACATGTGAGAGACTGCAAATTAGATGTAATCACTTTCCACAACTCCTTTATTCATATAGTATGACTCCTAAGTGTGACGTGGATTATCGGTCTTAAAAATATTCTGACTTCTGAAGGTGCAGATAAAGAACAGTGATGATATCTGCTCTACTGAGGCAGATTCTAATACTGGACACCTTGACTTCGTGGCATTTAGAGGACACATTGCTTTAGAAACAAAAGAGCATAAAATGTTAATATTTGCTAAAGGATAAAAAGGAAGCAATGTAGTTAAGAGTAGACGAAAGAAAAAAGAATCAAGTGCCCTATGATATGACTAAGCAGCCATTGAGGGTGACAAAGGAAATGTTTATGACAATAAATTGAAGAGACATCTACAAGTGACCACTGAAAAACTTACCTCGGTTTTAAACAGGAGTAGCTGCCAGAGATCTGCAACTTGCAAGCATTTTCACTGCTAATAGATGATATTACAAAAGAGAAAAAAAAAACACTTAAAAAACTCTTTTGGTTTTATTTTATTTATGTTCCCAGAGGGGACAAAGTCCCAAAATCTGTCATGACAGGGAGAGAGAGAGAAAGAGAGAGAGAAGGACACTGCGTGAGATCCAGGCAGCAGTGCTTGCTTCCATATCATGAGTGCCCAGTAGAGAAATTAACAAAGGTTGGGAACCTTATCAACATTTTTAAATGAATAAGTAAAAGAACTAGAATAAAAGTTATTATGCTTTTCTGTATTGACCTGACTGGGCAAAGGTGCCCAGATGTTTGTTCACATACTGATCTAGATGTTATAGCATAGGTGTTTTTTAGATGTGATTCAAATTTAAATAATTACTATCTATATGTGGGTGGGTTGCATCAGGACAGTGGAAGACTCTTAGAGGAAAGACTGACATATCCTTAGGGAAGAAGGAATTCTATCCCCAGAATGCCTCATAATCAAGTGGCAGTAGTCTACCAGGGACTTCTAACTGATTATTTAAACCTTGGTCTTGCCAGTCTCTACAATCATGTGATGCAATTCCTTAATCAATCTCTCTCTCTCTTTCTCTCTCTCTTTCCTGTTGGGTTTCTTTGTTAGATACAGGGTTTCTTTGTTAAATGCATCATGTGATGCAATTCCTTAATCTCTCTCTCTCTCTCTCTCTCTCTCTCTCTCTCTCTCTCTCTCTCTCTCTCTCTCCTGTTGGGTTTCTTTGTTAGATACAGGCACCTTTTACTTGTTTTCCTTGCGAGATGAAGGTTTCTGTTTTTTTCAGAGCATGTGACTGCAGCATTTCCATCCCACGTGGCAGAAGAATCCAGTTCTTCCTTAATCACTTGAAACATGGTAAATGTCAGCTTGCTGGGCTCCTAAAGGAAGGGTTAAATGAGCATTCATACCTCTCATGAGCAGCATCTTCCAGGAGCCAAACCACCAGCTTGCAGATCCAGATCACCGGCCAGGTCTGTTCCATGTGAACGACACTTTGGCTGCCATACAGGGTGCTCAAGCCAAGGTTTCAATCATCTTATTCTCTAATCCATTTTGTATGGCAGTACCTGGCTAATACACCTTCTAATTTCCATATCAGCTGCCAATTATGCAGACCGTTCACTGTAGCCAAAAGATTTAAGTCGATTTATACCATGAAAGATAGGCAAAGCCAACTCTAATCACAATCAAGGATTGTTGTTTAACTTTCTGTATGGAAAAGTTGTTGCATTAAGAAAAAACACAGAATCTCATTGACCAGAACAAAGGAATGAGGAAAAGCAGAGCAGAGAGTGCCTTGATGGTGCCTTTTAAAAAGAGCCAAATTGTCTAAGACACGTTTTTAAGTTGAGTTCTTAAAATAGAAAATAATCCATCAAATCAATTGAGCCATTAAAACATGGCCAACTTCTTGTCAATTTCTAAGCTAATGCCAGAAGATTAGATAAGAAGACCATTAAATATTGTGACCTCATGGATATTAAAATAGCCTTGAGAAGTAATTTTAATGTTTGATCTTGAACTCAGATTGCCTGGGACACTGGATTGATCGTGGAAGTTTTGTGCATGGCAGGGCACTCTTTTGGGCAATGGCTTGTTGGTATGGGGTGGGAGCATATGACCTGTCAGAATTGTGAAAGTGAGGGGACACACATATAGAGTGGAGCTTAACTAGAAGCTGGCTAAATGCTTGAAATGACCAGGAAAATGCACACCGTCATAGGTGGGGAAGCTGCCTGTCTATCCCATACATTTTAACACTCCTTACAATGTCTGTTGTCTTTGATATTCTAATTCATGAAAGTGAGTCATACCTGGAAGAAGGAAACAGTGCTTCCCTTTCACATTCCCCTATTTCCAAATGAACCCTTGCTAAGGTGTGAGTGATTGCACACAAGCTTGCACTAGAAAATAAACTTGTCTCTATTTTCATTAATTTTTTTGTGATGTCTTTTTACTGGCACATCACTAATAGGTCCCTTTTCCCCAAATAAATTCAGTTATTTGTTCAGAAATTTCTGTGTATCTATTGTTTGTGGAGTTTACCTCTAAACTACCTCCTGAACACAAGTTACGCTATGATTTTTTTTTCTTATCTTAGATGTGAACATCTAAGTGTCCTTCAACTTCTTATAGCCAGGCTGCACAAAGATCCTTGAGAATATTTACCAAATGGAGCTACTGATTGATCCAGCAACCTGACTGCTATGCATATACCCAGAGGAAATGAAGAAAGAAGAGTTAAGCCTCCATATTTATGGAGCTCTGTTTATAATATTTGAGGCATGGAATCGATCATGGTTTCCATCAATGGATAAAAGATAAAGAAAATGTGACATTCACATACATTTATGTTAAACTGAATTAAATTGCTTGCATATCTGCTATAATCTCTTAAAAATCAGTTGCTAGAATCTTGGTCATTTTGTTAGGCAAAGTTTTCTAGAGGACCTCCATTATAATGGAAGATTTATTTTTTATTATTTTTTACCTAGGTATACAAGCTCAATAGGCAACCCCCTCCTTTCCCATCTCCCCTCTCTATGGCCCTGTTGTCTCCCCTACCTCTCCTCTACCCCTTCCCTCTCTCACACCCCCTTTCTTCCCTCCTCTTCTCTTGGTGTTTCTTGCCTGCTCATTCCCACTCTCCAGAACATCTGTTTATATGAGTGCTGAATTTCCTTCTGAGTCATCTACACTATTGAGGGCTCAGAATTCAGTAGAATACCTTAGGCCACCCACTAATATGGAAACTCTGTTACATCTTTTCTCTAAGGATCCTACTGCCTAAAGCCTTCTTCCCTGAGATACCTGCTACTCTTTGATGGCTTGTTGACATGTTAGCCATTGTGCAGATCAGGCAAGGTCAAATATCAATGTAGCAATATCTTGGCTGCTGCAGCCAGATTTGAGGAGAATACCTTCCCCAGCTTTAGTTCTTACAATCCTTAAGGTAGCCTGAGCTTTAGGATGAGGAGAGATTTGGCTGGTCTGGTTCCAGAACATTGTAGGGTTTTTGGTGCTCCAAATTTGGTTGTTGTTTCATTTTGTTGTTCCTGCACTGCCCTTGGCTGCATCCTGTTTGGGTGTTGAGGTCATCTCCTAACCAAAATAAAAGACTGTTTAAACAAAGGCCTTAATATTAGAAGAGGCTTAAAAGTAGATGGAAAAATCAGTTAGGACACAGTAATGAGTGGAATGTCTCCCAGTTGCTGGTTGGTTACCATCTATCAACCCTTATCCCCTCACTGTCTGGGGAGATCAAACCTGACTAGTTCCAAGTGAATAAGAAGGTAAGTGAGAGTGAGCTGCATCAGATGTCTCCCTACTTATAGGCAGTTCATGATCTTGGCCTAATTTCTCTATTGAAGTGTGTTCTTTTGTCTCCTTCTTTTAAGGTCTTCTTTCCCCTACCCTCCTAGTTGCAATCCTTTGCTGTTACAATGTCTCTTACAGAGATTTACCTTTGAGTATGTCATTAAGTGGATTTGGAACTAGGATCCACTTGTAAGGGAAAACATAAGGCATCTAACTTTCTGTGCCTGGGATGTTTCAATTAGCATAATTTCTTCTAATTGTATCCATTTAGAGGCAAATTTCATTAATTCATTTTTGATAGCTGAGTAGTATTCCATTGTATATTTATTTTCATTATCCATTCATCAACTATTGGGCATGTGGGTTGATTCCATGACTTTGCTGTTGTAAATAGTGCTACAATGAACGTGGTCATACTCATGTCACTGTAATGACTTGATTCATTTGGGGGAGGGGGATTATTCCAGTAGTGGCATAGCAGGGTCATATGGCATTTCAATCCTTAACATTTTTTTTAAATTTTTATTATTATTATTTATTCAACTGTGTGCATATGTGTGTGTATGTGTGCGCACGTCTGTGTGTGTGTGTGTGTGTGTGTGTGTAGAACCACGGACAAATTCGCGAACTACCATAGACGCCTCCACCTCCTTCTGCCCCGGGATTCACAGGCTCCGCCCTACCAGGACCAGAAGCGCAGGCCGCCCGGCTTCCGCCCGGCGTCTATACGTGGGATCTGGGATCCGAACTCAGGAGCTTCCGCCTGCAAGGCGGAGGCTTAACCCCTGAGCCACCTCTCCAGCCACAATCCTTAACATTTTTAGAAACTTCCATACTGATCTCCAGAGTGGTTGCACAAGTCTGCATTCCCACCAGCAATGTATGAGAGTTCCCTTCTCCCCAAGTCCTCTCCAGCATTTGGTGGTGTTTGTGTTGTGGATTTTCCATCACCTGACTCAGGTGAGATTATATCTCAGGATAGTTATCATTTGCATTTCCCTAATTGCTAGGGAGATGAAACATTTATTTAAGGTATTTGTTAGACATTTCAATTTTGTCCCTGGAAAAGTTTCTTTTAAGTTATGCAGCCCATTTTCTAAGTGGGCTAAATATCTCTTTGGTGTTTAGCTTTTTAAGTTCTTTGTGCACTCTGGATATTAGACCTCTATCAGATGTGTGGTTAGTGAAGATTTTATCCTATTCTGTGGGTTGCCTTTTTGCTTGGTTTACAATCTTTTAGCTGAACAGAAACACTTTAATTTCATAAGATCCTAATTGTTGAATGTTGGTTCTAGTGCCTGTGCTATTGAGTTTTTGTTTAGCAAATATTGACCTAGTCCAGCCAGCCTGAGAGAATTCCCTGCTCTTTCAACTAAGGTTTTTATAGTCTCTAGCCCTAATATTAAGGTCTTGGATCCATTTGGAGTTGATTTTTGTGTATGGTCATAAGTATGGATCCAGTTTCAATCTTCTTCTTGTGGATACACAGTTTTTCCAGCACCATTTGCTGAAGATGCTGTTCTTTTCCATTGAGTTTTTTGAGCCCCTTTGTCAAAGATCAAATGGCTGTAATTCTGTGGCTTATGTTTGGATCTTGAAACCTTATCCATTATTGTGCATGTCTATTTTGGAGCCAGTACCAAGCTGTTTTCATTACTGTGGATTTGTAGTACAGATTAAGGTTTGGTATGTGATACCTCCAACAGTGTTTTTGTTACTCAGGAATGTTTTTACTATCCTGGACTTTTTGTGTTTCCATATGAATTTTGAGATTGCTTGGTCAATTTCTATAAACAATTGCTTTGGAATTTTGATAGCATTGAATTTCATTGACTCTGTATGTTGTTTTTGATAGGATGGTCATTTTTATGATGTTAATTTTACCTATCCAGAAGCATGGGAGGACTTTTACCTTCTGGTGTCTTCTGTGATTTCTTTCTTTAGGGTTTTAAAGTTTTCATTATGAAGGTCTCTCACTTCTTTGGTTAGATTTATACCAAGATATTTCTTTCTTTTTTTTAGGAGATGTGGTAACTGGAATTGTTTCTTTTAAGACTTTCTCACTTTTTTCATTCTTGCTATATAGGAAGGTCACTGACTTTTGCACATTAATTTTGTAACCTGCCATTCTGCTGAACTTATGTATTTGTTCCAGGAGTTTCCTGCTGATTTTTAGGATCTCTCATATAATCTGCAAACAGAGATATCTTGACTTCTTTTCTGATTTCTCTCTTGTCTTCTGGTTCTAGCTAAGACTTCAAGTACAATATTGAATGAAGGTGGTGAGATTGGACAGGGTTGTTTAGTTCCTGACCAATGTGGGAATGCTTCAAGTATTTCCCTCTTTAATATAATCCTTGCTATTGGTTTGTGGTATGCAGTTTTTATTACGTTGATGTAAGTTCCTCCATCCAGTTGACTCTAGGGTTTTGATCATAAAAGGATGTTGAATCTTGTCAAAAACTTTTTCTGCTCCTATTGAGAATATCTTGTGGTCGTGGACTTTGGATTCACTTGTATGATGGATTACATTTATAGATCTGCATATTTTGAACCATTTTGTGTGCCTGTGATAAATGCTACTTGATCATAGTGAATAATCGTTCTGGTTTTTTAATCTAATTTGCTAAGATTTTGTTGAGAATCTTTGCATCCGTGTTCACCAAAGAGATTGCTCTATAGTTTTTATTAACTGTACTTTTATTAAGGTTTGGGATTAGAATAATATTAGTTACATAGAAAGAATTTGGAACTCTTCCTTCCTTCACTATGTTATAGAATAGTTTAAGTAGTAGTGTGTTAGTTGTTCTTTAAATGTCTGGTAGAATTCTGTGCTGAATATATCTGGTTTAGGACTTTTTTTGATGGTGCGATTCAAGATTACTCCCTTAATTTTCTCATTTGCTATAGACTGTAAGTTTTTGAAATATGATCTTATAATTCCCTGAATTTTGGGGGGTATCAGTTATGATGACTCCATTTTTGTCTTTAATTTTGTTAATTTGAGTTTTCTCTCTCTTGACTTTGGTTAATTTATCTAGACGTATATCAATCTTATTGAGTTTTTCAAAGAACCAAGTCTTTGGTTAATTCTTTGTATCATTTTCCTTCTCTCAATTTCAGATATTTCTCCCCTTATTTTGCTAATCTCCTCTCTTCTACTCCTTTTGATATTGGATTGTTCTTGTGTCTCTAAGGATTTAAGCTGCATTGTTAAGAAATTTACTTGTGACATTTCAGCTTTTTTTGATATCGGCATTGAGAACTATAAACTTACCTCTTAGGACAGCTTTCATTGTGTCCCAGAGATTTTGATATGTTGTATTTTCATTGTCATCCACTTCCAGGAAATCTAGAACATCCTTTTTGATTTCTTTTTTTTAATTTTTTAAAAATTATTTATTATTCAATTGTGTGTGTGTGTGTGTGTGTGTGTGTGTAGAACCACTGGCGAATTCAGGAACCACCATGGACCACCTCCACCTCCTCCTTGTTTACTCTGCCCTGGGATTCACAAGCTCCGCCCTACCAGGACCAGAAACGCAGGCCACCCCCGCTTCCGCCTGGCGTCTGTATGTGGGGTCTAGGATGCGAACTCGGGACCTTCTGCCTGCAAGGCAAAGGCTTAACCCCTGAGCCATCTCTCCAGCCCCCTTTTTGATTTCTTTCTGGATCCATTTCTCATTTAGCATCATGATATTTAATTGCCAAGAATTAGTATATTTTCTTCTATTCGTTTTATTGTGGATGTCAAGATTTAGACCATGGTTGTCTGATAGGCTAAAATTTCAACTTTCCTGTATATGCGGAGATTCATTTTGTGGCCCAATATGTGTTCTATTTTGGAGAAAGTTCTATTTTGGGCTGCTGAGAAGAATGTGTATTCCTTGGTATTTGGATGGAAGGTTCAATAGAGATGTTAGTTCCATTTTGGCAATGGTTTGATTCAGTTCTAGTGTGCCTCTATTGAGTTTTTGCCTAGTTAACACATCCCATGCTGAGAGTGGGGTATTGAAATCCCCTATTATTATCATTTGGGGATTGATTTATTGTTTTAGATGTTATAGTGTTTGTTTAATGAATGTGGATAAGGTCATATTTGGTGCATATATGTTCAATATTGTGTAGTCTTCCTCATAGATTGTTCCTTTGATTAAAATGCAGTATCCTTCTATGTTGCTTATGATATTCTTTGATTTGAAGTCCATTTTGTCAGATACCATAATTGCTATACTCACTTGTTTCCTTGTTCCATTAGCTTGAAGGGTTTTTAACCAGCCTTTTACTTTTATAACGTGCCTATCTTTTTGTGGTGAGATATGTTCCCTGAAAGCAGCAGATTGATTGGTTGTGATTTTTAATCCATGTTTTTAACCTGTGTCTTTTGATTGGTGAATTAATTCAATTGACATTTAGGGTTATAATTGAGAAATCACTGTTGATTCCTGACTTTTTTTTTCTGTTTAGTGGATTTCATATGTGTACTATTTAGCCTGTAGTTTGCAATGGTATTATATTTCCCTTCTGTCCTCTTGCATATGGTTGTTCTTTTTTTCAAGACTGCGTATTTTTCTAGCATTTTTTAAAGGTCTGGTTTGGTGGTTATGTAAGCTTTCATCTTGTCTTTATGGTGGAACATTTTTTCTTTCATTTTCAATCATAACTGATAATTTTGATGGGTATATCAGGCTGGGTTGACATTTGTACTCATTCATGTATGTCTCTCTAAGCTCTTCTGGCTTTTACTCTTTCCAGTGAAAAATCAGTTGTTATTTTAACAGGTTTACCTTTAAAAGTGACTTGGTTTTTTTCTATTGAAGCTCTTTGCACATTTTCTTTGTCTTGTATGTGTAGTGTTTTGACTATTATTTGCCATGGTGTGTATCTATTTTGGTCGTATCTGTTTGGAGTGCAGTATGCCTTGTGTATTTGGATGGGCATCTCTTTCTTTAGATGTGGAAAGTTTTTATTCATGATAATTTGAAAAAAATCCCCACAGAGGAGGAGACCTTTCTCCTCTGGCAACCATAAAATCTCTAAGGCCACTTTTAAGGCCTGAAAAAATATGTGAGCTGTCTAAATCTTTGGGAAGAAAAATCTAAATCAGTTTTTCTCTCCCTTCTGGGTTCTTAAAAGCAAGGAGATACATTCTTTTCAGGACCAAAGGCAAGTAAAAGAACACATACTGTTTCCTGACATGGAAAGTTCTTCAGGTCTCTGAACATTATCTTGTCTTTAGGGCAAGACCACTTCTCCGGTCTAAATGAAAACCCAGCTTCTGGTATTCCATGAATGCACATGTTAGGCTTCTTTAAGGTATCTCATAACCCTTGAATATTCCTCTCAAGTATCTTTTTGGCTTTTACAACCTCTTTTTTTAAACTAGTTTGTTCTTCCATTTTGTCTTCAAGATCTGATATTCTATTTTCTGTTTCATTAGCTCTGCTGAGACTCTCTGTTGTGTTCTGGGTTGAAGACAGCTTGTCTTTTATTTCAAGTTTAATCTCTGCTTGTGATTGTTTTAACTGATCTATGCCTAATTTTGTTTCTTCAGCTGCTTTTTTCATCTCATCCAAGTGCCTGTTGTCTTCTTATTCATATTGATTGATGCAGTTACCTCCTTTAGGATTTCCTCTTTCATTGTTTTGATCATAATAAAGATCAGATTTTAAAAATCATTATCTTGGGTGTTGCTTTCTCGGCTGTTTTCCCTGAGTTTGTTCTGGTTGGATTCCATCATTATACAATTGATGCTTTCTGTAGGAGATTTATTGCCTTGGTTTTTGTTGTTTCTCATGGATTTGCATTATAACTTGGGTATATTTTGTTTTCTTTATAATGTCTTTTTTAATGTGTGTTTTTGACTGATCTGTGTTAGATAGTATTATTACACTTGAGTAGTTATTGTTAATGTTTGCCTTGGTGTTTGATGTGTCTGTCTGGTGTTGCTTGGTGCTGTTTCCTAGATGAGCCTATTAGACTTTTAGTATATCAGTTAGGGTGGTCTTAGTACACAGGGACTGGAGATTTGTACAGTAGTGCAATTTTTAGCTTTTACTCCTTGGCAATGTGTAAGGGCAAATGGCTAAGTCCCTGAAGTTGTATGGGTTTTTGGGTGGGCTATATAAAAATCTTAAACTATGATGAATATCAATGGAGAGTAACAGGAAGGTAAAAAGGGTTTACTTATCTTAGAGCTGGAAGCAAGGATTTTCTCTTGTTTGATGAGATGATTTTTTTAAGACCTCAGTTGTATTGTGTTGGTCCACTAGCCTATTGCTTGGTTTTTCTCTCGAGTCTGATAAATTCTTGAAAAGTGTTCAAGTTTTTTAATAATTATGGGGTTGGAAGGTGGAAAGAAAAAGAGGACAGGACATGAGGATAGGTAGGTGGCTTGGTGGAAGCTGCAGGGTGAGTGGGCATGCTCTAGCATCATGGGCATGATCTAACACCCTCAGGCCAACCTTAAAGGAGGATGTAGGCCCTGACTGCAACTCAGACAAAAAGGAACTCAGAGCTAGAGTGGCCCACAGATGTGGGCCTGTGTTGTGGGGTGTGGTCTAGGGACCACTGGCCAACCTTACTGTGGGGCAAAGGCCCTGGCTGCAACCCAGGAGGAAAAGGGCCTTCCAGCTTGTTGAACTACAGTCAATTTAATTGTTTCTTCTCCTTGAGCCATACCTTCCCTTGAATTTTCAGACTTACCCACGCTCCAGGCTTATCGTTGCCTCCATTACCATTTGTTCTTTATTCTTTTGTTGCTTTTTTACCATTGTCTAACCTCATGGCTCAAGTATCCCAGGACTCAGTCCTAGTCCCTCACCTCCGCACTCTCCACACTACCCTTACTGGCGATTTTATTTCACCTGGTGACTTTAATTCAACTTTTGCCCTGACAACTCCACTCCTTTGGATGATAAAAACATACAGAAAGGGGAAAGTCCAAAACTAATCTAATATGTCCCCCAACAGCACTGCTCTCCCATACCTCCAGATCACTTCCATCTTGGGAAATGGTGATACTAATGGCACACTTGAAAATCATTTCAATTATCCACCATACTCCCCCTCCATCCTAGAAAAAAATTTATCTCTTGGTAAGTCCTTTAAAGTTATAATTTCAAAATATGTACTATAGTCCTTATTTTCAACAGATAAACTCCTATACTAGCTATCCATTTCTCCTTTTGAATTCCCAGAGAATGCTCTCAACAGAGTCATCTTTGCTTTAGGTTGTAGTCATTCCTTTGCTTAAAACATTCATAGAAACCTGTGTGGCCTTGTATGGTATTGATGCTACTCCTAGTCTGTCTGGTTTCCTTGGCCACTAGTCTTCAGAGACACTGATCGTTCCTCCCTCTAGCTTTCACCAGGTGCATGCATATCTTGTGGTTCTTCCTGTGCTAATTCCTCTGCTCTCATGCCATTTCTTAAGATGGTCACTGCTTTCTCATGACTTCTTCACAGTTTTGTTTTATTTCCATTTACTCAGCGATGACTTCTACCACCACTTTTCACACCATTCACTTGCTTTCTTCTCTCCCTTTTTCTCATGCAATTTATGACCATATAGTACATGGACTATTTTGCTTTCTTGCTTAGTTACTATTTGTGTAGTATCATTGAAGTCAGTGTTTGAATGAAAGAATGAGTGAACAAATGAATTTCTTCCATACTTTACCAATCCAATTACTGAATGAGGCAGATTTTGTTAGCTCAAATGCAGTGTTTTTCAAGGTAGAATTCATATTAAAATGTTGGGACTATGTTTCCTTTTTTTGCCTTGGGAATTCGTCTCTCTCACAGGAAAGAGGCTTGGGCATGATAATCACTGCAGTAGCATGACAGTCTAGAAAAGATGAATGTTGAGAGAGGAGAGAGTAGCAATCAACAAAGAACATGTTTGCCGGCTTTTTCTCCTTTCCATGCAGACAATGTAATCCAGAGATACTGTGGCCATTGACAAACTTTTGCCAGTACAGCTTTATTTCAGCTTAGTAGCCAAATGTAATCTGGATAAAAGGAATAATGCAGGTTATTCAGTTTCTAATTGCTGCCTGCACAACTTTTTCCTAATTGCATTTTCCATAGACAGCTCATGCCAAGATGAACATTTTCCTAATGATGTTGGCAAGACAGTTTGTCAAATACTGACACCTAGTGAATGTTACTATACAGACCTTGTTCTGGGCTCAGTTTCAGGACCAAGAAATTTCAACGACGTTCAATTTAGGAGGTAGTCGAGTCTCATTCACCTACTTTTAGTATTAAACTTGGCAGAATTTGACTCCAGAGCCCCCCCCCCTCATTACAGGACCCCTGTGCACTGGTGAATGAGTGCCCTTGGAATGCTGGCTAGAGTTTTAATCTAAGAAAAACAACTAGGAGAGAACTCCTGCAAAATTACCCAGAGAGTCTCTCAAGTCTAATATAACTTTTTAATATTTGTTAACTGCCACGGTGCGCGCTCAACCCCCAGCCCTGTTCCTTTCAGGACAGGGAGGGCGTACCCTCAGTGTGCAGCCTGCAGGGGTCCTGGACCATGGACTAAGCTGGCTCTGAAGCAGCCCGCCTCACCGCCTGAGAACTGGCACTTCGGGGCCTGGCGGTGCCAATGGGTGTGATTTAATGGGGGGAATTACAGACCCACAGAGACACAGTGCCTTTAGTGAGATGTGATGGAATCTTAATGGAACTTGGACTCAGAATTCGGAACAAATGAACGCTCCACCAGAAAATGACATTTCATTTATTTACTAAACTTCTTTGGGACTTAGCTTACTGCTCCATAAAAGGAGAAAGAGCTGAAGTCCATTGATCGGAGGACTGTTGAGATGCGCGTGGGAAGAACCAAGTCCTCTGTAATGCGGTGCCACTGAGCTGGACTGACTTCCAAAGTAGATCTGTCCATGCAGTGTTCTACTTCTCTGTAGCAGTTGATAAAGGTTTCACTAGGCAACAGTAAAATGAAATTGAAACCTCTCCTCCTTCCTTCTGTAGGTTGATGACTAGGTTCCTAAAGTGTACGTGAGGTTGTCTGGACTGTGGGGAGTTGCCTTGGGGGTCCTAGCTTGCATCCCTGCTTGCTTATACTGATTGATCTCTGAAACTTGATATTCTGAGGCTACAGGTACTGCTCACTGAGATTCAGAGATGAGCTCTGATCCAGATATCTTAGTGTGAGAATCCTGCTCTGCCTCTTCTTACCAGCTGAACACTCTCAACCTAGCCACACTAGCTCTCTCTAAAACAAAAACCCCAATCAAAATTGTAATGACAAGCATACATAAACACACATATTAGCTATATGTTATCTAGAGAAGAGAGGAATAGAGCAAAATTTAAAATGGTTAGATGATGGCATTTTAGTCCTTTACAAGGAACTGCATGTACAACGACTGTATCATAAAGTTAAAATAACTAGGAATAAAGCATTAGAAATCACTTCAGGCTCATTGAAAAGCACTCACAGAGATAACACTTCAGAAGAGTTTTTAGGAGATGAAGGGGGAGAGCAGCCCCTTAGGTTGAAAAACATACTTTCTTGGGAGAGATGACAGCTAAGTATTAAATGAAAAGAGATTTTGGAGGGAAATATTGGCTTTTTTACTTTCTGGACTATCAGGAGAGATATGACATTGTGACTATTGGTAGCCAAAATGGTATCCTGAAAAGAGAGACAATTCTCCTTTCCAACATCTAGAGTGTCTGTAATCGAATATGTATGTATCGGTCACCTAGGTTTGTGTATGGTGTTCAGTTGGCTAATGACACATTTCCCAGAATGTGTCCCCATCCGTCTGTAGTGCATCTCTGAATAGCTTGGGTAATAAGAATGCTACTACAAAGAGTATTGGTGTGGATAATGTATGAATCTCCCTAGAGAAGACATGCCTGATGCAGTGTCAGTGCTAGATATGTTTCCTTCTGTGGTTTTATCGCTCAACTGTTACTGTCTGTTTCTTTATAAAGTTTTAGTATGGTTACACCAGGAACTTTACAAATATTTTAAAAATAAATTTTACTTATTTCTGCTTGTATAATGTGTAAGTGATGTGTGAGTGTGTGTGTGTGTGTGTGTGTGTGTGTGTGTGTGTGCCATGTGCCTTGGCCTGTGTGTGTGGAGCTCAAAGGACAATATATGGAGAATTGGTTATTTCATTTCACTTTGCCAGGAAGGTGTCTCTCTTGTTTCTGCTGCTCTATGTACTACTCTAGGCTAGGAGGATGTGACCTTTCAGGGATTTCTCCTGTTTCTGCCTCCTATCTTGTCATAGGAATGCTGTGTTTACTATTGCGAACCACCAACATACTGCTGTTTGTAGGTTGTGGAATCAAACTGTAAGTGATTTTGATAAGGAATCCCCTTCTGTGAAATACTCAGACTCTCTCCTGAATGTAAAAAGTATCTTCTGTCCACACACAAAATCTGCATGTATTAGTTGGTGGTCCAGCCCAAACAGGGTACTGATCATTAGCAAATGGAACTTTAAGGAGTCCACTAAGTGCTTCATTATTAAGGTAGTACAAGTATTTTATATTGTAAAACAGATGTGTAGCTTTATCTTTAGGAGACAGGATCACCAACCAATACATGCAGATTTTGTGTGTGGATAGAAGATACTTTTTACATTCAGTTTTGCTATATAGAAACAATGAATAAATGAACTTTTTCTTTTCTTTTTTTTTTTTTTTGCAAGAGATAAGTAAAAGATTCAATTTGATTCTTCTGGGGGGGGGAGTAGTTAAAAGTAGGTCTTCATTTTGCAGTCACCATCTGTACGAATTCTTCATAGTTGACTTGACCGTCTTCGTCGATATCTGCTTCTCTGATCATTTCGTCTACTTCTTCATCTGTTAGTTTTTCTCCTAAGTTTGTCATGACGTGGCGCAGTTCTGCTGCACTGATGTAACCATTCCCATCCTTGTCAAAGACTTGGAATGCCTCGCGGATTTCTTCTTCACTATCTGTGTCTTTCATTTTTCTAGCCATCAAGTCAAAAAATTCTGGGAAATCGATGGTGCCGTTCCCATCAGCGTCCACTTCATTGATCATATCCTGCAATTCAGCCTCTGTTGGCTTTTTGGCCCAGTGACCTCATGACAGTCCCAAGTTCCTTTGTTGTGATGGTACCATCACCATCTTTATCGAACAGGGAGAAAGCTTCTTTGAATTCGGCGATTTGTTCTTCGGTCAGCTGATCAGCCATGGTGCGAGCGAAGAGAGGAAGAGCGGAGCAGGCGAGGGGGCTGCATCAGCGCAATGCCTCCGCAGCTGCTGCAAATGCGCCTGGTGCGCTGTGCGCTCTGCGCTGTGTGCAGCGCCAACGCCCGACTGCGAGTAACGGCACCGTGAACACCAGACTGCCAGGACCACTGCCCTATTCATTTACTTTTTAAATACCTTTTTTATGTGTTTGTGTGTGTGTGTGTGTGTGTGTGTGTGTGTGTGTGTGTGTGTGTACACCAGAGGGTACTGTGTGTTCCAGTGGAGGATCGAAGGTGCCTTCAGAAGTCATTCTAGATTGCTTTTACCTCCTTCTTGCTTCAGATTTCCCAGGCTCTGCCCACCAGGACCAGAAGTGTGGGCCACCTCCAGTTTCTGCCTGGCGTTTTTTCATCTGATAACCAAACTCAGGACTTTCTGCTTGCGAGATTGAGTCTTAACTCCTGAGATTCCAGCCCAAAACAAAAAGCAAATTTAAGGAAAATTTATGGGAACTGCATTAGGGGTATGGATCTGTGGAATTACCAAATGCTGTAGTCTGTCTTGAGTATTCCCGTATTGACTCACACAATGCCATGAGGACAATAAACTACCTTGTGTACACTAAGACTACAGGCAATGCATATGTGTTGCAAAATCTACTTAAGATCACATCTAACTACAATTCTTAGAAGAGATATCTTTATTTAGAGTCCGGGCACAAAAGGACAAGCTTTCTCCAGCCATCTTTATAAACAGTAAGATAACTTTTGCTCCAAGATCTTCATTTTGTTAGTGTATACCTCTTTTATAGTCCTGGACTTATGTAGGCATGTCATACAATTCTCTTCTAACAAAGTCCCAATATTTTTTTCTTGTTTTCTGGTGACAGAAACTAAGTTCTTCTATCATTTGTCACTTAGTGTGGCATTACTTTTAAGTGTCAACATGACTATTGAGATCTGAGGCTACTGGAGGTACACATAAGAAATTACTTAGATAAGGCAAGCCTCTAAGCAAGCTTTCTGGAGATTAATTGATTTGAGAAGACCCAACCCATACACAGTAGGTGCAACCATATACTGGGAAAGTGGATGAAATATAGAGAGAATTTGTTGGCACTGGAAGACTGACAGGTAGAAAGTATGCTCCTCTCATTTCTTACTGTGGATACATTGTGGAAGTTCCCCCAGCTCTTGATGTTGGTATGGGCTATAATCAGAATTTATGGGAATGAATAAAAATCTCCTTATTCTTCCAAATTGTTTGGCTAGTTCGTTTATCACAGAAATTGAAATAATGAGGCTAAGACACTTGGCTTCCATGTTCTTGGTCACTTTTACTTTGTTCCAGAAGTTCGCATCAGGACACCAGATGGTCAGGACAGCTAATCACTGGCACCCTCGTGTATGAAGCGTCACTATACTGATTAAATTTCATCTCCTGATTCTTATAATTAATTTCTCTATTGTGGAAATATAAATTACCTTGATTTTCTGGAACTTCCACCAAAATCAGCCTTCTGGCCTAAGATTATGGTAACAGTGAAACCTATAAATGAAAAGAGACAATCAGTAGATAAAGATGTTGCATTTCACTGATAAAATAGAATATTATATATAGGCTCAAAATTATTGTTAAAGATATAATAGAAGACAAAGAATACTGTTAAACATAAATTATAAAACACATCAAATGGAATTTTTGGAATCAAGTGTTAAGAATTTACTGACGTGAAGGGGCTTGTTAATGGGATCTCACTGTGACCTCCCCTCATCTCCTAGATCCATGTGCTCTGATTCAAATGAATTAAGACAAGACAACTGAATGTAGAGAGATTTTCTTTGTGTTCTTAATTTTTTTTCTTCTGGTAACTTCCTTATAGAATTAGTCTTGAAGTCCCTCAAGGGCAGGCCACTCCCTCTTAATCCATATCTTGAAATACCAGGAACTGAACAATGAGATCTCTAGTCCTGGATGGAGATATGACATCGTAAACTTTCCAAAGTGTCATAAGATTAATATCTAGCAAAGGCTTCCCAGCAAAGAACAAAGGTATACTTTTGTCCCTTCCTTAGGACTTAATCCAAACAGTCTTGTCAGTCCTCTAGATAGGAAATAACCTCTTAAAACTCTATGTGTTTCAGAGATTTCAGAAATAGTATAAAGAAGTCTCACATACATAGTACAATTATAGGCAGCAGAGAAAAAAATTATCAATCTAATTTAAAAATGTGATTTTTGTTTATTACAAATGTTTACTTCTTTTATCTATTACTTTTATTCTTTAGACCATACCGTGCTCCTATTGTAATTTTAGACATGCTATTTCTAGTATATGCCACAGTAAATGTTATATCAGATTCAGAGATCAAAAAACAATATGGAAAGTGACAATAGTCTTTCTCTCTCTCTGGTCATTTTTTTCCCCTGCAGAATGGTGTCTTTGAAAACTGTTCTCTCTTATTCTTGAGAGGACTTCATATTTTTTCTACAAATGCTACCTGTCTTCTACTCATTCAGGTATCTTGTGTGAATGCATTTAAATGAATACACATGGATCAGGGAGCTGAGGGGAGGTCATGGTGTGATTCTGTTAACACCTTCTAGACCAGAAGTCCAGGTTGTCTCCATTTCTGCTGGCATTTTTACCTGGGATCTGGGATTCAAACTCAGGTCTTTTTGCATGCAAAGCTAAGACTTTAACCTCTGAGCCATCTCTCCATCCCCAAAACTGGCATCTAAAATAATGTTTGTGGTGTTTTATACCTTAAAAGCCAATGTTTCTTGTAAATCCTTTTAGTTTTTTTTTTCTTTTAATCCCTATTCCCATCTGTGATTGTTAGATTCCAGTGGCAACTTGATAGTTGCACGCTGCTTGGGTACCACTGTGAAGAATCATGGTTGAAGCAGGACCCTGAACAAGCCTGGAGGTGCTTGTTTAATTGATATGGATGATCCACGCATCGTGGGTGGGACTAGTAGCCAGGCAGATGAATAAAATGTAGGGAACTGTTTGAGAAAGTTAGCATCTATGTGTGTACATGGCCAAACATACTGGTCTGGCAAATAAGGACCATCCTGTCTCAGTCATTATGTGGATATAGTGTGGCCAGTTCCTTTGACCCTTAGTGTTGGTGTAGGTTCTCCTGCAAGGCTGAACAGACAATTGTAACTGGACTACTGTAAATAAAGAATAAAATCTCCTTATTGCCTAAAACTGTGTTCATGATTTTATTGAAAATGATGCAGGGTAACTGCTACACCACCACCCTTCCCCCTGCCCCCCCCCCCGTGACTTCTTATCTCCTCTACAGATTCCTGTCTATTTTTAAGTCTTTTCACTTGTGTAACCCACTGTGCTTCATTTACTTTGTCTTTGTGTTTCTTAAGTAAATTAGTATTCAGGGTGCCCAATAATAATACAGTGTTAGACGTGTTTTAAAAATTAAATATATTTATATTTTATAATAAAAATAAAATATATAATATTAGAATTCCTTTTCTGGCTCTGAAATAAAAATATAAGATTTAGTTATGCGCAAATTCTTATGGAACCTTGACTTTTAGAAGCTTGGCCTTTTAAAGTCAATTTTGTTAAATTTTTTTCAAATGATAATGTGTTATAATCATATCTATTCTAGAATGTAATTTTCATTTATTTCCCCAAACTGGAGTCTGATATAATAATAAAATAATAGGGAAAATCAATATATTACCTACAAGTAAGAGTTACAGTAATTTGGATATTAAGGAATAATCTTCCCAGTAATTAGAGCTAGCCATTCCAAATTCATGAGTTGAAACTGTTAAAAAAATCTACAGTAAATATAATAAACTCTTTTAAATACTCTAAACATCAAATAAAATATCTTATATAGTACAAACAATTATAGGCAACAGAGATAAAGCTTATCATCAACCTAATTTAAAAATGTGATTTATGTTTATTATAAATGCTTGCTTTTCTCATAGATTGCCTTTATTTCTCCAGACCATACCACACTCTTATTATAGCTTTAGGTATACTATTCCTTGTATATGCCATATGTAAATGTTACATCAGATTCAGAGATCAAAAAACAAAAGCAGACCTGGATCATGGTGACTAATAGATTTAATCATATGATCCAGGGATTTTTCTTTAATGATTTCCTCATAATTTTATCTCTCTTGAAGACTGCTCTCTTGTCTTTATCAGATTCTAGGATAAGCCTTCCTAGAACCATAGGACATTACATAGTATTTGGCTTCTCTATGCATAAAAGTGATGTTTGGCCAACTGGGTGGAACTGTGAATGGAAGAAGGAGGGAAGGAGAGAAGGAAGGAAAAAGGAGGAAGGAAGAAAATCTGCATCTTTGTGAAAAGTTCTTAAGAGCAAATGTCTAAACTTCCAAATTATGGATAGCTCAAATGTTGCAGACAAAAGCTAGATTATCTTGGGCTATTTCAATCCCTTTGAAAATCATTCGCCCACCTGGGTTTGATCTAGTATCCTATGATTATTAAAATGTGTCAATGTATTCTTAGCAAGCCACTCGATTCTATTAATCTAAAAGCTAAGAATATCTGCAGATAACATCAAAGCATATAACAGAGATTTTCCCTGCTTTGCTGTAACCCACCTATATATGGTCTCCACCAATGTGTTTTACAAGCATTTTGTGACTTTAATTTTTCTGGAACTAATATATTATCACATAGTCACTTCCACTGAACAAAACTGTATTTGGGAAACCTGAGTCTATGTTCCTGGGCTATGGTCACTTTTCAAATCCAGAATAAACCACTTTTTATTCTCTTTGAGGTAAAAGCTGTGACTTTGCCTCAACATTACCTACAGTAGAAGAGAAGTAACAGAATAAAGCATGAGTAAACTCAAATATAGATAACCAAAAATAGTTTGCTTCAAAAAATAGAGAATAAAGAATTCACAAAAAGGGACAGGACTTACAAGAAATGTAACACAGAATTAATGCTCTAGTCTATGGAAAATGAACACATTAGAGAGGTTGGATAGAAGGTTGGATACAGAAGAAGTAGTGGCTGGAAACTCCTTTAATTTGATGTAAAACATTAACCCACAAATCCAAGAAGGCCAATTAACTAGACCATCTGACCTGAGAATGACCATATAAAAGAGTGTGATTGTGCTCCAGCAGCTACATGGAGGGTGTATTGAGAGTCTACCAAGTCTCTGATTGAATTACTATATAATCAATAAGTTTTTGTCTTAGTTAATGTATTGGGTCACATCAAAAATAAATTTTCAGTGACAATAATCCTGAGAAATTCAGAGATTCTGAAGTACTTTCATAATTAATGAGAGATTAAAATAATCAGAGTAATTGAAATAATGAATATACTTCATTTTATTTTAATTCTCACTCTCATATACATGTATGGCTGATTTAAACATTTGGCTAGTGTTAGATGCCAGCACATGGCATATAATAGTGTGTAGATGTTTTTTAAATCAGTCCTCTGGCCATTCAGTAACAGAGCATGCTTTCCATGAACAGACTGAAGCTGCTCATTGAGTGACTTTCTTTTGTCAAATGTGATTTTCTTAAAGTTATCCTCCCACTGAAGGAAATGCAAATAAAAGAATTCTGTCTAAGGGAGAATTGATTTTTCTATGAATTTGACTCAACTAATGTTTTTCTTTCTTAATAACATGGAAGAACAGAAAAATAAAAGACCTACAGAGTTATAGATGCAAAGACTAGAAAAAGAAAGCAGCATTTGGGCAGAACCTGGGAGTGTCATTTATAGCCTACATATGAAGGGCTTTTTAAAATAGGTGACTAATTTTTCTTTATAAATGATTACAGTTTGCTAACCTCATTTGCTTCTCTTTCAGTCCACAAACAGATTTGAATGATTGCAGTTTGGTGTATGACAGTAAATCTTACAAAGAAAAAATGCAGTGAGACAATGTACTAAAGGCATGCCGTCACTGTAAAATAAATACCAGCTTGGAAGTTTTCAGTTGAGAGAAAAGCAGTAGTCTTTGAAGAAAGAGCAAATCAAAGAAGCTCAGTGAACTGTATCTCTGGTGTGAGAATAGAGCAACATGGATAGAAAAAGGTCACTGTAATCCAGAACTCCTAATGCACTAAAAAGCAACACCAAGAAGTCTCCTGTTGAATCACTAAATGAACAACTCAGTATTTAAATCAGTATTTAATCCAGTATTTAACTCAATATTTAAATTAATGAGTTTTCCTACCCATATGGCTTTTTGAATTGTAGATTTTGTGAATAGTAAAATGGAAAATTATGGAGACATATTACTTACAGATAAGTCTGAAATGAAGTAATTTCTAGAGTAATATGCTGTGAGGCAGATCCTGAAATTCTATCCACAATTCTATCTACCTCCCTGAGGGGGATAATAGCTTCACTGTGTGAATAAGATCAAGTATTTGATCTTAAGTTTTGTTTTGACTTGAAGTATTCAGAAGAGGGGTACCTGTAAAATCTCAGGTGGCAGGATCAGGAGACTGATTATTGAGCCATGAAGATTATAAAAGACAAGATGGAGTCAGAGTGAAAAGGGGGCAGCCATTCAAGCAAAAGAAGCAGGAAACAGTGTGTGTGTGTGTGTGTGTGTGTGTGTGTGTGTGTGTGTGTGTGTGTATACATGTGTGTATGTGTATATATGCATACATGTGCATGAATGTGTACTCGCCTTGAACTGTAAAGTCTTCTGAATAGAAGGGTTTGAGCACAGTGTAAGTTACAATTTTTAAGAGATGTGGCTGTAAAATATCTCCCCATCCTAAATCTCAGGGAACCTTATAAAAGAGGGGGCAGCAAGAATGTAAGAGCCTAAAGATGGGGAGGACCAACAATATGCAAGACACTCCACACAAGTCAGGGCTGCAACTGCCAGGATATAGCCACAATGGCTGACATGTTAACAACCCCCCAAAGTCTAGCACAGATCACAAGGGAGAAGGCTTCAGGCATTAGGATCCTTAGATGCAAGAGGTTAAACAGTCATAATAGAGTTCCTATACTAGCGGGCAGCCCGAGAAGGGGCCCCAAGCTGTGCCACTGAGTCCTGAACCCTCACTAGTGTAGGCGACTCAGAGGGGAATTCAGCGTCCACATAAACAGATGCTCTGGAGGAAGGGAGGAAGAAAGCAGGAAGCACCAAGAGAGAAGGAGGGAAGAACAAGTGGTGAGGCGATAAGAAGGGGGGAGTGAGGGGTGGGAGAAAAAAGATGGTACTATTAAGCTTGTAACTAGGCAAAAAAAGTAATAAAAATTTTTAAAAAGTAAATTTCCAGAAATGACCTTCTGGAAATTAATCAGAAAAAAAAGAGATATGGCTGGAAAAGTTAAAGATTTCTTTCTACAATTTAGGAAGAATTGACAGTGGTTTTAATTAGAGTCAGTATAATGATAAGAAATGGATGAATTTTATAAATATGTGCAAAAGGTAAAAGCAAGAGAATTTTTTTTTCATGGATATAGAAGTAAAGACTGGAGTCAGTTATTTGTTCTGGCTAGTGATTCACGCAAGAAGAAGCCTGTGTTACCATGTTTTGAACTAATGTTATAAATGGAGGCATATGCTTGGCAGATGTTATTACAGGAAGATGATGGATGAAGAAGAATTACTGACAATTCTATAAATTTCAGAGTAATCTCAACAAGTCATATTTTTCTGAGTCCCTTTCCTCTTCTGATTTCTTCTTTTGCACAAAACTTAGCTCTCATCTCTACAGATATTTGAAAATGTTGGTAAGAGGAACATGAGATATGTTCATACTGCTACGTGAAAACCACATACATCAGTTTTTGGGAGGGGCCATCAATAAGGTATGGACCAAGTAACTTGGACTCTTCACCTTTGACTATACCTAGACATAGAGATGAGAGATGAAAGAGAGATAGTGAAAGTCATTTTTCTGCTGTTGGTTAATGTGCTCAAATCCTCCCTTCATCAGATGCATATATATAGAAAGAAGCTAAAATGGTTTTATGGAGGAAAAGTGGATGTCTACAATGAATCTTTTAACATTAAGTAGAATTTGTTTTCCTTAGTGACCATAGTTAGGGAATGTTTTAGATCTTTAGTCATGTCCAGAAGATCCAGGAAACATGCTTAGAGTCCAGAGAAATAAGCACACTCTTGATGGTAAGTTAATTTGGTCTTCATAAAGACTGCCTTGGCTGCTGTTAGAGTGTGAGTTAAGATGTCTGAACTTTGAGAGGAAACAGATCATCTTGAGACATCACTTTGGTTGACAGGGAGATGCAACTTTTGCAGTTGAACCACATCAATCATGTGGGTGGAGAACAGCAAGCAAATGCCATATGAAAATGGCTGGGCAGTTTCCAAAGACAGAAAGAAGGCCCATGGCCACACGATGATGTTTAGGCTTAGAGGGGGAGATTTCTTTGCTTTTAAAACTTTTTGAATAGTGTTTAAAAGACATTTTATATGTTTTTTTTCTAGTTGATATTTTTAAACAGTTGCTATAAACAGCAGTATTGGGAAAGAGCTACATGGTTTGGATAAGAAACATAGATTTCTTCTTCTAAACATTAGCATCTAACAGTTTATTTTACATAAATGAAATCCATTCTAGGGATTTTTTTCTCTCAGGACACATAATGATCTATTCATAAATCATCCTACACATTCTTTAATTGTGCCATAATAGCAAAAGAAATGAGGTAAAGAAAACTAAAAAAACGGTAGAGGAGGAAGGGGAGACACTGAGTACCCAAGCACACATGTGACCCTAACAGGTAGGCCCATTAGGAGAGTGAGGGCAATGATGGCTAAAAGGGAGGATGGAAAAGCTGTCGTAGGTTTTATGGAGCTGAGTCTGCAGTCAACAGGCATTAGAAAAAGAGATGAATGATTCAACTACATGTTTCATCATTAATAATGTCAGATACATACATACACACTCAGTACATTAATTTCCATGCCCATTCATGCACATGAATATATTTATTTGTTAATAGTAATAGATTCATTCATATATAAATCTTTACATATATCTGAGACAAAAGAATAAATAAAGATCAACAAAGCCATGACATAAATATCATTCTTTGTAGGTATCTGCTTGATAAATTTTTATCATCACTGTGGATACTAGGACACCTTATTGAATGCTGTGTTTGAAGATAACTATCTCCTAGTATTGCAGTTTGCCTGCATAGTTGCTGATAAATCACCATCAAGCTTGAGGGAACAAGGGATTTATTCTTTCACAATTCTTTTACAGATCTCAGTCCTGCTTGACTGGAGAGCATGCACCAACACCAGGGCTGAAGGAACTGGTCACATCATCTCTAAATAATGGCTGAGAGAGGGACAATCCTTACTTGCCAGACCAGCATGTCTGGCCAAGTGTATACAGGATGCCAACTTTCTCAACTAGTTTTCTCTATTTTATTCTAAGATCTAGTCCCATCTACCATGGGCTGGGCCTTCCCCATCAGCTAGACAATCTCCTGCAGGTTTGCTCTGGGCTTAATTCACTAATTCTCTACAAATGTGTCCAGAGCTCAAACCCTCAACTGTTCATTTGACATGTGTCAATTATGACACTCCACCCCTTGTCAACTTGACACAAAAATTTAGCACTTTTAAACTGTAACCTTCAATCCTTGTCCCCATAAGAGTTAAAAAGTTATCTTATTTATAATATAAATATATTTAATTTTATTAATTCTAAACGTCCAAAATTAAAAATTCTGTAATCCAATTTAAAATGTCAATCATTAAAAGCTTAGTTATTAAAATGTTGGAACTGAAAGTCTTTTTTAAATATCCCAAATCTTTTAATTGTAAGAGTCTATCAAGTCAAAATAAGTTAAATACTCCAACACAGATAAAACATCAAAATAGAATCATTGACACAATAAGAAAATGTCAAATTAGCATCAAATCCAGCGAATCAAATACCACATCCTGTACTTCAATGTCCATCTTCTATTGCTCATCATATAGTCATAGTGGCTCAAAGATTTTCTGTTTGCAGCTCAAAGTTGTAGAAGCAGAGTTCCTCTGAACAAGGCTGAATCTCCACTCGCAGCTTTTCTCATACATCTCACAGTTCTGGCGTCTCCAACATCACTTTTGGTTTGCCTCTACAGCTGTAAGCTTCACCTTTCCTTCCAGGAACTCTATGCCTGCCACATGATGCCAAGCTTTTGCTGCTCTCCATGAAGCCCTTAATCATAACACCAAAACCAGTACCACATGGGGGATGCTGCCAGATTCCTTAGAGAGGTTGTAATGTAGCTTGGTCCACTCGAGCCACAGCTGTACCAATTTTAGCGTGCTGACTCTGGAAAAGTCCCTTTTTAGGCAGCCAAAACTTCCAAAGGGCAAAAACTGGCTTCATCTTGGACTTTTGACCCCTGAAGGAATCAGTTTTCAAAATATGGAATCGCCATATGGTGGTGTTCATGTTTTCTACCATCCCAATGCAAAGCACTCGGTTTTCCTGCAATGATACTTGTAACTCCAGCATTGGCAGCTACTCTGCTGCCTGCCCTATCCTCATCCAAAACTTCAAGGCTTCCAACACAGCTCTCCTCTATCAGGCAAACAAGTCCATCATCTTTAAATTCAACTTCATCAAAGTCTTTGTTCCCTTCATCACAAACTGGGCCCAAACAATCCGCAACTCTCTCAGCATTTTCATTACCCAAATGGCCCATTAAACTCTGGAGTATGGTATATGTAATCCAAAAACTCAAAAGCTTCAAGCATTTCAAAATTTCTCCACCAAAGCCAGATTTATCAGCAACACCCCACTTCTTTGGTACTAAATTCTGTTGCAGTTAGCCTGCATGGTTGCTGATAAATCACCATCAAATGGTTTAAGGGAACAGGGGTTTATTTTCTTATGATAGTCTGGTTACAGTCAGTCCAGCTTGACAGGAGAGCATGCACCAACACCAGGGCTGCAGGAACTGGCCACACCATCTCTACATAATGGCTGAGAGAGAAAACAATCCTTACTTGCCAGATCGGCATGTCTGGCCAAGTGTATATAAGTGTATACAAGGATACCAACTCTCTCAAACAGCTCTCTGTATTTTATTCCAGAACCTAGTCCCACCCACCATGGGCTGGGCCTTCCCCATCAGCTAGACAATCTCCCGCAGATTTGCTCTGGGCTTAACTCAATCACTAATTCTCTACAAATGTGTCCAGAGCTCAAACCCTCAACTGTTAAGTTGACACCTGTGCCTAACTATGAGACCTAAGTAGAGCTCTCACTCTGGGGAGTAAGAATAAAAATATCAATGTAAATGAAACCCATACACAAGGTGGAGGAGATAACAAGAATACTAAAACAAACAGTAGATCATTACCCACCCAATACTGAGCTAAATCAAATGCTTATTTAGTAAGTGTCATTGTAAAGGTTATTTTACACTCTAACTGGATAAGACAAACAGAACAAAAACAGCAACTTCTTTGTCTTGATGAGCTTAAGATGGTAAGATGAAACACTAAGATTTTAGTTAGTGGCATTTAATTATAAGCCAAAGAACTGCTGTGATGAGAAAGAAACATGGCTACAGGAGATATAGCAAAGACCCTAGCCTACATATTACTGACAAATAAACAACTAAAGATTTTAAGAGAATAAGATGTTTAATTCTTGCTTATGATTCTGGTTGCAGTTCAGAGTGTGGCTTGGCAGGAGAGCTCATACCAACATCAGGAACCAAGGGATCTGCCCACACCACCTACACAAGAATTGTTATGAGAGGGATGAACTTCTTCACCAGTCAGACTGCAAATCTGTCAAGGTAACCTAAAGAATGCTAAGGAATCAAACCAGCTCTCTCCATCTTATCCACTCACCTGGGGAATGGTCTCATCCACCATGGGCTTCACCTTCCTTCAATTATGTAAGTCCTAAGCAAGCCAGTGGAAGATTAACTAGTATTTCTTCTCAGATGTGCACAGAGTTCAGCTTTCAATTGTCAACTTTACACTTGTACTTTACACTTGTATCTTAACTAGCACACCTACCTATGTGAAGATACAGAAAGGGAAGATACACAAGGCAAGTGTTGTTGTTGTTGTTTTGAAGGGTCAAGCTAAAGGTCTGCAAGATGAATAGCAATAGTCCTCTATTGAAAGGAATAAAGATATGCATTTGTGAACTTATCTTGAATGGTAAATCTCTTCTTTGACATGGCATCCACACAGATTTTGTTTGTTTCTTATTTGTTTCTGCCTTCTCTCCACATATGTAGATATGCATATCTTCTGTCTTAAAAGGAATGTGGAACTTATAATTATTTAACATAGATATTTAGCAAAAGTGATGCTTGCTGTCTTTACAGTTTAAAATGAGTTGGAATGAAAATGACCAGATATATTGCAAAATAACAAGCTGATAGTGGTTTGGATTAAGAAATAGTGCAAGATGAAGTGTATGTGAATTTGAAAGTTAAGATTTAAGTAGTAAATATAATAATATTTAGTGATACTCCACACAAGTTAGGGCCAAAGCAATCATAATAGGACTTTGCATGACCTGCACAATGTCCAGCACATTATTGACCCCACAAAGTCTAGCATGGACTAAAGTCACTAGGATCCTTGGAGGCTAGGGACTGACAGTCACAGTAGTGTTCCTAAGCTTAAGGGGAACACAGAAAAAGGGTTCTGGGATATGCCCTGGGTCC
The DNA here is from genome assembly GCA_023101885.1 of Typhlomys cinereus. Classification (NCBI taxonomy): domain Eukaryota; kingdom Metazoa; phylum Chordata; class Mammalia; order Rodentia; family Platacanthomyidae; genus Typhlomys; species Typhlomys cinereus. The sequence continues at coordinate 9,549,142 of JALPQD010000004.1, forward strand.
TTGCACCTCATCGGAGAGGAGGACCCAGAGGAGAGCTTGGCATGCACATTAAAGGATGCTCTGGAATTGGGGGGGCACTGGAGGGAGGCACTGGGGGATGGAGAGGGAGAAGAGAGGGGAGGGGGGAGCAGGGGGGATCCGGGGGAGGTGGAGGGAGGGGACCGGTGTACTTGTTAAGTTTGTATGAGTGGAAATAATAATAATAATAAAAATTTAATGATAGACTTTAGATAAGGACCTAGGAATATGTTAATAATGTTTGTATAATAGGATGGTTAAGAGGACCCAATGCATTCTTCTATCTAAGATGTTTGGATTGAAGGACCGTTGTAATTCCTAGGAGAGAATGGTAGGAGATACTAGATTTGAAACTTAGTAAACATGCCTAGAATGACTGGTGCATAACACCTATTTGATATATATATATGCAAGAAGAAAATGATGTTCTGAGGTTGGAAACTCCCTTGAGCCATGATCAAGTTTGCTTTGTTGTTCATTCAGAGAATTCAATTAATGCATCTACTAAATTACTCTTTGCCAAGCCCATACTTCAGCATCTGTAAGTCTAAAACTTATAATGTGGCATATACAATAAGCTTCCCTTTTAATTTCCTCAAAAGGCAGAATTTATAATACAGTAACAGAATTCCATGCTATTACTAGGAAAAGAATACATCTGCTTTCCACTGACAGATGGATAAGAAACAACTGTGTTATATTGATGGACTACTCTTTTATCAAAATACTTAATACGCTTTTATTGTGGACAGGAATCTTCTGTAGGTTCTGGAGATATAGCAATAAACAAAACAGAAAAAAAAAAAAACCCTTTTCCTCTGTGTTTGAATGTGAGTTGCCCTTCATGGTTCATGGGTTTGCATCTTTTGCTGATGTGAATGTTTGGAAGATTGTAAGACTTTTAAAAGGTAAAAGGTGTGCTGGAGAAAGTCACAGAGTTTGAACCTTGGAGTCTGGTAGTCTAGACCTGCTTCCTCTCAATTTTATCTTGCTTAGACAGCCTTCCTCATGATGGTGATGTCTTGAACTAGGCTCCTGCTTCTGCCTTCAGCAGACCACACTTCCAGAAAGATATGAACGTAGAAGGAAGACTGTCTGGAAGAGAGAAAGTATGAAGTGTGACAAGAGGAGAAATGGGATTGGGTAGTAAGGAGTGAGCATAAATGCATTATTTTATGAATGAAAGTGTCAAACAATAAAAACAAAAATAAAGTACACGCGAAAAGTATAGAACAATTAAACTTTTTAAAATTAAATGAGTAAAGAAGGATAAATGGAAAATGTTTCCTGAGAGCAGCAATTAGCTGCACAAACTTTATAGACTGCCTTTCTGTTTAAAGAACTACACCACAATAGACAGGGCTTTCAGGGAAAACTGCAGAAGTCAGAATCAAAATCTATTTAAATTCAGGATAGTTTAGAGAAGGAAAAGAAAAACATGTAAGGAAATTAATTATTGTCCAAAGCAAAAATGAATTTTGATAGATGTAAAAGTGAAAGCCGTGTGGATTCCAGACATAAAGTCACAACAGTTAAAAGGGATAATAATTTATGCTGGAACCAAACATGAGTAACTATGACCCAAAAACACAGATTCGATTTACCCAAATCCCATGTGCTATGGTGCAATATCTCTGTTTCGTAATTACAGAATAAAATCATAACTCCAGACACTTTTCAAAATATTGGTAGAATCATTAGGTAGGTAGGATAGAACAAAGTGAGAAAATCTTTACATAAGTCTCAGATTCTATCTGACCATAACTAGCCTTTTGTTTGGTGGAAACTTGGGGTTGGTTTGTACATTCCAAAGGATTTATTTAATAGTTACAGGGGTGTTCTATCACATACCAAGGGGAGGGGGCAATAAAGTGATTGCTTAAGATGACTCAAAGATTATTTGGCTCAGAAGTCAGCATTCCAAACTCTCCACATCACTGAATTTCTAATCAGTCTATTAGCCCTGCAGGTGCAGTTTCTTTCCAGGAATTTTTGTTCACCAAATTAAAAGAAGGATGAAATTAATTTTGGCTTAAAGTAGCTGGGGGAGAAAACATTTGAGGGAGACATTGAAAGATGGGGAAGATTGCCACAAACTGCTTTGGAAAGATGAATTCAAGATGTCAGATAGCAAGGTTAGCTAGCAGTGCTTGAGCTATCCGGGTGGATTTTAAGGATTTTAAAGTAGAGTTCAAAGAAAATGACAGGAATGTAATACCAGAAATGAACATAAGGAGGTTGACTTTGCAGATTGAAAAGAGTGAAACAATCTGATCATGGTGGCAGGGTTTAATGCAACCAAAGAAATTACCAGAAGCAATAGTTCACATTAGAATGAAACAAGGAAACCAGATAATTTATCTTCCTGAGACACTTTTGGAATAAACACATGATCTAAAGCATTATGAATCTTGGAAATGCTTGATGGCTAGCAAATTGCTTTTTTTGCACAGAAAGCTATCTTATTTGGGATGGGGAGATGGCTAAAGTCTTTTTCTCACAAGCAAAGAACCAAAATCTGTTTGGTGAAATCATCCATAAATATCTCCTAGTTAACACCATTTCATCTATAATATAGTACAATGCTCATGCTTGTGACATTTTTATATCTATATGATCTTCTGTCTACTGATGAACATTAGTTGAAACCCCTTACTGCTGTTATATAAGAGCCCATAGCTTCCACTAGAGTTCATTGCTTTTTGCATGATTGGATGCTCTAACACTTCAATGCACAGATTTATAACTTTATTTTCCTGTCAAATTGATCCCTTGATTGTTACATAGTGACCTTCTTGTCTTATGGTCTCTTTTGTTGGATATAAGTGTAGTTTATTAATGCTCAATTCAGATTTCTGTTGCCTGGTATATAATTTTTTTGTATATGTACTTTCAGTCTGTGTGTATCTTCCTTCTTTGTGTCTCTTTCTTCTCTTTCTTTCTGTCTCTTTCTTCTTTCTTTCTTTTTTTCCTTCCTTCCTTCCTTCCTTCCTTCCTTCCTTCCTTCCTTCCTTCCTTCCATCCTTCCTTCCTTCTCCCCCTCTCGCTTTTGCTCTGTCTTCCCTCCTCCCTCCCTTTGGTACTACTACTCTTTTCTGTTGCTATGAGACACAACCCAAACAACTTAAGCAACTTAAGGGAGAAAAGGAGATTTATTCAGTTTACAATTCCAAAGGGGTAAAACAGTCCTTTTCTGGAAGGAAGGAAGGAAGGAAGGAAGGAAGGAAGGAAGGAAGGAAGGAAGGAAGGAAGGAAGGAAGGAAGGAAGGAAGGAAGGAAGGAAGGAAGGAAGGAAGGAAGGAAGGAAGGAAGGAAGGAAGGAAGGAAGGAAGGAAGGAAGGAAGGAAGGAAAGAAAGAAAGAAACAAAAAAGCATGGCAGGCTGGCAGAAGCTGGAGGCAGGCTAAGTCACTGCAGAAATCCTGGAGGCTGAGAGCTGCAAAACTGCCAACAGGCCTGTCTCAGAAGTAGGGTGGGACTAATCCATTTAAAGCCCCACCCTCTGTGACTGCCTTCCTCCCACAAGATTCCACCTACTAAAGGTGCCATAACTTTTCCAAACACTTGGGACTGTGGGGGACACATTTCAAACCATGACAAGTTTCTTTTTTCCTTCCTTCCTTCCTTCCTTCCTTCCTTCCTTCCTTCCTTCCTTCCTTCCTTCCTTCCTTCCTTCCTTCCTTCCTCCCTCCCTCCCTCCTTCCTTCCCTGCCTCCCTCCCTCTCTTCCTTCTTTACTTCCTCTCTCTCTCCTCTCCTCTCTCTTTCTCTCCCTTTCCTGTCTTGAGTCTTAGGCAGCCTCACTATGTTGCCTAGAATAGTCTTGGACACTTCCGTCTTCCTGTCTTATCCTCTTAAATGTGATTACAGCCATTTACCATCATGCTTAGCTAAAGCAAATTTCTTACAACCAATGTTGCAGTCTGTCAGCATGTTGCCAATAAATTCATTACCAAACAGCTTAGGAGAATAAGACATTTTATTCTAGTTTATGATTGTCTAGCTACATTTTCTTAGTTCAGCTTGGCAAGAGAGTCATTATCAACACCAGGATCCCAAGGAGCTGGCCACACAATATATATTGTTGAGAGAGGCAAACTTCATCTGCCAGATAGTATGCCTATCTGCTGCTTGAACCAGATACCTCCATTTTATTAGTTTGCCCAGAAAAAAACTCCTGCCCATCATGAGCTGGATCTTTTCTCATCAATTAGGCAATCTCCTATGAGTTTGCTTCATGCTTGCCTTAGTTATCAATTCTTCATAGATGTGCCCAAAGCTCACACTGCAGTTTTCCAGTTGACATCTATATATCTATTACATGCAGCATATTGCTAGGTATTTTTGTTTGTTGTTTGTTTGTTTTTGTCTATTTAGCCAGCCAATATCTTTTAATTAGAGAGATTATTAATATCAATACCATAGAGACTTGTTCTGGTATTTTGTTTAATGTCATTCTAATTGCCTTGCATTTTTATTGTTATTTTTCTTTCCTTTTGTTGTTTCATGGTGTGATGTTAGGATCAGTTTTCAACTTGAATCACTTCTGAAAGGAGACTCTGATAAAATCTCTGTGGGAGATATCTAAATCAGAATAATTGAGATGGGAAGATATCTTTGTTGGTAAGACCTTTTTCCTAGACAGGGGGATAAAAATTGCTAAACGATGGATGAATCTAGCTGAGCACAAATGAGTATATATGCATTCATTCCTACTTTGCTTCCTGACTATGGATACAATACTCTCTTAAGCTTCTGCAGCTGTGACTTCCCTGATATCTTGGACTATAATCCAGAAGTATGATATAAATCTTTCATCCTTTATGTTTACTTCTTAATAATTTGTCAAGCAATAAGATAAATAACTATAACAACATACACTTTATTTGATAGTTTTCTGCTTTCTTCTGTGGATCTCTTTGCAAAAAGAAAAATTAAGCTAGGTTTACCCTAACCTCAGATACAAAGCTTCTTGGAATGAAGATAAGATTTGGTCTTCCTGGGCTGGAGAGGTGGCTCAGGGGTTAAGCCTCTGCCTTGCAGGTGGAAGGTCCTGAGTTCTGATCCTAGACCCCACGTATAGCCGCCAGGCAGAAGTGGGAGCTGCCTGCGTTTCTGGTCCTGGTAGGGCGGAGCCTGTGATTCCCAGGGCAGAGTAAACAAGGAGGAGGCGGTTCCCAAATTCGCCCGTGGTTCTACACACACACACACACACACACACACACACACACATACACGCGCACACATGCACAATTTGAATTAAAAAAAAAAAAAGATTTGGTCTTCCTATGATAATCTTGTTTTTCCGCCCCAACCAATCACAGGGGGACAGGAGAGTACCATTAGGCTGTAACTGCCATCCTTAGCTTCTGCAAACATGCTTTGCTTGCTGCAGTAGCTCAGCTGCCCTCCTCCTGGCTGTAAACACTGTCCACTGGGAAGTGGTTTTTGTCTTTAAAAGATCTGATTATCCCAGGATTGAAGCCTTGTTCTGAGATGCCAACACTCAGGGTGTGGTTGCCAGACAGCTACTGAAAAAAAGCTTCCTCTTTTCATAATCAACTGTAGGAGTCAGAATGATGAATCTCTGAGTGACCCCAGATCCATTCTACTGGAATATATACATTCGCATACTTCTATGATGACTACTATCTTTCTTTACACTTAAATTGTAGGACTTCCTTATTGCTTTGTTTGCTTGCTAACTTTTGTGAATACAGCATTCCTTCTCTTTCATTTGAATCAATATTTTATCAAAATATGGAGATGTTAGATGCTTCATTTTTCTTTTCAGCTTATAGACAAACTTTTCTGCTACTTTTAAAGAAAATTTCTTTAAATTTAGACTGTTAATTTACAGAAATGGTTCATGGTCACTGCAGAATGCTGGTTAATTTACAACATAAATCTTTGAAGGCTCAAATGCATCTGGAAATTTGTATTCGCTTGATCGATTGCCTGCAGCTATACTAAGTGTTTTCTTGTTGGTCTGACTTTGGAGACCTATCCTTGCCTCAATCTTCCAATCATCTTGTTTCAGGCCCCAAAGTGCAGAGGTTACTGATGTATACTACTAGGCTTAGTTCTGGGGTGATTTTTAATTTTTGTATTAATTACTTTTAATCAACATGCAAAATAATGGGTTTATTTTTATATTTTATATATGTTTATCATTGTAATTTGATTATATTCACTCACATCATGGTTGTCCTTTGCTCTCTTCTCATTTCCTCCTCCAAAGAGATCATCTTCGAACTGATTTCATAGCACAAACACGCGTATGTTTTTTGTTTTTCTAATAGTAGCTATACTGCTTGCTTACGGATGTTTACCAGAATTGAACACAAACGAAATTTAGAAAAATTTCACAAACTTTTCTCCTTCACTCCGCATATTGTACTGCCTTCTTTGTGTGCAATATTTATAAAATAATTAGCTTTGGGCATATATGATGAAGTTTTATCAGTAGATTTATGTCTCCTTGTTTTTCTATGCTGATTATAAAGTAAAAAAAAACTAATGGTGGATGGAAAATAATGAACATTTTGTGCAAATTACTTTTTACCACTGTTTACATTCTTGAAAAATGAAACATTAGCATTCAATAATCATTAAGTATGCATTTTCATTTTTAGCTAAATGATGTTGGAAGTTTATTGTAGACTTTTGAACATTCAAATACAGTAAAAAATGTAGACTGGCACCTAGCAAAAAAGATGCTGCCTGTTGAAAAGGAAGTCTTGGGCTGGAGAGGTGGCTCAGGGGTTAAGCCTCCGCCTTGGAGGCGGAAGGTCCCGAGTTCGGATCCCAGATCCCACGTATAGACGCCAGACGGAAGCGGGGGCGGCCTGCGCTTCTGGTCCTGGTAGGGCGGAGCCTGTGAATCCCGGGGCAGAAGGAGGTGGAGGCGTCCATGGTGGTTCACGAATTCGTCCGTGGTTCTACACATACACAGACACACACGTACACACACACACAGACGCGCGCGCACATACACACAGTTGAATAAATAATAATAATAATAATAAAAATTTATAATAAAAAAAAAGAAAAGGAAATCTTATTCTTTGATAGAAAGCATGGAGACTGAGAGGAGTTAAAACCATGAGCTTTCTACGTAAAACAGAAATACAGTATGCTGTTCTCATCTACTGGTGTTTACTGGAGTCCCTCAAGGACTAAGGCTATAGCTTGATACTTTAGGGATTTCTGTTTATACTGGAAGTGTCTTATGTAGAGACTTTTTCTCTGGTCCAAGTTAGACATCAAGAATGTTGATTCTCTGGGTCTCAGACTGCCCATCCAAACACTCACAGCAAAGTAGAAAGCTCTCTCTTTTCTTTCTCTCTCCTTCCAGCCAATTAGAGGGCCCATTTCCAGATTGGCATACTATTCCCAGCCCCCACCCCCCTCCAATTATCACCTCTATAATTAAAATTTGTCAGGACTGAAGGTCAAATTTTCATCATCATCCCTCCAGAGGATTGGTGTACTTTCCCACCTATTTTGGTCCCACTTTTCTAGTTTTTTCGGTATGTTACTTTCTTTTTCACTTTTGATGGATCATAATCACCATTCTTAGACAAGGTATACTGGGAAAATTTTAAGGAGTGATAATGACTGAGAAAGAAAAAAAACTAAAAACAACCATAACAGGTTTTTACTATGGATTTATATTATACAATGATGACAATATCATGAGAGGCCAAACTACTTTTTGTTCACTCTGCAGAAGGCATCTCTGTTCTGTTTCTTACCCAGTTTTCATGCGCATTTAGCCTATAACATACTGTTTTCCATCTGTGTCGCTTACTGTACCTGCCATGACCAGAGTATGCAGAACTGGTGATCTGGCAAATTTGTCTGTCTCACAGAGCAGAGCATTGTAGGTCGAGTCTGTGTAAACCAAAGTAGTGTCAAGTAGGATGCTCTGTTCACTCCATATGCACTTGAGACCAACAAATGCTTGTCTCATGCTGCTTATGACAGAGGAAAATATTTTTATTAGTAAATAGCCTGCCTGTCTTACATGAAAGGGAAATTATAGGTTTCTTAAGTGTGAGAGTGTCAGGAAAACAAAAGGTTTATGCCAACTGTTTTTAGTTTTCATTTCAAAACTGTTCCTTCCACATAATTCTCACATGTTTGTAAATACAACTGTACCAGAAACTACTCAACTATTTTGGCTTATTTGGGTTTGTAAAAATGTAAAATCTAGGTTATTCATTAGTTAAAGGCTTGTGCCACACAAGGCTGATAATCTGGAGTTTGATCTGTGGAATCTACATTAAAGTACAAGGAAAGACACAACTTCACAAAGTTGTCCTTTGACTTCCACATGCACTCTGTGGCAAATCCATGGCCTCTCACACATATCACACACAAAATAACAGCAAAGTTAAACTTTTTAAATAGAAGAAAATTCTAGAATGATCATAAGGAAAACTTGAAGCAATTCTGGGCAAACCCAGATATAAAATATTCTGTTTATTAGTGTGCTGTGTAAAACCATATCAAAGACAGTGACTTAAAATAGTACTTTATTACAAATCATGGTTTAGTGAATCAGGAATTCAAGCAGGATTTAACTGAGAGATGTTTGTGATCTATCAAGTAATGCTAGAGGGGGGCATTCATCTGGCAGTTGCTCTGGTCTGGAGGGTACAAGAAAAATTTGCTCTGTTGCCTGTGTTCCTCAGCTACCTTTCTTCCTTTCTATCTAACAGAGTCTCAGGACTGCTCCAGGTACTCTTACTAAGGGAAGCTGTGTGCTTGTTCTAGTATTTTAGGGCTCCTAGAAATTACAATAGAAGTTATCTAACTTCTTTTAAAAATATTTCATTTATTTAGTGTGTGTGTGTGTGTGTGTGTGTGTGTGTGTGTGTGTGTGCGTGTATGTATACCAGAGGGCACTGTGTGTCCCTGCAAAGGACAAAGGTTGAGTTCTGGAATCATCCTGGATTTCTTCTACATCCTTCTTGCTTCACTCTGTGATTTCCCAGGATCTACCAACTATCTCTAGAAGTGCAGGCCACTGCCATTTTCATCTGGCATTTTTACTGGGGACCTAACGTCTGAATTCAGACCTTTATGTTTACAAGACAATCTTAATCCCTGAGCAATCTCTCCAGCCCTGAAGTTATCTAACTTCTTAAAATTAGAACTGAAGTTAGCACAAAGTCATTTCTGCAACATTCCATTCACACACTAGTCAACAATGGTCAGAGCAAGGGAAGAGACACTGTGCTCAGGTTCAGTATCAATGGCAAAAGTGTTGATGAACTTTGGCATACATGGTCACAGAAGGTTCAATTTAACAACAGAACTTAGGTACCCATCCATTCAGTGATTCTAAGAAAACAGTGTCAGCTATTTATCTGTAAGGGACAATATCAATTTACATGGTCAATTTCATTGCAGTGTTGATCTCATGTCTATTAGTAGATTAGATGGTTATTGACACCATCCCTGTGTAATTCAATGTCACTGTGCTAAGATCATGCAGTTGTGACTATGACCTCTAAGCTATAGTCCTACAAAGCCTAGGATCCAATGCAAAAATAAATAGTTGTGATTCTGCCAACACCAAGAACAAAGGGATGGCATTTACAGGAAAGTTGGCCCCCTGGTATTTATTTAATGATATGTGCAGACAAACTTATGCTCCTGCTTACCAAATTCACATAAGATTAATGCACAATTAGCAAACCTCCCTATCATTGTATTTCCTTCACTGTTAATATGTCAAGGCATAAATCTTGAATTATATGACAATAATTGGTGATGCTTATATTTTGAAACATTTTACTCTTTAATTAAGACTTCACCCTTCCACTCAAGGTCCCAGCTTGGCTCGCTGCACCATGAGGTAAGGTCCCAGTGGTCCTTGGGCTACGCCCCAAGACCCAGGTCATCAGGGGGTCCCACTAGCCAGTTGGCCCTTCCTGGTCCAGGTTGCAGAATCCTTAATCAAGACATGTACCCATTCTCTTGTGGTATTCTTTCCTTCTCTTCCTCCTGCTTTCTCTCTCTCTCTCTCTCTCTCTCTCTCTCTCTCTCTCTCACCCTCCCCACAACCCCCATAATCATTAAACTTTAAGAAAACCCAAGCAACAGGCTTGGGGACCTATACCATACATCTGAGGACTTCTAAAATCACCCCATCAAACAGGAATCTTCACTTCCAGTGCTAAGTAAACACTTTTTACCTTCCTATAACTCTCAATTGATAGTTACCATAGTTTAAGATTTTCATATAGCCCATCCAAAAACCCATATAACTTCAGGGATTTTACCATTTACCCTCACACATCACAAAGAAAGTAAAACCTACAAACCATACTACCATACTAGTCTACAATCCCTGTCTACTAAGCCCACCTTCATTAATATACTAACAGTCATCTTGGCAACACCAGACAGACATATCCAACTCCAAAGCAAATAACTGCTCAAGTGTAGTAATACTGTCTAATTCAGATCAGCCAAAAATACACATCAAGGAGGATATAAGAGGTAAAATGAAAAATGCCCAGGTCACAGTGCAGATCATGAGAAACAAAAACCATGACAACAAATCTCCTATAAAAAGCATCAACCTCATAATGATGGAATCCAACCAGAACAAACTCACAGAAAATAGCCAAGAAAGCCATACCCAAGATAATGATTTTTCAAAGCCTGATCTTTACTATGATCAAAACAATGAAAGAGGAAATCTAAGGCAATTTAAATAACCGCATCAACAATTTGAACAGAAATACAACCTACAACCGGCACTTGGATGAGATGAGAAAAGCAGTTGAAGAAACAAAAATAGGATAGAGCAGTTAAAACAATTGCAAGCAGAGATTAAACTCCAACTAAAAGACAACCTATCTTCAACCTAGAAAACAACAGAGAGTATTATCAGCAGAACTAACAAAGAAGAAAATAGGATATCAGATCTTGAAGATAAAAATGGAAGAAGAACTAGTTCAATCAAAGAGGTTGTAAAAGCCAAAAAGATAATTGAGAAGAATATTCATGAGTTACAGGACACCTTGAAGAAGAAGCCTAACATGCGCATTCATGGAATACCAGAACAAGAAACCCAAAATACCACACCTGGGAAAATTTTTCAAATTATCATAAAGGAAAACTTTTTCACATCTAAAGAAAGTGATGCCCATCCAAATACAAGAGGCAAATCACACCCCAAAGAGATATGACCAAAATAGAAACTCGCCATGACAAATAATAATCAAAATATTATACAAACAAGGCAAAGAGAATGTGCTAAGAGCTTCAAGAGAAAAAAGTCACTTTCAAAGGTTAAAAACCTATTAAAATAACAAATGATTTTTCAATTGAAATAGTAAAACCAGAAAAACTTGGAGAGAGAGACATACTTAAAGTATTGAATGAGCACAAATGTCAACTCAGGCTGATATATCCAACATACTTATCAGTCATGATCAAGAGTGAAAGAAAAATTTTCCACCATGAAGATAAGTTGAAGGATTATATGACCAACAAACCAGGCCTTCAAAAATGCTAGAAAAGATACTCAAGTTTGAGGAAAAGAAAAACCATATCTAGGAGGACAGGAGGAAAGTATAATACCATCACAACCTACAAACCAAATAATACACATATGAAAGCCACTAAACACAAAAATGTCAGGAATCAAAAGTAATTTCTCCATTATAACCCTAAATGTTAAATAAATTAACTCATCAATCAAAAGATGCAGGCTACAAACATGGGTTAGAACTTGCAAACCCATCAGCCTGCTGCCTTCAGGAAACACATCTTACCACAAAAGATAGGCACATTCTAAAAGTAAAAGGCTGGTCAAAAACACTTAAGACTAATGAAACAAGGAACAAGCAGGGATAGCAATTATGGTATCTGACAAAGTTGACTTCAAACCAAAGAAAATCATAAGCAACACAAAAGGATACTACATTGTAGTCACAGAAACAATTCACCAGGAAGACTTCACAACACTAAACATGTACTCACCTAATATGGGCTCTTCCACATTCATTAAACAAACACTATAATATCTAAAATAACAAATCAATCCCAAAATGATAATAGTTGGGGGTTTCAATACCCCAATCTCAACATGCCATAGATCAAGAGGTCAAAAATTCAACAGAGACACACTGGAATTAAATCAAACCCTTACCGAAATGGACCTTATAGATCTCTACCAAACCTCCCATCCAAGCACCAAGGAATACATATTCTTCTCAGCAGCCCATGGAACTTTCTCTAAAACAGACCTCATATAGGGTCACAAAGTGATTATCCACATATAGAGGAAGTTTAAATTATAGCCTGTACCCTATCAAACAACCATGGTCTGAAGCTTGACATCCACAACACAACGAACAGCAGAAAATACATTAATTCTTGAAAATCAAACACCATGATGCTGAGTGAGAAATAGGTTCAGAAAGAAATCAAAAAAGATGATAATGACAACACAACATATTAAAATCTCTGGGACAGGATGAAAGCTGTCCTAGGAGATAAATTTATAGCTCTCAATTCTTATATCATGAAAACAGAAATGTCACAAGTAAATAACAATGCAACTTAAAGCTTTAGAGATCCAAGAACAATCCAATCTCAAAAGCAGTAGAAAAGAGGAGATGAGCAAAATCAGGGGAGAAATATATGAAATTGAGATAAGGAAAATGATACCAAGAATCAACCAGATGAAAAGTTTGTTCTTTGAAAACAATCAGTAAGATTGATACACCCCTAGCTAAATTAACCAAAATAAAGAGAGAGAGAACCAAAATTAGCAAAATTAGAGATGAAAATGGAGCTATCACAACTGATACCCAAGAAATTCAGAAAAAAATATATTTCAAAAACATATACGCCATGAAATTTGATAACCAAAAAGAAATAGATAAATTTCTGAGTAAGCACAACTTACCTAAAGTTGAATTAGGAAATACTGAATTACTTAAATAGTCCTATAACAAATGAGGAAATTAATGAAGCATTCTCGAATCTTCCCACCAAAAAATGTCCTGGACCAGAGGGATATAGCATTGAATTCTGTCAGATATTTAAAGAACAACTAATTCTACTACTCTTCAACTATTCCATAAAATAGAGAAGGAAGGAACACTTCCAAATTCTTTCTATGAAATTAATATCATTGCAATCCCAAAACCTAATTAAGATGAATTTAAAAAAGAAAACTATAGGCCAATCTCTTCGATGAATACAGATGCAAAGATTCTCAACAAAATCTTAGCAAATCAGATTCAAAAACATATCAAATAGATCTCAAGTACAATTTATCCCAGTCATACAAGGTTGGTTTTACATACACAGATTGATAAATGTAATCCATCATATAAACCAATCCAAAGTCCAAAACCACATGATGCTCTCAATAGAAGCAGAAAAAGCTTTTGACAAGATCCAACATCCTTTTATGATCGAAATCTTAGAGACAGTTGGAACTGAAGGAACTCAACATAATAAAAGCTGTATACAACAAGCCAACACCAAGGATTATATTAAAAGGGGAAAAACCTGAAGCATTTCCACTTCAATAGACAAGGCTGTCCATTCTCACCACTTCTATTCAATATTGTACTTGAAGTCTTAGAGCCATAAGATAAGAAAGGGAGATAAGAAGGATTAAAATCAGAAAGGAATAAGTCAAGATATTTCTTTTTGCAGACCACATGATCTTACACCTGAGAGATCCGAAAAACTCCACCAGGAAAATCCTGGAACTAATACATGAGTTTAGCAGAGTGACAGGTTACAAAATAAACATGCAAAGATCAGTGCCCTTCCTATATATCAAGGATGAAAAATGTGGAAAAAGTCCTAAGAGAAACAATCCAACTTACTATAGCTCCTAAAAAAATGAAATATCTTGGTATAAATCTAACCAATGAAGAGAGAGGTCTTTATAATGAGTACTTTAAAACCCTAAAGAAAGAAATTACAGATGACACCAGAAATTGCAAAGACCTTCCATGCTCCTGGATCGGCGGAATCAACATCATAAAAGTGATCATCCTACCAAAACAATATACAGATTCAATGTTATGACAATCAAAATCCGAAAGCAATTGTTTATAGAAATTGACCAAGCAATCTCAAAATTCATATGAAAGCCCAGGAGAGCAAGAACAGTCCTGAGTAACAAAAATGCTGCTGGAGCTATCACCATACCAAACCTTAATCTGTACTATAAATCCATAGTAATAAAAACAGCATGGTACTGGCTCCAAAATAGATACATAGATCAATGGATAAAGGTTGAAGATGCAGATATAAGGCCACACAATTTCAGCCATTTGATCTTTGAAAAGGGCCTAAAAAACTCAGTGGAAAAAGAATAGCATCTTCAACAAATGGTGCTGGCAAAACTGGATATCCACATGCAGAAGATTAAAACTGGACCCATACTTGTAACCATGCAAAAATCAACTCCAAATTGATCAAGGACCTTAATATTAGGATAGAGACTATAAAAACCTTAGTTGAAAGAGTAAGGAATTATTCCCTCAAGTTGATTGGGCTAAGCCAACATTTCCTAAACTGAAACCCAATAGGACAGGCTCTAGAACCAACGACTCAACAAATGTGATCTGATGAAAATAGTGAGCTTCTGTTCATCAAAAAGATTGCAAACCGAGCAAAAAGGCAACCCACAGAATGGGATACAATCTTCACTAATCAAACATCTGATAGTGTTCTATTGTCCAGAGTGGACAAATAACTTAAAAATTCAACACCAATGAGATAAATAGCTCAATTAGAAAATGGGTGGTGGAACTTAAAAGTAACTTTTCCAGGGAAAAATTGAAATGTGTAACAAATACCTTTAAAAATCCTCCACATCCCTAGCCATCAGGAAAATGCAAATCAAAAGTACCCTGAGATATCATCTCACCCTGATCAGGATGGTGAAAATCCACAATACAAGCAACAATAAATGCTGGAGAGGGTGTGGAGAGAAAGGAACTCTCACTCATTGCTGTGGGAATGCAGACGTGTACAACCACTCTGGAGATCAGCATGGCAGTTTCTAAAAAAGTTAAGGATTGAAATGCCATATGACCCTCCTATACTACTTCTGGGAATAATCCCCCAAAATGCATCAATTCACTACAGTGACATGAGTACAACCATGTTCAATGCAGCACTATTTACAATAGCAAAGTCATGGAATCAACTCATATGCCCATAGTTGATGAATGGATAATGAAAATGTGGTACATTTACACAATGGAATACTACTCAGCCATCAAAAAGGTGAATTGATGAAATTTGCCTGGAAATAGATGGAATTAGAAGAAATTATATTGAGTAAAGTATCCCAGACACAGAAAGTTGGACACTGTATACTCTCTAATAAGTGTATCCTAGTTCCAAACCTACTTATGACATACTCTAAAGTAAATCTCTGTAATACCCATTATAATACAAAGGGATTATAAATAGGAGGGAAGGGGAAAAAAGACCTCAGAAGAGAGAAGAACACACTTCAATAGAGAAATTAGGCCACAGTCATGCACTGCATGTAATGCAGTTCACTCTTGCTTCCCTTCCTGGTCACCTGGGACAGAACAGGTTTGATCTCCCCAGTCAGGGAGAGTATCGGGACTGGCAGTTAGATAGTAACTAACCAGCAAACTAGAGACTGATCTCTCTCACTACTCGGTCCCACTCCTATTCCTCCATCTACCTTTGAGTTTCTTCTTATATTAAGATCTTCATTTAAACACTTTTATCTCTGATTAGGATGACCTAGATAACCAATTAGGATGCAGCCAAGGGCAGTGCAGGAATAGCAAAACTGAAAACAACAATGAACTACAATTCAGAACGCCAAAGTCCCTGCATGTTCATGTGGATCCAGACCAGTGAAATCTCTCCCCATCCTAAAGCTCAAGGAACCTTGCAGAAGAGGGGGCAGCAAGATTGTAAGAGGATGGGAGTGTAAGAGGATTGTAAGGATGGGAAGGATCAATGATATGCAAGATATTCCACACAAGTCTTGGCTGCAGCAGCCAGGATATAGCCACAATGTGACTGGACCTTGCCTGACCTGCACAATGGCTGACATGTCAATAACTCCCCCAAATCAAGCAGGGATCACAAGGGAGAAGACTTGGTGCATGCGGATCCTTAAAGGCAAGGGGTTAAACTGTCATAACAGAGTTTCTATGCCAGTGGACAGCCCAAGAAGGGGTCCCAGGCTATGCTACTGAGTCCTGAAACCCCACTAATGTAGACAACTCAGAGGGAAATTCAGCAACATAAACAGATGTTCTGGAAGATGGGAGGAAGAAGAAAGAACATACCAAGAGAGGAGGAGAGAAGGAAAATGAACAGGTGAGGTGGAGGGGGGAGTTGGAGGTGGAAAGTGGAGAGTGAGATGGGGGGCAACAGGGAGGAAGGAAGGGAGAGGGGGAAAAGGGGAGTGTCTATTAAACTTGCATAAGTAGGCCAAAAAATTATGACTTCACATTAGAGGGATGTTAGCTGGTTGCTGTCAGAACACTTTTCCTTGGGTGACACCACACAGTCATCCAACCACCCTGAATGGGAGTCCAAAGACAGACCAAAGAACAATTGCACGAAGGTCCGACTTAAAGAGCAATAGCTATGTTGGGGCTACTTACTAGAGTAGGGGTGAGGGTTACTTACAGGAGGAGGGACTTTTTAAAGGCAGCTACTTCTCCAAGAAGCTCCAATCCCCAGCATGGATGAGACTCAAGCCCCAGCATGGATGAGACTCAAGGAAGTTGGACCCTCCCCTTTGTATGACTTGTTAGGAGAGTTCCTCTAGCTTCTGGGCTGCTCTGGGGTTTCTCTCAGACTGCTGGACTATCGCTGGCTAGTCTGCTCACCGCTTTTCTTCCACACCTAACTGCTCCAAAATCCTCTTCCAACTTCCTGACTTGCTCGGCAGTCTTTCCAAATTGAAGTGAATTGCTTATGGGCTGGAAAGTCTCTTTCCCCAGCTGTTGTTTGTGTTTTCCTACCTCATGGAGAAAGCCCCTCACCCCAAGTTTGTTAGTTTCAGGGACTCCTAAGCCCATTGAGCGGTTTACTTTGTGAGGTTTCCTCCAGGATGGGATGTTTCGATTTGTTAAGCAACATCCTCCTTAACTTAAACTGGAGTAAATTCTAAGATGAATTCCCAGAAGAAAAATGCCAAACAACACTAGTAAATGTGGCATTAATGGAAGTAGATTTACAGATCTGAATAAATAAATGCATATTATATAGCGATAAAGGCACTTTTATGCTAGACACATATGATCTAGATCTCTCTGCCACACATACACAACACAGAAAGACTTCAAAAATAAATATTAGAAAAGGAAATTATTTCTGCATGAAGAAACCACTGGTAGCTAACAGCTAATAATTCCAGAGAAAAATACACATATCAACTCTAAGTAAGAGTTAACTTTAAATATGTATAGAATCATGGTTTTTTAATTGCTTTAATTGCTTAAGAGTTTAATTGCTTAAGAAACTCAACAAGTAAAGCAAAACAAGCAGCAAGAGAAAAACGAATATCAGCATATAATGAGTAATGAGCTAGAAGCAAAACGAAAGACACTATTAAATGAACTGTATCTCAGGAAAGTTAGAGTTGGAATCCACGATCTCAAAGGTAGCAAGATGTGATGTGGGACTTCATTCTGTAATTTATACTAAATATGACAATAATGCTGCTAGAAATCTTCCTGATACATTCTCAAAATTCATCTTACCCTGATTAACTTTAATCAGAACTGAGTCCAGTTTTCACACCACACTTTTATGATATTTTAGATAGGTTCCCTGAAAAAACACTTGGAGACATAAATGGATATAAATGAGTCTGAGTTTGTGTAAGGTGAGGATCTGCCCTCCCCTCTCAGTTCTAAGAAGTGGAGAGAGCAGGGCTGAGTAGCAGAGCAGGCTACTGAAAAAATATTTTGATCCAGACTTCAGAGCAGTATAGTCCTTCAGAGTCAGTTCTCCAGTGAACAAGGCTCTGAAAAGCTGTACTTGCTCTTGTATTTTGAAGGATATCTTGACATAGCTCATACTATCAGTCTAAAAAAAACTTAACCAAGGTGAAGTACCCTTGATATTGCTCAGGTTTTATTTCTTACCTTTAGAGAGTGTTGCATTTCGCCTGCATGGTTGCTGATAAATGACCATCAAACAGCGTAAGGGAACAAGGGTTTATTCTCTTGCAATTCCTGGTTACAGTTCTCAGTCCAGCTTGACTGGAGAGCATGCACCAACACCAGGGCCGAGGAACTGGTCACACCATCACCACATAACAGCTGAGAGATGGACAATCCTTACTTGCCAGACCAGCATGTCTGGCCAAGTGAACAGAAGGATACCGCCTTCCTCAATTAGCTCTCAGTATTTTATTCACCTGTTCAGGGCCCAGTCCCACCCACCATAAGCTGGGTCTTCCCCATCAGCTAGACAATCTCCTGCAGGTTTGCTCTGGGCTTAACCTAACCACTAATTCTCCACATATGTGCCCAGAACTCAATCATCAAGTTGACACCTATGCCTAACTATGGCAGTGTATCTGTAGTCTGTAAGTATATGTATTGCTTCTTGAAATTGATTATTTAAAAATAATGTGTAATATAGCTGTTTTCTTAATGTCCCTGGAAGAGCAAATGAACAC
Organism: Typhlomys cinereus; assembly: GCA_023101885.1. NCBI lineage: Eukaryota > Metazoa > Chordata > Mammalia > Rodentia > Platacanthomyidae > Typhlomys > Typhlomys cinereus. The sequence goes on from JALPQD010000004.1 coordinate 9,567,849, forward strand.
TTCTGCTTGTTTTCTTGGACTAGAATTTAGCCAGACAACCATATCACAAAGGCTGGGAAGCACATTCACTCTTTATTCTGGGCCACTATACATATCATTGAAATTTGGGATCTTCTTCCAAGGGACAAGGTAAATGGTGGATGAAGCAGTACCACCAAACGTTTCTGCGAAAAATAGTGAATACATTTAACCATGGGACCAGTGCTTACACTTCAGGGAGTCACTGCTTAGAGCCACATGAAAATGCAACACATCAGGCCACATGGAAATACCTAAAGGGAGATAAGAAACTCTGACAGCCCTACCCAGTAGCAGCTTCATGTCAGATAGACATGCTGGATCTGAATCACGTGAACACGGCTGGGTCTAAAAGAGTGCTGATTGATGGGCTTCCTTGGTTGCATAATGGTAATCTGTGTGACTGGAAGGGATGCTTGGGCACAGTATTCCTGTGAGCAAGGATTTTGTACTTTTTCACTCCAATAGGCTTCTTTCATGCAGAGGCAGAGTCTAATTAACTCTGTGACTTGGTGTCACAATTGTGTGAGTTCTCATATGTGTGTTCCCAAAGAAGATGAAACAAACACCATACCCGTGACATCTGTGTTTTTAACCTTCCAGGAGGAAAGGATGTTACTTCAAGACAGATTAATTCATCTCTTCAGGCAGCCTCAAAGAAGCCCTGTTCCTCAAAGCTGAGAGTTCATAATTATCTAGGTAACCTGTCTCTTCAAGTTGCTTATAGCTCAAAATGGCAAAGTCTGATGACTAGTGAGGAATGAAAATTATCCTTGTACCTATTGTCTAATAAATGAAGAAGGCAATTTCTTCAAGGATGGCACCTTCAGGAAGGTGCACCTCAGTACAGAGAGGATGGCTTGAGAGTTGTAGAGAAGTAAACGGAATCTTAAAACTTCATAATGTGCATTGCTAAAAGGAAAAAAAAACCTCCTATCACATTATGAAATAATACTTAGTCAAGATATTAAAGCTGACTTAGATAAATTTCACTTGAAATTTATCATACATAATAATTAAGTTTAGTGACATTTATCTCAAGTATCAGTTGTAAATTAATTGTCTTCAAGTACGAATATTGGTTGCCCAAAGGAGCAACCAATGTAATTATTTAGTAACAGTTTCGCATTGTTCCACAAGGTGGCAGCACAAGAAAGGATGGGTGTTTGAAGTGACAAAGTGTAGATAATTCAAAAGCAGAATTTTCATTTCTAGAATGTAAGTTGTCAATATTATTGCTCTTAAGTTCAAAAGTATCATGTATTTTCACATCAGAATATAGATCTTGATTTGTTCTCTTACAAATCAAGTTATTTAATAAGTATTTTTTATGCCAATGAGAGAAGCAATCTTTACCTACGTATCTTGTTTAACCCTTTTGCATGCCCAATCATAAGAGAAATGCAGTAACCTCAGATTGCTTTTGGGTCTTAAAGTTTTTATCTTGGATTCAACATCATCTTTCATTTCCATAGATATCTGTTGAATTCATGCCTTCCATGATTGCTCTGCAAAACAATAATGACATAGTACGGTCCCTTGCACCCTCACTTTGATTTATTATTGACAATGCTTATTGTCAACAAACCACTCAACATCTGCTGGCTCATTATGTTATTGCTGTTATTTCCTACCCAGACACAAGTAGGATTCTGTCAAATTTGTTCATTGTTCCTCGCCAAATTTTAGATAAGTTTTAGGATAGCTTCTACAAATGGAGACAGGCATTCACAGGATATGTGCTGAGTTTATCACTATAGAATCTAGAATGAACAACCACAGCAAGATGGTGTTTTCACAAACAGTACAAACACTGCCAATGAAAGAGAGAGAGATGGTGGTTGTCATGTCCGTCCTGCTTCAATACTCAGAGCTCTCATGCTGTAAATTTCACAGACCTCAAGTTTCCATTTAATCAGTCTGCACAATAAAATCATGTGTGCTTATATCTTTGTACAGATGTAAGGCTATGGTTAGGCAACTACGGGCCAATAAAAATCCATTTTTTAATTTTTAATAATCTGAGATCATACAGCAACCTTCTCTTCAACAGCAACCATGGCTTTCTGGACTTTCTTGTTGCAGTTTGCCTGCATGGTTGCTGATAAATGACCATCAAATGGCTCAAGGGAACAAGGGGTTTATTTTCTTACTGATAGTCAAGTTACAGTCTATCCAGATTGAAGGGAGAGCACGCACCAATACCAGGGCCAAGGGAACTGGCCACACCATCTCTGTGTAATGGCTGAGAGAGGGACGATCCTTACTTGCCATACCAGCATGTCTGGCCAAGTGTACACAGGCTTTCTGTGTTTTATTCCAGGGCCTAATCACACCCAGCTGGGTCTCCTTCCCCATCAGCCAGACAATCTCCTGCAGGTTTGCTCTGGGCTTAACCCAACCACTAATTCTTCACAAATATGTCCAGAGCTCAAAATCCTCAACTGTCAAGTTGACACTTGTGTATAATGAAGACATTTCATTAATTCTTTTGGGAGAAAGTCAGGGGTAATATCACAGTTTCTTACCTTATATCTTTCTGTTAGGTTTTTTCCTGGAAATTATTGGTTTCATTGGGTAGACTGGTGAGATCTGAGTGAATCTAAATTAGAAAGGAAAGGATGACTCAGGGACAAATCCGGTTCTTTATTTTTCCCCATCTAGAACTCACACAAATGTTGTGGGGGGATACATCTTTTAATTGGCATATAGTCATTGCACATGGCAGTAAATTCATTGAGATTTTAAAACAAGATTATAGTGTACTTCGAAGAGCCTCTTTTCCCAGTTGTCCTTTTCTTTCTCACCCATCCTCCTCTCAGTTACTCATGTTTCCCTCAACAAGTTCAACAAGTCCACTTCTGCTGTGTGTCATGTGATGCATACATGATCTTATTTATCTATCTAGCATCTATCCATAAGAGCAATGTGATATTAACCTTTCTAAGATTGAATTCTTTTGTAAACAATATAACCTTATTTTTTGCAGATGAAGAATGCCATGGTGTATACCATTGCATACATTTTGTTAAGTGCTGATGGACACTCAGGATGGATCTGTATCTTTATCACTGTGTATTGCAATATATATTGTCTATGATGCATTGACATAAAGTCCTTCAAGCACATACTTGCGAGTGGTGCAGTGGTGGCATGGGAGGTCTTTTTTTTTTAGCCTAGAATTGTAAAATAAAGATATCACAATCTATGTAATTTTTGAAAATCACTAGAGATATGACATGAGTGGAAGGCTGGGATATATCTATAACAACCAAGCAGTATAAAGTGAATAGTGACCAAAAAGAAGATTTTAGTAAGCAGAGAAAGATAGTATGTTATTCCTTATGTATGCAGTTCGATCACCCTAATCCTAATGTAGTATAATACATCACTGTTTAATTATATCACACTTTGACATCATTTTAATCTTTTAGTATTTTAAAGCACAGATAAGTCATTATTTTGCTAATAAATGGAGAGTGAGTCCTTCAGAATCAATTAAGCCAAAATGACTTGGAAGTTAATGGATTAATACTCATGTCAACTTTGAAAACTCATTTCATTATGTTATTTCTCAATTTTCCGGAATGATATTAAGCAGATTTTATGTAACTTTGTATCTGTGTGGTTATAAAACATGCAAACATTCTCGTTGAGCTCCTGTGTCCTATCTTTTGTGATTCTTCTGCTTCTTTGTCTTTATCTAGAGCAAATGAAGGCTCTTCCAGAGCAACCTCCACACCTTTGGGATGCCTTCAAGCTCTTTTCTTTTCCTCACCATTTTATGAGAAAGAATTCACAATACTTCTCGCCTTCATTTTTTATTTCTTCCTATACCTCTTATTCATTGTAAATGCAGTACAAACTCTCACCAGTGATAAAATTGCCAAATCCTATAATACCTTCCTAGTCTTCGTCTTCCATGACTTCTTGGCTGTGTATCAACTTGAACCATTGTTTCATGTTGTATCTCTTTTTGATAAGGCGATTTGTCTCCTGATGCTCTGCAAGCTTCTCTAAATATATTTCTTCTAATATTTTTTTTGCTGGCTTCTCTTTTTGTATCTTTTAAACTGAAATCCTTAAGGTCATCAGGTTTCTGCCTTCCAACATGGGCTCATTTCTTCTTCTCCTGTGTCCCCTTACCCAAAACCAGGATCATCCTGCTGTTGTCTACTGTATCTTAGTTCCTCATGATCTTATGTCATTCCTTTCAACAATTCTTCCTTTCTCTGTATCTGCAGATGCCTTTTGCTGGTTGCCCTTTATGCCCTCAACTATTAAATATTGAAGTGCATCAAAGTTCAGTCATTGTTCTGTTTATCTAGTTGTTTAAGTTACCCTTCATTGCTTCTTATTAATTTATCACCCAGACAGCTTAGGGGAACAAAGAGTTTATTCCAGTTCATGATTCTTAGTTACTATCCAGCAGCATGGCATGAGAGTTCATACTAATATCAGGAGCTGAGGGAACTGGCCATTCTATATCCATATAAGAACTAAAAGAAGAATATGCTTTTCATTTGCTAGTATGCCTGTATACCAAAATACTGAACTAGCTACCTTCATCTTATCCACCTGCCTAGGGAATTGTTCCACACACTGCTGTCTGGGTCTTCCTATATCAATTTTTATAATCTCCCATAGATTTGCTCATGGTTTGCTTTAACTACTGATTCTTAGAAGGTCTGCCCAAAGGCTCTGTCCTCGATGGTCAAGTTCATACCTGTGTTTGACTAGTACATCAGTAGACTTAATCTCTTGGTTATTATCATCTAGTTTTATGGCCTTAAACATTCATAACATTCTTCCTCCTCTTCAAATCTCAGTGACCCCTCAAGGTTTTCACTTGAAGGTCTTAAATGCTTTAACTTGTCTGAAACTTCCCTCTTAACTGTCTTCATAATCTTTCATGACAAAGACCTTCCTAACATGAATCAATGGACTTCAGACTATGAATAATAGGGTAAACACCGAGGTCATCAGTGATAATAAGCTAGATTGACAGCCTTTGAATAGTTTCACTTTTTGATGAAGGTCTTTCTCCTGAAAATATACCAATATATTTGTAAAAATCAGACTTAACATGACTTCTGTGATGTCATATTTTGTGGCTACAGTGTTAATAAAAATATCCAAAGTTCTTTTTGCAATCATTTGCTAGTCAGTCTAAAATTAGACAATTTTCTTTTTTTCTTTTATTTGTTTACCCCAATCCTACAAGCTCAATAGGTACACCGGTCCTCCCCCTCCCTCCAATCCCCCATCTCCCAGTCCTCACCCGTTTCCCTCTCCCCTCTCCAGTGCCTCTCTCCCACTCCTTGGAGCATCCCCTTGTGTAAACGCCAAGCCTCCCTCTGAGTCCTCCACCTAGTGAGGTGTAAGTACTCAATGGCATAACCCAGAGCCCTTTCCTGGGCTCCCTGCCAGCATGGGAACACCACCATGACTGCTAATCCCTTGCCTCTAAGGACCCCACTGCCTGTGATCCATGATAGGCCCTGGGGGTTCGGTGACATGTTAGTCACCATGAAGGTCATGCAAAGTCTGATTATGGCTACTGCAGCCCTAACTTGTGTGGAGTATCTTACATATCATTGGTCTTCATCTTTGGGCTATTAGAATCTTTCTGCCTTCTCTTCCACAAGTTTCCCTGAGCTTTAAGATGGGGAGAGATTTGGCTGGTCTGGTTCCAGGTGATTAATATAGGGTCTTTGGTATTCTGAATTATAGTTTGTTGTTGTTTTCAGTTTTGCTGTTCCTTCATGGACCTTGGCTGCATCCTGTTTGGTATTGAAGGTCACCTCCTGACCAAAGATAAAAGACTGTTTAAATGAAGATCTTACTATAAGAGGGTTTCAAAGGTAGAAGGAATATGAGTAGGACACTGTAGTGAGGGGGGGGTTCAGTGTCCCATTTGCAGGATTGTTACCATTTATAGGCCAGTACCCATACCCTCCCTGATTGGTGAGATCAAACCTCCTCAGTCTCAAGTGATAAGGAAGAGAAGTGAGAGTGAACTTCACCAGATGTCTCACTACTTACATGCAATACTTGATGGTGACCTGTTTTCTCTACTGAAGCATGATTCCCTCTCTCCTTATTTCTGGGGGTGGGGGGTTCCTTCCCCTTCCCTCCTGTAATCTTTGCAATTACAGTAGGTATTACAGAGATTTACCTTTGAATATGTCATTAAGTGGGTTTGGTACTAGGATCCACCTATTAGGGAGTACATAAGGTGTCTAATTTTCTGTGTCTGGGATACTTCACTCAATATAATTTTTTTCTAATTCCATCCATTTCCCTTCAAATTTCATTAATTCATCTTTTTTGATGGTTGAGTAGTATTCCATTCTATAAATGTACATTTTTCTTATCCACTCGTCAACTGTTGGGCATTTGGACTGATTCCATGACTTTGCTATTGTAAATAGTGCTGTTATGAACATGATTGTACTTGTGTCATTATAGTGAATTTTTGCTTTGTGGAGAATTATTCCCAGAAGTAGCATAGCAGGGTCATATGGCATTTCAATCTTTAACTTTTTTAGAAATTGCCAAACTGATCACCAGAGTGATTGTATAAGCTTGCATTCCCACCAGCAATGTAGGAGAGTTCCCTTCTCTCCACATCCTCTCCAGCATTTGGTGTTATTTGTGTTGTGGATTTTTGCCATCCTGATTGGGGTGAGATGACATCTCAGGGAAGTTTTGATTTGCATTTCCCTGATGGCTAAGGATGTGGAGCATTTTTTAAGATATTTGTTAGACATTTCAATTTCGTCTCTGGAAAAGTTTATCTTGAGTTCTGTGGCCCATTTCTTAATTGGGCCATTTATCTTCTTGGTGTTTAGTTTTTTAAGTTCTTTGTACACTCTGGACAATAGAGCTCTGTCTATTAGTGAAGATTTTCTTCCATTCTGTGGGTTGCCTTTTTGCTAGAGTTATAATCTCTTTATCTGATATGATCCCATTTGTTGAGTGTTGGTTCTAGTGACTGTGCTATTGGGTTTCTGTGGAACTGTTGGTCTAGCCAAATCAGCTCGAGGGAGTTCCTACCCTTTTCAACTAAGGATTTTATAGTCTCTGGCCTAATATTGAGGTCCTTGATCCATTTGGAATTAATTTTTGTATATGGTAACAAGTATGGGTCCAGCTTTAATATTCTGCATGTGGATATCCAGTTTTTACCAGCACCATTTGTTGAAGATGATGTTCTTTTTCCATTGAGTTTTTTGAGTCCTTTTTGTCAAAGATCAAGTGGCTGTAATTGTGTGGGCTTATACTTGGATCTTTTGTGCTTCCATATGAATTTTGTGATTGTTTGGTCAGTTTCTTTAAACAATTGCTTTGGGATTCTGATTGGTATAGCATTAAATCTGTATATTGCTTTTGATACGATGGTCATTTTTATGATTCTGTTAATCCAGGAGCATGGGACGTCTTTCTACCTTCTGAAATCTTCTATAATTTCTTTCTTTAGGGTTTTAAAGTGTTCATTATAAATGTTTCTCACTTCTTTGGTTAGATTTATACCAAAGTATTTCATTTTTTTAGGGGCTACAGCAAATAGGATTGTTTCTCTTAGGGCTTTTTCACTTCCTTCATCCTTGGTGTATAGGAAGGCCACTGATTTTTGTGCGTTTATTTTGTAACCTGCCACCTTGCTGAACTTCTGTATTAGTTCCAGGGGTTTCCTGGTCGAATTTTTTAGGATCACTCAGGTATATAGTCATATCATCTGCAAATAGAGATATCTTGACTTCTTCCTTGCCGATTTGAATCCCTTTTATCTCCCTGTCTTGTCTTATGGCTCCAGATAAGACTTCAAGTACAATATTGAATAGAAGTGGTAAGAGTGGACAGCCTTGTCTAGTTCCTGATCGAAGTGGGAATGCTTCAAGTTTTTCTCCATTGAGAATAATCCTTGCTGTTGGCTTGTTGCATACAATTTTATATATAAAGGTTCCTTCCATTCCAACTGTCTCTAGGGTTTTGATCATAAAAGGATGTTGGAACTTATCAAAGGCTTTTTCTGCACCTATGGAGAGTATTATATGGTCTTGCGGTTTGGATTGATTTATATGATGGATTACATTTATTGATTTGTATATGTTGAACCAACCTTGTGTGCCTGGGATAAAGCCTACTTGATCACAATGAATGATCTTTTCGATAGTTTTTGAATGTGATTTGGTAAGATTTTGTGGATAATCTTTATATCTGTGTTCATCAAAGATATTGGCCTATATTTTTCTTTTTTAAGTGTATCTTTATTAGGTTTGGGGATTAGTATGGTATTAGTTTCATAGAAATAATTTAGAAGTGTTCCTTCCTTCCCAATTTTTGTAATAGTTTAAGAAGTATTGGTGTTAGTTGTTCCTTAAAAGTCTGGTAGAAGTCTGTGCTGAATCCATCTAGTCTAGAGCAGTTTTTGGTAGGAAGATTTGAAATTACTTCATAGATTTCCTCATATGTTATAGGACTATTTAAACAATTCAAAACTTCCTGATTCAATTTAGATAAGTTGTGCTTGCTTAGTTATTCATCCATTTCTTTAGTGTTATCAAATTTCACGGAGTATAAGTTTTTGAAATATGACCTTATAATTCTCTGAATGTCTTGGGTATCAGTTGTTATAACTCCATTTTCATTTCTATTTTTGTTAATTTGGGTTTTCTCTCTCTTGATTTTGGTTAATTTAGCTAGTAGTATATCCATCTTATTCATTTTTTCAAAGAACTCACTTTTTCACTGGTTGATTCTTTGTATCATTTTCCTTATCTCAATTTCAGATATATCTCCCCTGATTTTGCTAATCTCTTCTCTTCTTCTGTTTTTGGAATTGGATTGCTCTTGTGTCTCTAAAGCTTTAACTGCATTGCTAAGTTATTTATTTGTGATTTTTCCATTTTTTTGACATAGGCATTAAGAGCTATAAACTTAGGATGGTTTTCATTGTGTCCCACAGATTTTGATATGTTGTATTTTCATTACTGTTCACCTCTAGCAAATCTTGAATTTCCTTTAGGATTTCTTCCTGAACCCAATTCTCATTCAGCATTATAATGTTTAGTTTCCAAGATTTAATGTATTTTCTGCTATTTGTTGTGTTCTGGATGTCAAGCTTTAGACCATGGTGGTCTGATAGGGTACAGGCTAAAATTTCAACTTTCCTGTATATGTGGAGATTTGGTTTTTGTGGCTATTTTGGAGAAAGTTCCATGGGCTACTGAGAAAAATGTGTATTCTTTGGTGCGTGGGTGCAAAGTTCAATAGCGATCTGTAAGGTCCATTTCAGTAAGGGTTTGATAAAGTTCCAATGTATCTCTGTTAAGTTTTTGGCCTGTTGGTCTATCCCACATTAAAAGGACAATATTGAAATCTCTGAGTATTATCATTTTGCAATTGATTTCTTGTTTTAGACATTGTCACATTTGCTTAATGAATGTGGAGGAGCCCATATTAAGTGCATATATGTTCAGTATTGTGAAGTCTTCCTGGTGAATTGTATCTGTGACTAAAATGTAGTATCTTCCTGTGTCTCTTATGATTTTTTTTGGTTTGAAATTCACTTTGTCAGATACCATAATTGCTACCTCTGCTTTTTTCCTGGTTTCATTAGTTTGCAGAATTTTTGACTAGCCTTTTACTTTTAGAATGTGCCTATCTTTTGTGAAGAGATGTGCTTCCTAAATGCAGCAGATGGATGGGTTGTGATTTCTAATCCATGTTTGTAATCTGCGTCTTTTGATTGGTGAGTTAATTCCACTGACATTTAGTGTTATAATGGAGAAATTACTTTTAATTTTTGACACTTTTTATGTTTAGTGACTTTCATAAATGTATTATTAGCTTGTTCTTTTCTTCAAGCTTGAGTATCTTTTCTAGCATTTTTTGAAGACCTGGTTTTGTGGTCATGTAAGCACAACTTACCTAAATTGAATCAGGAAGTTATGAATTATTTAAATAGTCCTATGACATATGAGGAAATCCATGAAGTAATCTCAAATCTTCCTACCAAAAAATGTTGTCTTTATGGTGGAAAATTTTTCTTTTGCAATCATGACTGATAGTTTTGCTGGGTATATCATCCTGGGTTGGCATTTTTGCTCATTCAATACTCGAAATACATGTCTCCAAGCTCTTCTGCTTTTACCGTTTCCATTGAAAAATCATTTGTTATTTTAATAGGTTTACCCTTAAAAGTGACTTGTTTTTTTTTTCCCAAAGCTCTCAGCACATTTTCTTTGTCTTCTATGTGTAGTATTTTGACTATTATTTGCCATGATGAGTTTCTATTTTGATCATATCTGTTTGGGGTATGAAATGCCTCTTGTATGTGTATGGGCCTCTCTTTCTTTAGATTTGGAAAGTTTTCCTTTATGATAATTTGAAAAATTTCCTCAGGTGTGCTATATTCATATTCTTGTTCTGATATTCCATGAATGCATATGTAAGGCTTCTTCAAGGTGTCCCATAACTCTTGAATATTTCTCTCAAGTATCTTTTTGGCTTTACCAACTTCTTCCATTGAACTGGTTAGTTCTTCCAAGATCTGATATTCTAATTTCTGCTTCATTAGTTCTGCTGATAAGACTCTCTGTTGAGTTCTGGATTGAAGATAACTTGTCTTTTAGTTCAATTTCAAACTCTTTTTAAATCCTGCTTGAGATTGTTTTCACTGCTGTATGCCTGTTTTTTTTTTCTTCAGCTGCTTCTCTCATCTTCTCCAAGTGTCTGTTGTGTTCCTGTTCAAAGCGGTTGATGCAGTTATTTATCTCCTCCCAGATTTCCTCTTTCATAGTTTTGATCATAGTAAAGATCAGGCTTTGAATATCATTTTCTTGGTTATGGCTTTCTTGGCTATTTTTGTGAGTTTGTTCTGGTTGGAATCTATCATTATGGGATTAATTGTTTCGGTAGGAGATTTGCTGTCTTGGTTTTTGTTTCTCATGGATTTGCGCTGTGACCTGGGCATTTTTGTTTTATCTCTTATGACCTACTTTTTGTTTCTGTGTGTTTTTGACTGAAGTGAACTAGACAGTATTAATACACTTGAGCAGTTATTACTAATGTTTGCCTTGGAGTTGGGTACACTTGTCTGGTATTGGTATTATTTCCTAGGTGAGGCTATCTATTGGACTATTAGCACATCAATTAAGTAAGGTTTAGTAGACAGGAAATGAAGATTAATTAGTATGGCATTGTACTTTTTAGGTTTACTTCCTTGGTGATATGTGAAGGTGAGTGGTATAATCCCTGAAGTTGTATATTTTTGGGGGTGGCTATATGGAAATGTTAAACTACAGTGACTAATAATTGAGAGGAACAAGATGGTAAAAAGTGTTTACTTATCTTTGAGCTGGATGTGAAGATTCTTTCCCATGTGATGGGATGATTTTAGAGGATTTCAGATGTATGGTGTTTGTCCCCTAGAGCTTTGCTTGGGTTTTCTCTGGACTTTGTTGAATTCTACAGAGCAGGGAGTCTGCCCTGATCCGAGTCTGGGACAGAAGGTGCAGAGTGTCTAGCAGGGTGTGCAGATCACCTAGAAGGGAATGGCCTAGGGGTTTTCCCCAGTGCCAGAGCAGACTGGCTGCTGGTGGGGCATGCAGGTGACCTGGGGCCTGGGGCATGGTCTAGGGGCCTTACTTGAGGAGCAGGGAGTCTGCCCCGGTCCAGGTCCAGGGCAGAAGGTAAAATTAGATAATTTTTGTAATGGTTACTCTTAACTCTTGCTGTGAGAGAACACCCAAAGTCAATCAACTTAAGGGAAAAAGGGAGGTTTATTCAGCTTACGGTTCCAGAGGGAAGGCAGTTTCTCAAAGCAGAGGCGGCATGGCTGGCTGGCCAAAGCTGGAGGAGGCTAAGTTACCGCAGACATCTTGGAAGCTGAGAGCTGCAGACTGCTTGCAGCAAAGGCAGACTTCTCCTGGGGGTAGGGTGGGACTAATCCACCTCAAGGTTCACCCCTTGTGACTGTCTTCCTCCAGCAAGGCTCCACCTCTCAAGATGCCATGACCTTGCTAAACCTATGAGACTGTGGGGGACACATTTCAAACCATGAAAATTTTCAAACACAAAGTTTTTTTAATCAAGTTCTGTGGCCCTCATACTACCTCATAAGGTGCCTAAACTGCTCTCCAGTGGCAGCCATTCCTTTATAAGTTCACTCGACGTCATTGTGAAAATCACTGTGCATATCCCTGTTTGATGGTTCTGAGGACTGACTCAGGTTCAGGTGCTTGCAATGCAAGTGTTCTGCTAACTGAGCGTTCCCACTCAGAGCACAGTATACATTTCTAAGGGAGCTGGTAGGATCTGTGACCTTATCGACTCCTGGTGCATGGATAAGTGGACGTGAGTTTCGTCAGACACAGCTGTTCTTTCCTCCCAGCAATGGAGGAAAAAGAAAGATCAGCACTTGGACTTATCTCCACACTGTCCTAAGTGCAGTTACTGCCAAGGCACTACCATCTCCCTTGGGGGGGTTGTCACATCAGCTCAGAATAGCCTTTAGCAAGACACATTCTTAACATTTGCAGCCTCCATGCAGAAGGAAGCAAGAAACTACTTGGAAGCCTCAAGACTTCCCCGTGGAAATAGAATCATTTATTTGCCATGGCTTTGTTTAGGAGGAAATTCATAGTCTTATTAGTCTGTTGGCTGGGGGCTTGTCAGTGAGGAAGGACAGAGATGCAACTCCAAGGAGTACTCTCAACAGCCTGAGGAGCTCCGTAATCTTTTAGGATTAATCCTTGACTTACCCTTTAAAAGATTATCCATGCTCCAGTAAGTACTCAGGCTCTTGCTAGTCGATACATGACCAATGAAACCCAGTGAATCATAAATGCAGGAAGACATGAAAATAGTTGAAAAGGAGAAAGTATTGGAGTGGGACAGGAATGAGAAGACAGAACTGGGTCATAAGGAATGGAAATTGTATAAATTCATTATATCTATGCATGAAAGTCAAAGAACAAAATGTTAACAAGAAAAACACTAATAGGGACTATAAATCAGTCCAGCCAGGATTTGTGTTTTCAATGAAGTAAAGAATTCCAATCATAGCCAGTCAAAGCAGAGTTAGACATTTTATTAAAATTATAAGAAAGACTCTTTCTAAGAATACATTCAAGAGCACAGATAGGCTTCTCAGAGAGAGGTGGAGAAAGAGAGAAAAACACACAGGCAGGCATTGACCCTCAAAGGAGATAATTGCAGATAATTGTCTTGACATTTGCCGTATGTGTTCTTAAGTGGCATTCAAGTTATATCTCAAAAGGTTTCTAAGGATCTTCCACACACAGCTTGTCTCTCTCTTTTGATAAGTGAGGTTATAGAAGTAGTTCTGGAGTTGTCTTGGACAGAATTACAATTTGATACAATAAAACCAGAAGGTACTAGGGTTGTACATGGGGTTTAGTACATGTCTTTTCTCTATAAATGATGTTTCTTGTGAGACTCCTTAAAAAATTGCAGATGTATAGCTGTGAAGGGAAAACATTCTTAAGTAGTTGTTAATTGTGATATAATTCTTGCTTCTCTCATGGAAAGGGACCTCAAGCAGACTCCTGAGTGAGGGACTCCTTTTCCTTCACATATTTCCATAATGTTTCCTGCCTTTCTATTCTGCTTTAGCTTTTCATTGTATCCTGATACAAATTGAGCATGGGCTAAAAGACCCTTGAAGCGTTGGTGTTTGGTAGCTGTTATGTCACTTGGTGTTAGTAGGGAATGGAGGTGGCAGGAAGGCAGTATGAAATGCAATCTTTGAGAACAATGCTTTTTTCCTTAAGCACTGATGAGCTTAGCCCAGGGAGCAGAGAGTACTGATCACTAAAGTGGCTTCCTGGTTCACTGTATCATGAAAAAAAAAAAAGGAATAAGAAAGAGTTTATCAAGTGTAAGTAGACTTTATTAAGGAAAAGGTGAAAGGGACTCCTGTGGGTCAGAGGGATCCAAGGCTGCTTGTTTGCCTAGAAAGGTCCCAGGAGAGTGTCATACAGCTACATTGTCTAACAGTCCCTAATAGGGGACTTCAGATGGCAACTGGAGAGAAACAGGCCATCTTTTTTGATACTTATTATTTTTTAAATACATCACAGACGAGCCAATGAGAAGCTTCTACATTCTATGCATGTCTCATCAGGTCAATAAGGGACGCAATTGCACACTGTTCATGCAAATAGGGAAGTGGCTGTGCATCCCAGATACCTTTGTTGAGTCATTTCCCTGTTTCTTTCTTGGGCTATGTGACTCGTTTTAAAATTAACCCTTGCCTTTATTTTCAATGGAAGTTAACACCTATCTTGGAATCCTCGGCACCAGCAAGTGTTCACCGATGGTACAAGCCTCAATTATCTGGACCCTTAACTCTAAAATGTGACAGCTCTTGTGTAAAGTTAGAAATTGGCATCCTCCATCCTTTGCAGCAGTTGCTGTTGGTAGCCTCCAGGCTGACCTAAGGAGAGCTATAGCTTCTGCATCTGGGGTGTCTGAGACCTTTGGCCCTAACTTCTTGACACGTCTTTGGAATTCTTCCAGTGACCAAATCTTCAGCTGTATTTCTCTGGCTCTTTATAACCCTGTATCCCAGCTCAGCTCATCATTTCATTGTTTCTGTTTTTGTTGTTCTCCTTCTTTCCCCTCTGGCTGCTTTCTCAAACTGTCCAGCGGACGCTTCACCTGTCAAGCAGCCGTACCTTGCTTCCACAGCCCGGTCTGCTGAATGTTTAGTTCTAGCACTTCCACAGGCTCTGCTACTGCTACCTGCTTTTCCTCTGCACATATCACTAAAAATTGTAAGACCACTCGAGAGAAGCTTGTAAAGCAATAATGCAATGCAAAGGAAGGCACTATAAAAGAGTTATCTATCCCTCCCCTATTCATCAAGGGAGGCTTAATTTTCTATTTATAAAGCCAGAGTGTAACCATGCCAATCACAGGATACTTCACATGAAAATGAGTGTCTCTATTTGTGCTATCTTAGTTTCATCCTTTGTTGCCTATAGTAAATAAGACAGAACATGATTTAGAGTGAAGGAGATTTATTTATGTTCACAGTTACACATGACAGTATATCCCAGAAGTCATCCCAGCAGGTGCTAAGAGAACTGGCCATGCCTCAGTCGCACAAGAGCAGAGGGCAAGGACCGAAGCTGAATGCTTCCTTTCTAACAGTCCAGCTTGCCAAAATGCTAATCAGCTCTGTCCATCTTATTCAGTCGTCCAAGGAATGGTCCCACCCAGCTCTAAGTTTTGTCGTCATGCATCAGTCATGCAATTAAAATAATCTCCTATTGGTTTACCCAGAGTTTTATCACCACTGAATAACTCTCTATAAAATTGCTCAGACACCACATCTCAGGTGTAAGGTTGATAGCTAAAATGAACCTGCACATAGTCCAATCACAGAGCACCTCACATACAAGTGGAAATTTGTGTTTTGATCATCATTTTTCTAGGCCATGATAAAGGATACTCCCTATGTGGCTTAGTAAGAAAAGGTTGAAAGATTATCTAGATTTCATGAAAATTGAGTAGCAAAAATTCTGATACAAAGCATTAAAAACCACCCTTGCTGAGGCTGTGCCTTCAAAGATAGAACAATTAGCTGTAGTTTTCTCAAGGCCTTAAATGCACACATGGATCTTTTAAAATGGCCAGCAGTAATGTTAGGATCCTGGCTGGCTGGCTGAATGATACCCCTTTTAGTCAAGGCAGTGGGAGCAGCAAGGGTGATTCTAATAACTTTTGATTGGGAGTCACATTGCTCCATCCCTTTATGCACTTCCTTATTTACAAAAACTAAAAAATAAACATTAACAAAAGTGCTTAAGATCAGGACTTCCCTTTTGGGCTGGGATATGGCTCAGTAAGCAAAGCAGTAGCTGTGCAAGTATGAGGATCTGAGTATGGATACCTAGAATACACACACACACACGTGCGCGCACACACACACACATGCACAAACAAAAAAAAAAAAAAAAAAGGAAGGAGGAAGAGGCTTGGGTATGCATGTATATAATCCCAGAACTCCTGTGGTGAGATGTGAGGTAGAAAAGGGAGATGGCAGGGTCATATGGCATTTCAATCTTTAATTTCTTTAAGAATCTCCAGACGGCTCGCCAGAGTGGCTGTGTGAGCCTGCATTTCCACCAGCAATGTAGGAGAGTTCCCTCTCTCCACATCCTCTCCAGCATTTGTTGTTGTTTGTATTGTGGATTTTTGCCATCCTGACCGGGGTGAGATGATATCTCAGGGAAGTTTTGATTTGCATTTCCCTGATGGCTAAAGAAGTGGAGCATTTTTTAAGATATTTAACCTCCCATGCAGCAGAGGTTCACCTCGATAGCACAAGCACGACCATGTTCATAGCAGCACTGTATACAATAGCAAAGTCATGGAATCAACCCAAATGTCCAACAGTTGATGAGTGGATAAGGAAACTGTGGTACATCTATACAATGGAGTACTACTCAGCCATCAAAAATGATGAATTATTGGAATTTACCGGGAAATGGATGTCATTAGAAACAATTATATTAAGTGAAGTATCCCAAACCCAGAAAATTAAGCGCCGTATGTACTCCCTTATAGGTGGCACCCAGCCCACCTTGAGACACTCAAAGGTAAATCTATGTAATACCTACAGTAATTGCAAGGATTATGAACAGGAGGGATGGGGTTGGAGGACCACACCAGAAACAAGGAGAGAGGGGACCATGTTACAGCAGAGAAAATAGGCCTCCATCAAGGACTGCAAGTAAGTAATGTGACACCTGGTTAAGTTCACAGACGTTCGTTCCTGATCATTTACAATTGAGGGGGTATGATCTCACCAGAAGGGGAGGGCATATAGTCTGGCAGATAAAAAGTAACCATTTTGCAAATGGGGGATAGACCCCTCCCTCACTGAAGTTTCTTAATTTTATTACATCTACCCTTGAATGTGCTCTTATAACAAGACTCCAGTTTAACAGCTTTTTGTCTCTGGCCAGGGGGTGACATACA
The DNA here is from genome assembly GCA_023101885.1 of Typhlomys cinereus. Taxonomy (NCBI): domain Eukaryota; kingdom Metazoa; phylum Chordata; class Mammalia; order Rodentia; family Platacanthomyidae; genus Typhlomys; species Typhlomys cinereus. The sequence goes on from JALPQD010000004.1 coordinate 9,584,886, forward strand.
ATGCCCATCAGGATGGAGTGAAGGGCATTGCAGGAGCAGCAAAACTGAAAAAAAAAATCAACAAACCACAATCCAGAACTTCAGAGACTCTATATCAACCATCTAGAACTAGGCCAGACTAATCTCTCCCCATCCTGAAGCTCAGGGAAATTTGTGGAAGAGGGGGCAGTAAGAGTGTAAGAGCAAAAGGATGGGAGGAGCAATGATATGCGAGATACTCCACAGAAGTTAGGGCTGAAGTAATCATAATTGGATTTTGCATGCCCTGCGCAATGTCCAACACACTATTGACCTCACAAAGTCTAGCATCTGCTAAAGGCTCCAAGATCCTTGGAGGCAAGGGATTGGCAGCCACAGTAGTGTTCTTATGCTTAAGGGGAACACGGGAAAGGGTTCAGGGAAATGCCACTGGGTCCTTGTACGTCATTGGAGAGGAGGGCCCAGAGGAGAGTTAGACATGCACAATAAAGGACTCTCTGGGAATTGGGGGGGAGACACTGGGGGATAGGGAGGGAGGGGGAGGGGAGGGGGAGCAGGGGGCTCGGGGGGAGGAGGAGGGAGGGAGGGAACTAGTGTACCTATTAAGTTTGTATGAGCGGAAATAATAATAAAAAATGTATAAAAAAAAAGAAAAGGGAGATCGCTAGAAACTTGGAAGCCAACTAGCCTACCATTCACAGGGTCAAATGACAAGAGACATTCTATCAAACAAGAACTGAAGTGAGACAGGTGGACACCACCACATGGACATTTTGGGATGTGCTTCAATGGCTGCATTCTCTCTCTCTCTCTCATACACACACACACACACACACACACACACACACACACTTCCACTACCACCACCACTAGACCTGCTGGGGCGATTCCTCCAGGCACACACTGTGATGGCTCCAGGCCGTCGGGCGGCTCCAGGCCGTTGGGGCAGAGAAAGGCGAATATGCTGCAGGTCCTTTACCCCTACCCAAATCCAGGGGCCTCTGGGCACAGCAGGGAGTCTGTCAAGGTGACACTCCGTCACTCACTCATTTACTCACTCAAACACACAGCTTCTGGCTGTAACGACCTGACCGCCCGCACCTCCGCCTCAGCCTCCAGAGACTCGGCAACAGACGGGGAGTTTGTCAAAGCAAAATCTCAGTTTATTGGGGGTAATAAATCAGCTTATATAGACAAAGACTCCAAGCGCACGAAACACCAGCCAATTGATGGTGAGTATAGCACATACTCTGCATAGGTCAGACTAAACATATATCTATGTTGGCTCCTATAAGCCAATTAGGACTCTCTGTAATGTGATCAGGGTTATGCCTAGGACACCAGCTCCCAGCGCCATCTTTGGCCCCATGTGCTAAGCCATGCCCTGCTCACTCCCTCCCAGACCATTATCTCTGGGTGGGCCCAACAACTAGAACCACACATACAAACACACACGACTCTTACCATACACACACACATATACACCACACATATGTACACACACATGCACATGTACACATGCACACATGGAACATACACGCATGTCATGCACAAATGGTTAAAAAATGAGGAAAGAAAGAACTTAACATTGACACTAATAATGATTTAAACAGATTTTCAAAGTGCTCTGCATAGTACCGAAGAAAGAGTTGAGTCCCTGTCCACTGTCTTAGCATCATGCTCCTAACATCTTTTCCAGTTCAGGTCTTGTTATTGTTCCTCTCTGCTTTTTGATACCTGAGATGAATTGCTTATATTTCTAAAAGTTATATTTGCAAGGCATTTAAGTGCCTTGAAATTTATTTAAAATGATCGAGTACAGGAAATATTTCCTTAAACTTCTTATTTTAGGAATTTTCATAGCTTGACACTTTTACAGCTTGGTAAACAAAGACAAAAGAAAAAAGATAAATTAATATTTTATTTGCTATGTTAAATAAAAATAATTGGCATTTCTATTCCTTTAAAATAAAAATACTCAATTCACTTAAAGTTAAAAAAAATGAAAGCAAAAACAAAGCAGAAAAATTAGCGTTAAATGTTATTGTTATTTTAGTGTGATACCAAATCTCAGATATTACTACTCCATTACAAGTATTGCCTCTAAAACAACGTACAGAATTATCAAAGCTAATTTTTAAAATATTGAATATGGAAATGATAGTGAATACTTTATATTATAAATGTGAAGAACAACAAGGAAGTCTGATTCTTAGATGGACTATTACAGTTTTGTATTTTGTTTAAATACAAGTCTCATTCTGGCTATGTCACCAGGTGATTTTAATCGTTGTAGGAACATCACAGACTTAGTGATGATCTCAGTAATCTTAGTCACTGGACATGACCCCTTGATACAATCTAGAACTGCAGTAAACAGCTATTTTCCTAACTATAAAGAATATTTTCTAAAATAATGATAAAATAATTTAGTACAATTGGCCCTTGTGCAACAACATTTTGGACCAGGTGCCTCCATTTATACAGGGATTGGTTTTGGAGATTGTCATTTTGGAGATTATCACTGTTTGGAAAACAGCCTATGGACAAATTACAAACCACAGCAATGTGAAAAATAAACTGAAACTTAAATCTGTTGTGAATATATAAAATACATGTAGATAGCATATTATCTTATCATTTACTAACAGAACAGTCCCAGGTCTGTTATAAAAAGTTAATGAAAATTTACACAAACATGTACAAACGTGTACAGAAATGTTATCAGTCAAAATAAATACATATTAATTTTAATAAAAATCATAATTGTCAACATTAATTAATGAAACTTTACCACTGCATTAATTTTGTACCATCTCTTGCTGTTATTGTACAGAAGCAAACATCGTGGCTGGAGTTTTAATTGCATTTCCCTAACCTTGTTCAAAGGTCAATCATATAATAAATATTGTACATATAGCTCTTACCAAGTATCATGAACAGTTTAAAATTGTACTTGATATCCTTTTATAAATCCACTGTCTGCTCATACCAGGATCACTAAAACCATATGTGAAATACATTTCACTATGTTACAGTTACAGTGTCTATGGTATCACTGAGCAACAAGGACTTTCAGTTCCATAATAATTTTTGATACCAATATAGTCTATATAATACATAGGTGGTTAAATCCTCATTTTATCACCTTTACTGGTATTTATTCCTTTATCTTTGAACTTGAGTCTATTGGTGAATTTCTGTGTTTTGTTTTGTACTCTGGTGCTATGAATGGATTCCAGATATTATACTTGTTACTCAATGATTTCTGTCCCTGAACTACATTCCTAGTGTTTAATTTATGGCCTTTAAAAATGTTATTTTTTTTATTCAATTGTGTGTGTGTGTGTGTGTGTGTGTGTGTGTGTGTGTGTTTGTGCGCGCGCGCATGTGTCTATGTATGTGTGCGGGCGCATGTGTGTATGTATGAGTGTGTATGTATGTATGTGTGTGTAGAACCACGGGCGAATTTGGGAACCACCATGGACCACCTCCACCTCCTCCTTGTTTACTCTGCCCCAGGATTCACAGGCTCCGCCCTACCAGGACCGGAAACGCAGGAAGCCTCTGCTTCTGCCCGGCATCTATACGTGGGATCTAGGATCCAAACTCAGGACCCTCTGCCTGCAAGGCAGAGGCTTAACCCCTGAGCCACCTCTCCAGCCCCTAAAAATGTTATTAACTAGGAGTTGGGAGGCAGAGCATTTGTAAAGTGCGGCTGCACAAACGTGAGGACCCGTAGATCTTCTGCCACATCAGAAAGCTTGTCATGGTGCCATGCATCTATAATCCCAGCCTAGCTGAACTGATAAACTTTAGGTTCAATGAGAGATCAAAATCAATGAATAAATTTAGCGATGATCACTGTCACTCATACACACACTCTCTCACACACATAAACATGCACCTATACACAAAGAATATAGTAACTAAATGCTAAAAGTTAATTTTTCATTTTATGTGTTCTGTGTCTCAATCTGCAGGTATCGGCTTATTTTGCAAGTACAGCATTTGTGCCCCTTACCTGAGAAGGTCCCCATGATTGAAGCCCATTGTATGCCTCATGTAATTAAATAACTTTGGTGCATGGGAAATGTTTCTTTTTTGTACAGAAGTTGGACATTTTCTTTCATAAAAGACTATTTTTGTAAAGTTTCACATGCTGTTGTTGATACCGGTGCATGATTGAGCAATTTAGAGGAACAGGAGGCTTATTCTTGGCTTGCAGTTTGGGGTTATAGTTCCATCAGCATGGCAGGAAAGTTCACGCTAGCTTCACGACTAGGGGAACTGGCCACATCACATCTCGGGAAGAGTTGAGAGAATGGTGTATGTTCCAACTTGTCATTCTGTCAAAATACTTCATCTATCCACCTGCGCAGGATATAGTTCCACCCTCTATGGACTGGGTCTTTCCAAATGTATTAGATAATCTCTCACAGACTTGTTCAGGACTTGCTTTAAAAACTCTTCACAGATGTGCCAGAAGGTTCAGCTTTCAATTGTCAAGTTACATTTGAAACTACCTGCCACACACTATACACTATTTGTAACGTTATGCACTTCCCAAAAGTTCGAACAAATAAAACTTCAACCAAATTTTTCCTTAGCTTATTTTTGATCAAATGGCCTCATCTTTCTTCTTAGAGAAAAAAGCATACAAAATGAATGGGAAAAAACTTTTTATTTAAACTGTAAAACTACACACACGAACCCATGGAATTGTAATTCATACATTTAATCGGGAGGGAAAAAAAAAGTGATCTTTGCAAGAATCAGGACAAGACTCAGAGGCTCTAGATAATGAAAGGCAAATCTTTTCAGCCAATGAAGATTTTGCCTAAGGATAGAAAAGAAAAATAGAACAAGGTCCTTTAAAAGGCACTCTGAAATACCTTGATTCCAATTTGAAAAAAAAAGACTCTTTAAAAAATTTCTTTTATTTGACAGTTTCATACATGATGAATTTTCATCATTTCATTCATTATTCTCTTGCTGAAAATTTTCTGCACAAGTCTCGTGTGTGTGTGTGTGTGTGTGTGTGTGTGTGTGTGTGTGTGTGTCCCATTCAATATGTAAGAGTTGTCTACGTTAGTATGTGTTTTGCTACATGCTGGAGTATGGGCAGTATTTTAATGGCTATACCATTGATTACCACTGAACAAAGTGCCTCCCTGCCCCCAACCATCCTTAACTATCAATAGTCCCTTCACGGAGGGGTGGAATCTTTTCAGCTCTTCCTCATTCCATGATGATTGCTTTTTGAAAACTATGTCTTAAAAAATAAAAAGTTGGATATACTCAGTGCTTCTTTTTTAGTTTTCCAAATTTCAAGTGTATATGCGGGGGGTACACCAATATGTTATATGCATCTTTTGAATATGGTTCCATGAGTGTGTGTAGGCTCATGTATATGCATGTGTGCATGAGGAGGATGTGGTCCACACCTAGCTGGTGATCATATCCTTCCAGCATCTGATCTTTTCCACTGTGCATTGACTTGTCACGTGTTTCTTATCAAGACACTAGCTAATCAAGTGTAGTTTCCACACGGTTTGCTTACAATAATGACCCAAATCCACAATTTAGTCTCATTTAAAGCATTTAATTTTTCCAAATATGACAACTTTTAGATATTTGTCAGAAAAGGACACAGGCATATAATTTTTTTAAGAACTGCTGCTGGGCCCATTGCAAAAGGAAAGGTATTTCACTTTTAGTTATGCAGTATATGCAGGCCTTGGCACTAAGCTTATACTATTTCTTTTAAGAAAAATAATGCAAGTTTTCTTTTTCAACATGAATTTTTACTTAGCTTGACAGTCCCTCTAGAGGCATACTGTGTTGTTTTTTACTGTGTGCTTGCAGATAACTCTGTTTATTGCTGATAGTGGAAGATTATATGAGAACATTATGCTTTTGTATGCTTTGGGATTTGTAATAAGTCTCTCAGAGGTGAGAATAGCTCTCCTCAAGATAATATATGCCATCTTCTTTACTTCCTGACCCACGTTGGGTAACTTACCAAATTTTCTCCTTCATAACTAACAAGAAGTCATATAGAAATTGAATGTATGTGTTTTGCAAAGACATCTATTTAGACAATTGTACAAATATCTAACTGAGTCATAGGAATAGGACTACAGTATAATGATGCTTATGACCTGTCATTTTCTAAGAAAAAGCCAGTAATCTAGCAATGAAGGCACAGTGTCTGCTAATTTTAGGTTTGTGTGGTATGAACTGCAAGGAGCTTTTGCTTTCAATGCTTTGGATAATTTCTACTTATTTATAGCACTTTTGTCTATGTTGATTCTTTTAATTTGAGTTTCTTTTTAATACATTTCTAGGAATGTTTTTATATTTTATTTATACTTATAGTTTTACATTTTTCTCGGTTTATGATCGATGCTTGTTTCCCAAAACAAGGTTTCAGCACATTATAAAGATGAAAATATTTATGAACATTTTTCTAGTGAGTACATTTGTTCTTTGTCAGTTTCAGACTTGTACATAATTCATTCTGAATGCTCCTCCCTGCCATCTTTTTTCTTTCTCCATCCCTATCAACTCACTCCTATGCAGTCCATTTGCAAGACAGACTAAGTTTTTTGACTTTGACCTTTCAAGTTTAACCAGATCACTTTATGTGACCATTAGCAATTAGCAGTGAGTGGTAGGTTTCTGAGTCATTCCCACACATGCCTGGTCCTTTCCCATGAAAGCACATTGCAGGCATCCAGGATCACTGTGACTTTGTGATTGCAATGTCTGTGTCTTACCCAGAAGATATTGCATTTTTCAGTCCTTCTCCCTGTCTCCAGATCTTACATTCCTTATGTTCCTTCTTCTACAGTCCTTTTGCTTGAGAAAGCATGGCATAAACATCTTATTTAGTAGTGAGCACTCAATTGTCACATTCTCAGCAACTTGTGTAGTTGTGTGACTTTGTAGTCACTACCATCAGGGGAAAAAGAAGCTTCCTTGATTAAGGCTGGAAGAAGCATTTACCGATGGACATAAACATAGCTAAGTAGAAGATAATTTAGTTCTGTGTCAACTGAGCTTATGTTGTCTCCAGGTGTGTGTGTGTGTGTGTGTGTGTGTGTGTGTGTGTGTGTGCGTGTTTTAAATTAGCTTACTGTACTAAGTATGGATTCAGTCCTCTAAACTAATCAGAGAGAGGTCGATTATATCCATAATAGTCATGCCTCTATTGCACAGTATGTCTCTATTGCACATCATGCCTCTATTGTACAACATGCCTCTATTTCACATCACATCTGTTAGGTTGGTATTGTAGTTTGTAGAATTGATGCTCAACATGACCATTAATACCTTTTGTCCCTTAGCAACTTGCATAACATCTTCTGACACAGTAAATGCTAGTTGACAGAAAGGAAGCTTCTAACTCAGTTCCAGCTTGATTTCATTGTGTGATGAAACATTCTCTTCACATGTGATATCTTTAGCAATGGGGTCTTATCACCTACCTCTGGTAGGCAATTAAGAAATGAAAGAAACTGTATTGTTTTAGAGGGGAGGGTTCTAGGATATACCTGACCAAAAGTTCATAAGGAAGTATCCCATACCTCAAACTGGGATTTTGTTTAGGTAGGTCCATGATTTCTAGGAAGAACTTACGAGACCTTAAATAAAAAAGATTTTTGACTTTTCGAAACAGAGACTTTGCAATTTAAAATATTGGAACTAAACTATCGCTGACCGAACATTTTAAAATGGACTAAAGAAATTTTTAATCTTGGACTTTGTGAACTTTTAAAATTATATGTATTTTATAATATAAGATGAATGTAATATCTGTGAAGACAAGGGTTAAAAGGTTACAGTTTAAAAGTCATGTGTTTTCTGTTTATAATAGCAAAGTCATGGAATCAACCCAAATGTCCAACAGTTGACGAGTGGATAAGGAAACTGTGGTACATCTATACAATGGAGTACTACTCAGTCATCAAAAATGATGAATTAATGGAATTTTCTGGGAAGTGGATGAAATTAGAAACAATTATACTGAGTGAAGTATCCCAGACACAGAAAATCAAGCGCCGTATGTACTCCCTAATAGGTGGCTCCTAGTACCAAACCCACTTGGAGACACTCAAAGATAAATCTCTGTAATACCTACAGTAATTGCAAAGATTATGAGCAGGAGGGATGGGGAAGGAGGGACACACCAGTAACAAGGAAAGAGGGGACCATGTTACAGCAGAGCAACTAGGCCGCCATCAAGGACTGCAAGTAAGTAATGAGACATCTGGTTAAGTTCACAGATTTTTCTTCCTGATCATTTACAACTGAGGGGGTATGATCTTACCAGAAGGGGAGGGTGTATAGTTTGGAAGATAGAAAGTAACCATTTCACAAATGGGCAATTGACCCCTCTCTCACTGCAGTTTCCTACTTTTATTACATCTACCCTTGAATATACTCTTATAACAAGACTCTAGTTTAACAGGTTTTTATCTCTAGCCAGGGGAAGATATCCAATATCCATCAGGATGGAGTGAAGGGCATTGCAGGAGCAGCAAAACTGAAAAAAAATCAGCAAACCATAATCCAGAACATCATAGACTCTATATCAACCATCTGGAACTAGGCCAGCCTAATCTCTCCGCATGCTGAAGCTCAGGGAAATTTGCGGAAGAGGGGGCAGTAAGATTGTAAGAGCACAAGGATGGGAGGAGTAATGATATGCAAGATACTCTACACAAGTTAGGGCAGAAACCATCATATTTGGACTTTGCATGCCCTGCGCAATGTCCGACACACTATTGACCCCACAAAGTCTAGTGTTTGCTAAAGGCACTAGGATCCTTGGCGGCAAGGGATTGGCAGCCACAGTAGTTTTCCTATGCTTAAAGGGAACACAGGAAACGGTTCTGGGAAATGCCACTGGGTCCTTGCACCTCATTGGAGAGGAGGACCCAGAGGAGAGTCTGGCATGCACATTAAAGGATGCTCTGGGGATGGGAGGGGAGGCACTGGGAGATGGGGAGGGAAGAGGGGGCACAGGGCGGTGGGAGGGTAGAGGGAGGGAAGGGACCGGTGTACCTGTTAAGTTTGTATGAGTGGGAAAAAAAAAGTCTTGTGTTCTGTGTCAGATTAACAAGGACTGGAGTGCCAGTTAGATATATAGGTATCAATCTGACAAATGAAGTCTGCATTTTGGGAACATTTGTAAAGAATTAGTGAAGGCAAGTTCTGAGCAGCCTGCAGGGTTTATATAGTGGGTGAGAACATTTCCTGGACATGCACATAAGGGGGAGAAAATTGGTTTAGTAAATTGGTGTTCTTTGGTATGCTTTGAGAGTCTGGCTGTCTGGTGTAAGTGCCAGCACTTTCCAATCAATGCAGAGGTCCATGAGAGGAATTAGTGGGAATTAAATCAGGACTGAGACTAACACTGAGATGTTTATTTTAAACTACTTGTGCATTATACATGAAAGTTGGTCAACCATCCAAAGTCTTTCATAATAGCCAACACAATAAGAATAGCATAATCATATAAAATCAAGAAGTAAGGAATGAACAGGAGGATATTCAGTAGGGAATTAAATTATTATAATTAGCTTAGTATTCAAACAGTTAATTTCAAGGTAACAGCAGTTTCAAGGTAGACACTCTTTTACCACAATTCTGGGAGCATTTGGGCCTGTTCCCAATTTATAAATCGAAATGTGAGAATTCAATGAGCTGATCAAAATCACTTCCTACCTGAGAATGATCACAACATAAACAAAATTTCCAAAAGGGACAAAGAATAGGAACAAAAAAGTTCAAATTGCTGTTCTTGTTACCCAGATTAGTCAGTTAATATGGGGGCCTGAACCAGCCCCCATAGTCTGGTGAGTGAGGTTTGCCCCTCTCACAGCATTACAGTGGATATGGTGTGGCCAGTTCCCTTGGCTCCTGGTTTGGTATGTTCTCCCACCAAGCTATGTTTCTAGTCCTTAAGGTGGTATTGTCATCTAGCGTCACGTGTTTTATTGTGATGCACTGCCTTAATTTACAAGAAGTTTAATGTCATGTATGGTCTTGACCAGCTAGATGCTAATAGTGACTTCCCATTTCAACTCATCCCCAACTTTTCATCATTTGGTACCTTTTTTTGAAAGTGACTAATGCTGCTTTTCACAAAATTTTTCAGTGCAAAGACTGAAAACCACTGAACTAACTGAAGTAGAGGGTCCAGTAGTTGGGACTTGCACTAGCTCTAGTCCTTTCAAGGTCACACTTAACTACTTTTAGTTCATGGCAAAACTCCCCAGAGTACAAAGAAAATTTGACACATATTGTTGCTTATGTTGTTTTATTCATATAAGTTGATAATAATCTAGTATAAAATGTCAGGAGGGCAAAAGTGAAATGAGAAATATTATTAAAATGCCATTCAAGCTCTCAGCTTCCAAGATGTCTGCAGTGACTTAGCCTCCTCCAGCTTTGGCCAGCCAGCCATACCACCTCCGCTTTGAGAGACTGTACCTTCCCTCTGGAACTGTAAGCTGAATAAACCTCCCTTTCTCCCTTAAGTTGATTGACTTTGGGTGTTCTCTCACAGCAATAGTCAAGAATAACTGTTACAGAAATTGGTACTGAGTAGTGGGGTATTGCTGTGAGATTAAGAACAGCTGGTACCAGAATGTGAAGTTGTTTGTGAAGCTGAGAGAAGTTGGTACTCAGCATTATGGCCAATGCTATAATGTGGCTAGTGTGCCTTCGGAACTGTTTGTTGGGAGAAATGTGGAGAACTTTGGGACTTTGTACTGGGAAAGTCTTTGCATCTTGGCAGTTGGACCAAATGGGCCTTTCTCATGAGAGCTCAGAGAGCAAAGCTGTGAGAGACACAGGCAGTGGAAGCCCAGCTTGTGATGATCCAGAGGGGAACAGAGACTGTGTTTGCAACTGGACGAGTGACATATGGAGCCATGTGTTGGCCAAGAGTTTAGTGAAGTTTTGCTTTCGTCCTGAAAGTTTGCCTGAAATTAAGCTGGAGTGCTTGGCGGAGGAAATTTCAAAGCAATGTAGTCTTGACAATGTGATATGGCTACTTTTTAGTTGTCTTCAGAGTTATGAAAAAGAGCAAAGAATCAGGCAGGAAGAAGCAAAATCTGTAAGATTTTCCAATGATGAAAAATACAATGGCAAACTTAAAGAGTTGAACCAGGAAGAAGCAGAGAACAAAATGGCTGTTGAAGAGATTAACTCCATTTGTAAATCAAAGCCTGCTCTTAATTTGAATAATAGGAGAGGCCCTAGCTTGAGGGCAAGATCCTCAAAGAAGGCTCCCACTCATAAGAATGCAAATCCTTTCAGAAGACTGGAGCTAAAGGGTAGAGTTCCAAAGCAACTGCCCAGGAGTGAAATAGATGGTCAACATACAGAAGCAGAATCAGCTGTGATTCAAGGGGGCCAGTCTTTGCAAAGTCGTCCATGTGGTTCTGGTTTTAGAGGCATCAGTGATGCAAGAGGGAGAAGATCATGGAGTCCTCCTTCAAGATTTCAAAAATTGGCAGAATCCAGGCATCACGAGGCAAGAAGCCTGCAGCTTAGAGGCCCAAGAAGGGCAGTTTGTGCTGTAGAGTTAAAGCCTGGTTTGCCATTGAGAAGTAAAGATGTTAGAGATGCCAAAGACATCGTGGGACACCTGTCAAAGAGAGCTGTATACCTTAGGAGGAGTCAGCACAAGAGAGCAACATATTCTATGGGCAGCTGCACTGGAGGGGTGGAACCAAAGCCCCTGGAACTGAGATGATTTCAAGGAGAGGCTCACCTGTTGGACTTGGAGCTACAAGATTTGGGGTTTGTCCTGCTGGTTTTTGGTCTTGTTAAGGAACAATCTTTCCTGGATATGCCCCCAGAATGCATTCCTTCCTTTTGAAATGGGAATGTTTGTTTATTCTGTGCCATTGTACATTGGAAGTATGTAACTTGTATTTTGATTTTACAGGATTTTACTTTGGACTTTTGCACTGTAGTAGTCTATGAAGACTTTTAAAGTTGACTGAGTATGGTTTGCATAATGAGATGGCAATGAGCTTGTGGGGGCCAGGGGTGGAATGTCATGGTTTGAAGTGTGTCCCCACAGTCTCATGTGTTTGGCAAAGTCATGTCACCTTGAGAGGTGGAGCCTTGCTGGAGGAAGGCAGTCACAAGGGGTGGGTCTTGAGGTGGATTAGTCCCACCCTACATCTAGGAGAAGTCTGCCTTTGCTACAAGCAGTCTGCAGCTCTCAGCTTCCAAGATGTCTGCGGTGACTTAGCCTCCTCCAGCTTTGGCCAGCCAGCCATGCCGCCTGTGCTTTGACTGTACCTTCCCTCTGGAACCGTAAGCTGAATAAACTTCCCTTTCTCCCTTAAAAACAAAATGCCATTCAGTAGATTCTATGCCTTTGAATAGAAATGATCATTTCAGGCAGATAATCCATATAAAACAAGTATCCTGCTTAACGTATAACTTCTCAAAATATGTATTCAATATTTAAAATTCAAGACCCTCAAAATGAAGTAAAAATGTACTTATGAAGCGAATCATATGGCACTCTGTTGGTTGAAGTAAGTGGATATGAAATTCAAGGTTATTCTCACTCAGCTACACAAGTAGTTGGAAGTCAGCCTGAAACAAATGAAACTTTATATAAAAAAGAATAAAGAAACTATACTTACATTCTAGAGGATATCCAGTTTCATTTCTGTGGTCATTTTCATTTCTGTTTCTTTAGTCTTTATCTGTTACAAATGATGGCTCTTTCCTACAATAATTTACATACTACTTGATGTCTTCAAGTGAGAATTTTCTCCCTCCACTCCAGAACTAAAGACTAACACAGTCTGTCCTTGAATGCTTTTGAAACCTAACTGTCCTAAAAAAAAACAAAAAACAAAAAACTAGAAACCTGCCTCTCTGCCACTTCAAATCCATGTTCTTTGTAGTTGCCCTTGGAATCTTCTCTCTCACAGCCCAATAACTTCATCTGTCATATGTGCTTTCAGCCATGTTGTCTTAACATACTAATGTTCCAAACAAATTTCTTCATCTTCACTATTGTTAGCTGGGCCCAAGGCACATTCATTCCTAGACCAGATCTTTGTCACCTTTTATAATTGCTCTCTTGGTTTTATACTTGTCTATTAATCTATTGTAAATTCAATATTCAGGGTAATCTTGTTAAAATACAATTACAATTATATTACTCTTTGATTCATTAAAACTAATGGATTAATGGTTTTCTGTGTTGCCAAATAAAAAGTCCTACAAACAGCTTCAATGCCAATGTGTGCATGCACACACCTCTTCTTTTCCTGCTCTGCTGTCCTATTACTGCTATTGTCTCAACCATGCTACAAACATGGTTGTTACATACATGTGACCCTATGCTCTTCATATTTATTCTTCCTCACCCACAAGGATTCTTGATGTTCTCAACTTACCAAGTGGGATTCTACATGATGGTTTTTATACCTTCTTGGAGTACATTTTCTGAACATCCTGGCATTAACTATACCCCCTTATCTGCTGCAGTTTCATGTTCAAGCTTCATCTTTCCATAGAGAGTTCTCTGACTCTTATTAGAAATGTAGATCAGCTCCCAGTACCACAGTCACCATTTCCTGCCTCATCTTTCTATAGATCATGCTACCAGTACCTAATGTTGTATATTGTTTGCTTGTTAGCTTTGCTGATTGTTTTCCTTTCCTTAATGAAACGTGAACCTGTAATTTCTTTTAAGTTCATGTTTTCTTTTAAAATATAGAAATTTTATTCAAAAGAATAAAAAATAACAGATTGTGTATTCATTCATCATTATGCCAATTACACTCAACAAATGTTGGCTAATGTGTCCACGGAGAATATTTTTAAACTGTTCAATATTTAGAAAAATAATATTCCTACAAAGATATTTAAATAGTTATATAATATGTGCTTGATATGATTTCATATTTATAGCATAAGTTCACAAATATTATATATAAATACATTGGTTTGAATGTGAAATACCACTCCTTGTGTTTGATCAACAAGAGACAATCAGCCCTCAAGTTTGCAAAACCTTCAAGACATGGAACCTTGCTGGAGGAATATGTCTCTGAAGGTGGACCTATTGTGGATGAAATAGAACCTGTTAACTTCCTGTCCTGCCACAATGGATTCCCAGGAACTAAAAACCCTAATAAATCTTTCCCTCCTGTCTTTAGTTTAGTGACTATTCTCCTTTGCATAAATCCTTTTTATATATGATATTCGTAAGTCAAACACTAGAGATTCTCTTGTGTACAGCTGAATTTCTTGAATTTACATCACTTATTACAGACAATCATATATGTGTGCTTTTTAAACTAGATATAACTGATTGCAGTGTTTTATTTTGTTCTATTTCTGTCCTAGTATGATAGTTAGAAGATGACAGATGGTCAGCACATGTTTTAGTAGCAAGGAATTATTATGAAAATACATACATTTGTTGTACTCTAGAATGGTGATGTGATAAAGTAAACACAGGCTATTCTTAGTGAGTGTTGCAGCCTGAACTCTGGTCCTTATGTAGGTTATTCACATGCTGTATCCCCTTTTTGCTACTTCGTACTTTCTTACTTTATGACTAGATCAGACTTGTGGTCATAATGTAAAATTTCCACAGAACTTCATGTGTTTGAACCTTGGAACTTTGGTCTTCATCTTGGAAAGGTAATAAGACTTTTAGGAGGTGGACATTTGTAGAATTAAGTAGTCACTGGGGATGTGCCTTGAGGGTTTGTAGCCTAGCTCCAATTCCTGTGACTCTTTCTGCTTCCTGAGTGTGGATACAATGTAAGCCAGCCTCCTGCTCCTGCTATATAGCTTTCCCACTTGATGGACTCTATACCACTGGAACTATTAATCACAATAATCCTTTATCCCTTAGTTTGCTTTGGTAAGAGTATTATATCACAAAAATAACAACAACAATAAAAACAGCTAAAATAATAATTTATTATGTTCTATTTTCTCTTTTGTTGAAGCAATGCTAAAATTCAGTGATCAAAGATGTTAAATTTTTATTCCTTCCTTCCTTCCTTCCTTCCTTCCTTCCTTTCTTCCTTCCTTCCTTCCTTCCTTCTTTTCTTTCTGTTTTGCCTTTCTTTTTTGCCTTCTCTTCAAATTGTTATAAAACGGTTTTTCCTTACTGAAGCTTTTCTTGATGCTATGCAAGTAGGCTTGAAGAATCTTCTCTGACACATTCAAAGACAATAATTTTGACTAGTTGGCTTTCACTGCTTAACTTCTTCTAATAACTATCAGTGAATTATCTCTCCATTTTAAATTCTTTTACTGAAGACTGACTACTTTGTCTTTTTGACAACTTAGCCCTGAGTTAACTGATTTTCATGGATCAAAAACAAATTTCTTTGACTTTGTCAAGATTCTTAATTTTTGAAACTCTGAATTTTGAAATCTTTGATTTCTCTGACTGTTGGGTTATTTGTTCATTCTTCTGCTTTACAAGAACTGAATCTATTTTACTCTGAGCCTAATCACACTGCAGTTGAGCTGCTTGAACTTTTAGTTTATCAGCTTTATTTATCAGCTTTAAGTACAGATTTTCCTTCATGTCAGCTAGCTAACTCTAAAAGGCACAAGTTTTTTTTTTTTATTTTTGTAATTATCACTCAAGTTCTTAGCTCTGATAACCCCACCTAATGTTTTTTTTTATTATTTTGGAACTTTCAGTTTAATTTGTCTCTTTTAGTTCTCAATTTTTTGTGAGTTTTTCCAAGAGATCAAAGTCTCTTTTTGCTGTGTTCTGCTGTCTTTGAGCAAATTCTTATTTCATCCATTTATCTGTCCTTAATGTGTATTTTTGCATCTCCCATCTGATGAGTCAGAAACCTAGAGTTTAAATCCCTGCAATTGTTCTTTCTCCTGGATAGCTGTGCCATGAGACTTTAATATCTGTTGAGTTTTCTTTTTTTTTTTTCCAGTTTCTCCAAGGACATTTTGTGCCATGTTATGACTCCCTCAAACTCCTGCAAGTGTGTGATATGCAGTGTGTCCTCTTGTTCCTTTAGAGGACTTTGCTGAAGTTTTTCTCTAGTCATTCTATCTTGTCATCATTTTCATGTTTCAGGTCCTCTAACACTGTCTTATCTGACTCATACCTTCAATTTCCTAGTTTAAATGCACATTATATTTTCCATCTCTAACATCTTCTGATCATTTTCATTCTGCATGTAGATGAAAGCTTCCATTTCATACTCAACTGAAACAAATCAGTTATATCTGTTTTGCAGAATCTACTCAAAACACACTAGCTCTCCTTTCAGGTTTCCATTTACTTCCCTTCAGTTATGCATTAGTTTTATCTTCATATTCACCTTTTACATATAGTTATTTTGATATTTTTCCTTCAATGTTATTTCTAGGAAACAATTTTTGAATTATATCTTATTTCTACTACAGTTCATTTTAAAGAATGTGAGAAGCTATGTTCTGTTTCTGTGTAATGCTCCCAAGGTGGCTGATGACTTGTACACTAAACTGAGATTCTTAGATGACTCCATACTTTTCAACATAGACATTCAGAGGAGCATGGTCTGAAAAATTCTGTTTACCAAGTGTATTTATCTCCTGTACTCTGTCTCACAGACAGAAGGACCTAAGTTCAGGTCATAGATCTTTACATAAAAATGCCAGGCAGAAAGGGCAGCAGCCCACATATGGGAAGTGCCAAAATGAAGCAAAAGGAGGTAGAAGTAAGTAATTCAGGATGAGTCCCAAAGTCGTGCTTGGTCTTTCACAGGGAAACACATTCTCTCTCTAGTTCTCTCCTCTGTCTCTCTCTCTCATCTCTTTCTCAAAAAATTATTTTTTTAAAAAAAAGAAACAGCTGAATAGCCTTTTCTATGTATTGATGAGGATAGCTTGAAATCAAATGTATGTGCATTGATGCTATCTGGAGGTAATTCTTCTAAGGTACTCACTGCAGAGCACAAGGAACCTGACAAATGAGTGGCGAAGTTCTCTGTGAGGTGGTAGTTGTATTTCCTGCTGTACTTTCTAACTTTGGGGAAGACGCTGACTGTGGGAATGTGTGACTTGCAGGCAACTGGAATAGAGAGAAAGGCTTTCAACAGACAACCGTACAAACTATAGTTTTCTTTGTCAGAAAATAGATTTATTGTTGATAGAGAGTGAAGTTGTCAGTATTCACTACAGTGGGTACATAAGCTAAGGTTGCCTTTCTAGTCCTAAAATGCCTTATTTCATTGCAATCATAAACGTTACTCTAGCAAAGAGGCACATTTTCCTTTCCTTTTGTCTTCTTACTTGCATTATCACCACAACAAATTAAAATGAAATAGTTCATACATAATCAGAAAAGAGAAAACACCAACACATCACAGCCCAAAGCATCTCCCTCTCCTGTTGGTCAAGCATGCTGCTTCTTTTACTGTCTCTCCATTTGGAATAGTTTAGTCTCCTACCCCCTTCTGGCTTGCTTCCAGTGGATATCCATCAACTGGTGGTGCCTGGGATGAAGAGAAACATTTGATGTCATCAGACTTTGGATAAAAGTACAAAGAACTGAAGTGGACCGCCCTTGTTTTTTTGTCCCAAGTGGGACTCATTAACACTCAACAGTATTCTTCAATGACTGATTCCTGATCTGGGCTTGGCCTTTTAAAAGGGCTGCTGATCAAAACATGATGTGATTCTGTTGAGTCCATTTTCCAATGCCTGTTTTGGTTGTCTTCTCTTTTAATCGGGGTTGTTTTCTTTTTTTTTTAATTTTTTAAATTTATTATTTATTCAATAGTGTGTGTAGAACCACGGACGAATTCGGGAACCACCACGGATCGCCTCCATCTCCTCCCTGTTCACTCTGCCCCAGGATTCACAGGCTCCGCCCTACCAGGACCAGAAACGCAGGCCTCCCCTGCTTCTGCCCAGCGTCTATACGTGGGGTCTAGGATCCGAACTCAGGACCTTCCATCTCCAAGGCAGAGGCTTAACCCCTGAGCCACCTCTCCAGCCCAGGGTTGTTTTCTTATAAGGAAAAAATATGTTCTACCTCTGGAATTAATGTTGAAGGACTTTTGTATGTTCTCAAGGTTGACTTTGACTTTACACTCCCTTCTCCAGCATGCTCTGTGGCATGGTTGACACCATACATGTACTGGCTGGACAGAGAGGAGCAGCTGAGGGTCTTGTGGTTATTCTGGTGATAACACTGGAGGATTTTGGCCTGCACAGACTGGATGATACACTGCTTGAACTTTGCTTCTACTGTTTCAGCGGCTTTCTGATACTGCTCAGTAGTGGCTTTGTAGAACTCTGAGCTCCTCTCCTCCGGTCTAACCAGCTGTTCTTTGTAGAACACATCCTGCTTCTTTATCAGTCTGCCTTTCTCTTCCAGCTGCCGAGCCAGGTGCATTGCCTTGGAGCGCTCCTCCTTGCGGGATATCCTTTCTCGGAGAATACTGCTTATTAGCTACAGCCCTTCTCGTTCCAAGTCCCTGGCTTGCCTTAGACGGCTCTGATTTTCTGATTCCTTCTTGGCTGGCTCCAATGCCAGCTCCTCAACTACTCTTCTTCCAATTCTTCATCAGTAACTAGAGCATCATAAACACTGGAATACCGCTGAGACCTGGAATCAGAGGGAAGGAGTCCTTCATTCGATCAATCACATTTTCTGAAAGCCAGATGCCCTTCACCACCGTGATGTCCTCATTCTGGTCCGTCTCCAGTGCTGGCAGTCCCGCCCATGGCCCCTGCTTCTGAACATGCAGAGTCCTAGTGTGGATCCCAGGAGCTACGTAATGGACCGTGCTTCGTACACGCGTGTGGAGGAACAGGACACTTCCTTTGCCCAGCAGGAGCAAGGCCAGGACCCCAAGGACTGTACACACGTCTTTAACTAAGAAAGTGTTTCAAAGAACTTCATTTGCTGTTCACTTACTCAGAAGGACTATAATGATCTGCGAGATAATATCCAAAATTTTTACCAAATTATGTAGGGCAAGGATATATTTGTTTAAGGGTTCAAAGTTATAAAGTAAGGGATATAGGGAATGGCTAACCTTCTGAAGGATAAAATGACTGCAAAAGTTGTAAATCTTTTAATGAAATATCTGGAAGTTTACAGAAACTTCTTAGTGCAAAAAGATAGGACCAGGAGTTCAGTCACAGAAACGTGGTTTTTGCAAAAAAGGAAGAAAGAGAGAAAGACACAGAGAGAGAGAGGGAGAGAGAGAGAGAGAGAGAGAGAGAGAGAGAGAGAGAGAGAGAGAGAAAGGGGGAGGGAGGAAGGAGAAAGAATGAAAGAAAAGACTTCTAAATAATTTCCACATACCCATTTTGAAAATACAATTAAACTCTTAAACAAAAATCAAGAGATCAGGCATATATAATTTAATGCTAGCAAAAGCAGACAAGAAAATAAATGGAACAGGAATTTTGATACATGACATTTATGTAATATTGAAACACTTTTCATATGTGTGTGTGTGTATTATGCATGTGTGTACCTGTGTGCTTGTATGTACATGGATGCATGTTTGTATGTGTGATTGGGTACATACTCGCTTGCATGTGTAGAGAGGCCTAAGTGCCTTTTCACCATATTCTTTAAGTCAAAGTCTCTAAATCCAACCCAGCATGCTTTGAGGATCCCCTGTCCATGCCTTCTGAGGCAGAAATTACAGATAGGCTACTATATTAACCTGACATTTATGTGGGTTCTAGGGATCTAAGTTCTGATTCTCACACTTGGGGGTCAAGCATTTTCATTTAGGAACCACAGCCTCAGCCTCGCATCATTTTTTAAAGAAATTCGTTCCAAGTTAAATAGCTACCATGTTTTGGAAAAGTGTACAGCATGAAAAACACAAAGGAAGGGCAATTCTGTCAGAGGCCTGCACACTTATCCCTAAAGTGACCTTTCACCCTGTGATAACACTTCCTACAAGTCCAAAGTTCAATGAGAAACAAAACAAAATAAAAAACAAAGTTAAAGGACCACAAAATATCAGAATGCTTGAAATCGGAAGTGGGTGTTTTGGGACAAAGAACAGTATTGGAAATAAGTATTTGGGAAGGGATTATGGAATAAAGATAACACAGTCAGAATGAGAAGTTTGAATACCATCATAGCCAAGATATGAAAGACAAGAGAGTGTTTTAAGAATTGTATTTTGTATTTAAAAAGGAAATTGTATTTAAAAAGGAAGTTTTAATGTGATTACAGAGTGAAAATCGACTTGGATAGAAATATTATTTAGAATTCCAATAAGAGGCTATTGTTAGCCTCTTAGACAATGGGTCTTGTCTTTTCAAACTAGCCTTATGGCCTCAACTATTGCTGTAGAGAGAACACCCAAAGTCAAGCAACTTAAGGGCGAAAGGGAGTTTTATTCAGCTTACGATTCCAGAGGGAAGATACAGTCTCTCAAAACACAGGCGGCATGGCTGGCTGGCCAAAGCTGGAAAAGGCTAAGTCACTCATCTTGGAAGCTGAGAGCTGCAGAATGCTTGCTGCAAAGGCAGACTTCTCCTAGAGGTAGAGGTGGGACTAATCCACCTCAAGGCTCACCCCTTATGACTGCCTTCCTCCAGCAAGGCTCCACCTCTCAAGGTGCCATGACCTTGCTAAATACATGAGAGTGTAGGGGACACATTTCAAACCATGACAGCCTCCATAAGCTTGACTAGGCCAATTCAGGACTTGTCTCATTCCTAACATAAAAATAGCAGTTATCCCCAGGGTGGATTTCTCTAGGTCAGGCAGTTTTACAAATTTTGTGATAGATAGTATCTGATGCTCTTCAATGTTGACAGTTACCTGTCTACTACTTAGGTGGACTATTAAAGCTTTTGAAAACAAGCCAAACCGGAATGATTTATTTGCCCATTATATATGTATATATACATATACATTCACAAGTTAACTCAATATTAATTTTAGTAAGTATTTTCTAATTTGTTGGACTTATTGTCTTCTGGTTGCAAAACATTTGCATGAAATTTGGTTGTTATTTGCATAACTTGAAATTTATGATACAATGAAAATATTTTTAGCTAAGGAATAATTAAGAAAAGGATACGAGATACAGTAAAGTTGACTAAAATAATTGTCAAATAACCATTAGAAAGATAGTGTCCTTAGATCCTCAGCACTGTCCCCATCAGCTTTGAGAAAGTGATGATTACAATTATAGCTGAACCTAGTCAGAAAAGAGCGTTTATTGATCTCCTGGTCTTCTTCGTTCAACTTCACAGATATATCCAAGCCATAGAGTGATCCAGAGACTCTATATGAATCTTTTTTAAAAATTATTTTGCTAATTTTACAAGTGTAATGGGTAGTTGTCCCTGCCCCCTTCTTTCCCTCCCTTTCCCAGTCTTTCCTCCCTTACAAATGCCTCCCACACCTTCCCTTCCTCTTGTCAGTCTGCTTCTGTGGGCTCCAGGATTTCCTTTGAATTATCCCAGTGTGGGCTCAGGACTTTGTGGCAGACTACATGGACTTTTTTTGGGTAGACCCACTGATAAGGGCACACTCACTCTTTCACTTGCCTGGCCTTAGTCCCTATAGTTACCACTGCATGTAATTGTTTTTCCTGAAACCTTAGCTAGTCAACCATTGAACAGGTCTGGTGAGAATATATCTCATTGCAGTGGATTCTTGGAGTCAGCATCCCTATCTTTAGGAGAATTTCTTGGTCTTGGGTAGACTTCCTCATCTTTAGGCTCTTACAATCCTACCCCCCACCTCTTCCAAAAGATTCCCTGAGCCTTAGGGTAGGAAGAGATGTGGCCAATCTGATTTCAGCTGCATGTTTCAGGGTCACTGGTACTTTGTATTGTAGTTGGTTGTGGTTGTCTATTTCACTGCTATTCCAGTGAACTAGACTGCCTCTTGTTTGGGTGTTGACATCTTTTCTTATCTGAGGAAAAAGTGAAAGGTATTTACATGGAAATTTACTCTTCATTATTAGTGGTTATTATTACCACATCTGATCCTATCTACCTGAATTTTATTGTTATTGGATCTTCTTTAAATTTATGAAAGTAAAATTTTTTTCTAAAATATTCTAGTTAATGAAACATAAATGTTGCACAATATGCCTTTCAATATTGCTTTTTATTCTAGCCAGTTGTTTCTGCAAACTTTATTGCCAAATGGGACTGGAGAAATTATGCAAAATTGTTCAATATAAAGTATACAGGAGTAATGGAAAAACTTCCTTTAGTAGATGGTTACCACTGCATTAGCAGATACAGAAAATTAATTATGTTTCTCAGGCACCCTGGGAACCCTCTGTGCCATTTAAAACCCCTGAAGCTTAGTGATGATGTCAGGCTTATGAATACTCATGTTTGGATGAATGCAAAGAATGAGAATTTTCTGCCCATGATGATAATGTCATCTAATATGGATTAATGGATATGAGAATATGAAGAATAGAAGTACAAAAATGACCAGTATTAATAAACTAGATTGACAATTATAACCTTACTTCTTTGACTAATTTAACTGCTTGAGGAAGGGCTTTCTCCTTAAAATATACAAACTTCTTTCTAAAAGTCAATCTTGCATGACAGCTATAATATACCACCATTTATATTTTATGGATTTGGTATTAATGAAAATGCCTCCAGTTCCTTTTCTGACTACTTGCTGGTACAAAATTGAACCTATTTTGATGCACACACACACACGTGTGTGTGTGTGTGTGTGTTGTGTGTGTGTGTGTGTGTATGTGTGTGTGTGTGTATCTGAAGATGCTAGGGTGTATGTAACTGTGGCAATCCAAGGATGACATCAGGAATCATCTTGGATTGCCCATGCCTATAAAAGTAGGCAAGAAAAGGACATTCATCATGAAATCTAATGTTACAAGAGAAAACTAGACAACACACCTTCCTACTAACTTGTGAAGTAAGGCTAAACAACTGACATGAGACAGAGACAAGGTATTTGCAAGTCATCTCACATGTAAATTAAGTTTATTTGGGTCAATAACAGCACTGCTTCTTTTAGGCCACTTAGTGAAGTGTTTTCTTTTGGTTTAGATAGGCCAAGTTTCAGAATCATTTAGAGTTCAAAGACTGCAATAGCAAAATGCATGACCCAAACTGATTAAAATAGCCAGTAATAGGCTATGCCTTTGGGAGCTGAGGCAAGTGGCTGTGATTATTTTATAGTTTTCTGTAAGCCTCTGTGGCTCAAGGGCAGGCCAGTCTGTCCTTTGAATGAGAGTCCTTTTCATCAAACTAGCTGGGTCAGCATGGGAGAGTCCATTAACTCTTTATTTGGGTCAAGTTGCCTCATGTCACATTATCTTTGTTTATATAAGAAATGAACTCCAAGGAGTAATCCAATAAGGAAATGAAGAATCTATCATTAACACTAGTGATGATTTTAACAGTGTTTAAGCAATGCTGAACATCTTCATAATATCCCAGGAAAAGTCAGATCACCCATCTCTGCCTCAACACAATCCTCCTAACATATTTTCCCATGCAGTTCTTATTGTTTTAACCTGTCTTTTGATATCTGCTGAAAAGATAGTAATTATAGCTGTGGCTAGGTATTTTAAGTGGCTTATGTTCATTTAAGAAAAATTAAATACCTGGGGCTGGAGAGGTGGCTCAAGGGTTATGCCTCTGCCTTGCAGGCGGAAGGTCATGAGTTGGGATCCTAGACCCCGCGTATAGACACCAGGCAGAAGCGGGGGCGGTCTGCGTTTCTGGTCCTGGTAGGGCGGAGCCTGTGAATCCCGGGGCAGAGTAGTCAAGGAGGAGGTGGAGGCGGTCCATGGGGGTTCCTGAATTCCCCCGTGGTTCTACACATACACACACATACACACACACACACACACACACACACATACACACACACACACGCACACACGCATACACGCACAATTGAATAAATAATAATAAAAAAATTAAAAAAAAAAGAAAAATTAAATACCTGAGATATTTCTTCAACTTTCATGCTATAGGAACTTGGCTAGGTAAACTAAAACAAAAAGCAGCAATATTAATGTAAGCACAGAACTTTTAAGGAAGACATACATGCCTTTTCAAAACTTGTTATTAAAATAGTGAACATAAGATATTGACATTGGATGTAATATAGATGTCAAAAAATTCTAATTTATCCTTTGCAGGAAATATAATTCCTTCCTAGACTTCTATTATTGCTTGGTGTTGTTTAGATATGAGGTACATTCTGCCATCATATGATTTCATTATTGTATGAGTATCACTGGGCTTAGTTACTTTGAGTTCAGTGATCTGGGTCAGTCACTGAACATGACCCCCTGAGGAGACGCAATCCAGACCTGCAGTAACAGGAGGTATCTGAGGCTGCTGCTGCTGTCACGTAGCATTTTGGTTTATAACTGTAAAGAGCATTTGCTGCAACTTCAGTTGGCCCTAGAGAAATGTCATTTTGAATCATGAACATCCAGCAATATGGAGTTTATTTTAGAAGATTCATGATTGTTGGGGAAAATTTTAACTGAAAAATCTATTGATGTGAAAAACTAACAGAAAGTTAGATATTTGTGATGAATGCATGAAATAAATATTGGTGATATACTGTTTTCATTAATCACTTATTAAAATGAAATATACCTGTCTGTTATAAAGTGAAATTTTGTCTAAACTTACACAGATATGCACATAACATATTGCAGTTTAAAGACATACAAATAAAGATTCAATACAGATTACAACTACAAAAAGTTAGCAAATAATACTGCTATTGGAATAATTTTGTAGACATGCTCCACAGTTACTACATGGAAGACCTGCATTGTACAAACACTGCTCTTAGTTTTTCAATCACATGGTATCATTGCATCTAGCCACTCACAATGTACATGGGTCAAATGTATAATAAACACATAAACCAGCAATGTACTCATTTGCTGTCCTTGTCAAGTATTATATAGTGTATATAATTGTATGTGATTTACTTCTGTAGTCTTGTAAGTTTATTTGCATCAGCACCAGTAAAACCATATATGTAATGTGTTGCACTATTACGATAGCAATGGTGCCACCAGGTGATTGGAACTTTTGAGCTCACAATAAATTTCCTGAGACCAGCATAGTATATGTAGTCCACAGATGACTGAAACATCACTTTATATCCTATGAGACAGTTCTTTCTCTTTTGCCTTTAAATTTGCAGTCATCTGGTAATTTTAAGGCTTTGGTTCTATGGTGCTTGAGTGCAAACATTAAAATACAATGTTTCTTACTAATATTTTCCTGTGGAAAACTCTGTTCCCTGGAAATAATGAAATAAACAATGATTTTCTTAGAACACTATAGCTTTGTATATTTCAAAGTCAATTACTCTCAATGTTTGAAATGGTATTCCAGAGATGAAGTCAAGTGGCCTCAAGATAATATATATCATTCTTTTGTCTTCCCTGGCCCAGGTTGGATAATTGATCAAATTCAATCTTATGAAATTAGCAAGAGTCATGCATATATATATATTATAATGGTATTAGTTGATACATTCAAATTTTTTTATTTGAGTGAGAGAGGGAAGAGAGAAAAAAATTATGTATATATATATATATATATATATATATATATATAGAGAGAGAGAGAGAGAGAGATGCACCATATGGGCTTCTGTATATTCAACTCAAGTAGTCAGGTTTGGGAGGAGGGATCTTGCCCATTGAAACTATTTCACTGGCCTCCTAGTAAATGTGTTTTGCATATACTTTCATTTAGAACAATTGTATAACATCCATCTAGTTAACTGAAAACATTTAAAAGTTTAATTTTGCTTTTACGACCTAACATTTTAGCAAGAACTCATGTACCTGAGCTATATGTTTGGTTGAGCTGTGAGGAATTCCTTCTCAGTGATTTTTTTTTGTCCTTTTGCTTTTAACACTTCTTTACCTTAATAAATATTTGTTTTTCCAAAATAAATAAGATTATGTTTCATGGTGTGAATGATATTTATGAGTGTTCTTGCAGAAATGTTACCTTTTATAGTACACATACAAAATTATTTGGGGATAGAAGGTGAGCCATTTTCTTCAGTGGTATAAGCAGTGGTAAACTGCTCATGCTATAGTAAATAATCCCTCCATTTATGATTATGCAAGCAACCCTAATGAAACTCAGTGTGTCCCCAAAAGACAATAGAACACAAGATAAAAGACATGAAAGGCATTTATAGGGAGGAAGGAGTTTAGAAGGAATTGGAGGAGATGACAGAGGATAAGGATGATGTAGTTAAAAGGATTAAAATGCATTATATACATGTATGAAATTGTGACTGGAAAAATGTAAATATAAAACAATATTGTGGGAAATGACAGTGATTGGATAATATAAAAGTAAATAACTTTTTCTATTTGTTACATTTTATGATTAAAATTATGTGAGAGACATAGTAATAGGCATTACTCATTAATGAGGGCAACTTTACAATGAAAATAAATATCTATATCCTAGAGAAAAGTTGTTAAATTAATTAGTATAAATATGAAGTATTGTTCACTGAAGTTGGTTCATATTTCTATTAAAATCTGAAATTGTCTATTCAGTCATTAACTATAAATAGATATTTACTCATAGTGGTTGGACGATTTGTTTTTTCTTTACTGCAAAGTCAAGGTTATATCATGTGTTAAGTCAAAAGCTTGTCTTGACATGGTAGGATTAGAAGAAACTGAGGACATTATTAATGATGAAGAAGGAAGTATTTTTATGTTTATTCCACAAAATTAAGTTGGATATGTTTTTGATGTTAATTTATTCTATTGTTTATAATAACTTTGCATATGAAAGCACCAGATATTCATGTTTTCATAAACATGTCTGCACTTGCATTGAAGATCAGTTGAAGGGGTTCCTAGAATCTTTCTTGACTTAATTTTAATATGAAGAACAGAAATCACTTTAAACTGAGTGAGATTAGCTGAAAAGTTGAAATGGAAGGTTTTTATGTTGTTTTGATTTTGATTTCTATTAAAGACCTGCTTTCATTTTACCCTTAATTTTTTTTTAAAAATCCTGAATTTTTTAATAAACTATTAAAATAGAAGGCAAGGAAGAAAGAAAAGAAGGAACAAAGAAGCAAGAGAAGAATTTTTCTTTAAAATTCTCACTCAGATAGATGAATTTCATATTTCAGAGGAAGCATAACTCATGACCCGGGTACCCAGAATTCAGGAATCTTCTTAATGATTCCTAGCATCAATGGACACTTGCAGTCTGATGCTCAGACCCCTGGATCTGGCGGAGGCTGCAGAGAAGCCAGGGCCAGCACCGCAGTGCTTCAGGTCAGCGGTCATGTGAAGACTGCGATCCCTTCTCTTCCTTCCCAGGCCCAGGGAGATGAGTCCGGGGTGACGCAGACAGCATTTCTTGTGTCCCCAGTTCCCAGCGTTTCCTGCCCTGAGTGTTTCTGTTGGTCACTGGGACACAGGCTGCTGTGTTTTCCAGCCCCCAGCCCTGACTCGGGGCCAGCGCGGGCTGAGGACATGAAGGGGTGGTCACTCTAAAGTATCTCCCCATACCCTGAGCAACACGTGCCGCTCCGTAGAAGCAAAGGAGAGGGAGAAGGCAGATGGCTGTGATTATTCGCCAGCTACATTCTAAAAAGAATCCAGGTCCAGTTAAGAAAGCTGCCTGGGGGCCGCAGGGCGGCACAGGGCCGGGCAGCAGCAAGGGAAGAGGGACAGAGGAAGCTCGTTGGACAGGCCCAGTCACACTGCAGCTAACCCATGCAAAAGAGCGCCTGTCTTTTGCAAAACAAGAATATCCTAAAATAACATATTTATTCTGAAGAAACAAACAAACTAACAGATTTCAAGAGGGGAAAATAAAGGTAAACAACGGCCATCGTTGCGCTCTTCCACACCAAGGTCGGGCAAAGCGACTTCTGTAACTCTACACAGTGAGACCTTTGCGGACCTCTCTCGGGAGACCCTAAGGAAATGATTTGGAAACTAGTCAGAGGCGAGAACCCATCAGGAACACACAAAACAGTCACATCTGGCTTCTGGCAATGTTAGGTCTCCATGGAGTCCTCAGAAAAAAAATAAATCACAACCAGTGCTGCGAAGAGTAGAGAAGCAGGAAGCAGAGAGTAAGAAGACGAGAGGGACCGGCAAGGGTGCCCACGGCCCGGTCCGTGCAAGGCTGGCAGCCCTGGCCGTCTTTGCAGAGGTCACACAAGGACAGCTTCGTGTTGGAGTTGTAACTTCTCACTGTCTCCTTGGTTCATAGTAATCCACTATAGATACTGAAGCATCTTGAGTATTGGAAACTTTAAAGTTTCTCACAGCAGAAATGTCAACACAAAACTGGGTTCCATTTACGGAATCTAGGTACAGGTTGAGCTTTCCGTGGTCCTGCTCCACTTTCTTCACTGTCTCGCTCAGAGGAACGGCACGTGACGGGACAGCAAAGCCACTGAGAAGGTTGACCTCCAGGAGAGCCATGCCGCTCCTGTCCGGGCCCAAAAACCTTGTACACACATTCAAATTCAAATGATTGGCATTATCCTTATCATCTTTCACATCAACATCTAATTCAAAGGCTTCTTGATTTTGGATAGATCTTCGTCTTCTAAAAGACTCTGAATCTTTCACATTATAAATAACATTGAGCTGACAAATAGCAAATCCAAACCCACTTGCAGAAATATTAGCCACAGTTGGCTGTACTACTGCAAGCTCTGCAGTCTGAAGGAGAATGCGGTTCTGAGTGTCAATCAGGAACTCCACAGGTCTTTGTATGCTGGGGCCCATGACGGTCATACCAATATTTGTCCTTTCTGTGTGCCTTAGGGCCGTAAACTCAGATAGGGCTTTTAAGGCCACAATGGTTTCCTGGGTAGAGGTGAAACCTCCCAAGCTGTTTCTCTGCCTGCTGAGCTATCTCATAATGGGGATTCCGTCTTTACCCTTAATTTTTAAAAAAATTTTTCACCTAGTTATACAAGCTCAATCGGTACTCCTTCTTTCCCCAGTTTTCCCCTTCTCACTCCCCTCTTCCCTCTCTCTCGCCCCTCTTTCATCCTTC
The DNA here is from genome assembly GCA_023101885.1 of Typhlomys cinereus. Taxonomy (NCBI): domain Eukaryota; kingdom Metazoa; phylum Chordata; class Mammalia; order Rodentia; family Platacanthomyidae; genus Typhlomys; species Typhlomys cinereus. The sequence continues at coordinate 9,613,941 of JALPQD010000004.1, forward strand.
CTTCTCTCTTGGTGTTTCCTGTCTGCTCCCTCCCACCCTCCAGAACATCTGTTTATATGGATGCCCTTTTGAGGCATGTACACCAGTGAGCATTCAGAACTCAGTGGCACACTTTGAGGCCCCATCTTGGGCTGCCCATTGATATGGGAACTCTGTTATATCTGTTTAACCCCTTGCCTCTGTGTATCCTACTGCCCGCTGCCTTTTGCCCTGAGATGCATGCTAGACTGTGAGGGCTTGTTGATATATCAGCCATTGTTCAGGTCAGGCAAAGTCAAATCATATTGTAACAATATCTTGGCTGCCACAGTCAAGACTTGAGTGGAGTATCTTGCCTATTAGTGGTCCTCCCCATCTTTAGGCTCTTACAGTCTTGCTGCCTCCCTCTTCTACAAGGTTCTCTGAGCTTTAGGATGGGGCAAGATTTGGCTAATCTGTTTCTGGGTGAATATTATAGGCTCTTTGGTGTTCTGAATTATGGTGTTCTGAAATTTGCTGTTCCTGCATTGCCCTTGACTGCATCCTGGTTGGGCATTGAGGTCATCTCCTAACCAAAGATAAAAGGCTGTTTAAATGAAGGTCTTATATAAGAAGAGGCTTAAAGGTAGATGGAAGTATAGGAGTAGGACACAGTAGTGACCTGTGTCAGTTTCCCATTTGCCACTTGGTTACCATCTAACTGCTAGCCCCTATCCTCTTGCTGACTGAGGAGATCAAACCTGTCCAGTCCTAAGAGTGAGCTAGCTGCATGAGATATCTCACGACTTATAGGCAGTTTGTGAGCTTGGCCTAATTTCTCTATTGGAGTGTGTTCTTTTGTCTCCTTTCTTTTGAGGTGTTCTTTCCCTTAGTTGTAATCATTTGCAGTTATAATGGGTGTTACAGAGATTTACCTTTGAGTATGTCATTAAGTGGGTTTAGAACTAAGATATACTTATAAGGGAATACATATGGCACCTAACTTTTTGTGCCTGGGATATTTCACTCAATATAAATTCTTCTAATTCCATCCATTTACCAACAAATTTCATTAATTCATTTTTTGATGGCTGAGTAGTATTCCATTATATAAACGTTTATTATAATTTCATCAACTGTTGGCCAGATGGGTTGATTCTATGACTTTGCTATTGTAAATATTGCTGCAGTGAATATGTATGTACTCATGTCGCTGTAGTGAATTGATGTATTTTGGGGGATTATTCCCAGTAGTGGTGCAGCAGGGTCATATGGCATTTCAATTCATAAATTTTTTGGAAACTGCTATCTGTACTGTCAGAGTGGTTGCACAAGTCTGCATTTCCACCAGCAATATATAAGAAAAGTTGCCTTCTCTCACAGTCTCTCCAGCATTTGGTGGTATTTTATTGTGGATTTTTACCAATGTGACTGGAGTGAAATGGTATCTCAGGGTAGTTTTGATTTTCATTTCCCTGATGACTAGGGATATGGAACATTTCTTAAGATATTTGTTAGACATTTCATTCCTGGAAAAGTTTCTTTTAAGAAACTTTTAAGTTCCAAGGCCCATTGGACTATTTATCTCCTTGGTATTTAACTATTTAAGTTCTTTGTGCACTGTGGATATTAGACCTCTATCAAATGTGTGGTTAGTGAAGATTTTCTCCCATTCTGCAGGTCGTCTTTTTGTTTGGTTTACAATCTCTTTAGCTGGACAGAAGCTCTTTAATTTCATAAGATCCCATTTATTGAATGTTGGTTCTAGTGCCTGTGGTATTGTTAGTCTTAATTTTTTTAATAAAAATTTGCCATTTATATTTGGATAATATAAAAACAGGGAACAAGTTTACTTGATTTTATTTGAGTTGTTTCAAATATCACATAAATATGGATTTTTTTGAAAAATAGTGTATATAATATTTTCCTTCCACACAGTTTGCTTATCTCCTTCCACATCCCTGCTATTCCTCCCTCATTCTGGCAAATCTTTCAGATCTCATTATCATAATCATGAGGTGCGTTTTGCAATCTATTGAGTTTACCTAAGGCTGTCTGTGTGACCATAGATTTGGAACTCTCCATTGGAACCTACCAAGCTGGAATCATCCGTTACTGCCTGTAGCTTGCCAATGGGTACACAAGTTAAGATGTGGCTCACTCTTTGCAACAACCTTTCAATTGCCTATAGTTCAGCAGAAATGGTAGAAATCCATGAGTCCCTTCACATTTATTGTCTCCTGTTGGTCGACCAGCCTTATGTAGGCTCAGGGCCAATAAACATAGCGATTGCTATGGGTTCATGATGGCCATGGAAAATGTTGTGCTTGTGAGATGGCATTTCCTACTCACTTTAACCACAGGGAATAATTGCTTGCATTAGCCTTGGGAAATGCAGGTGAAAGTACAATGGGAAACTATGTCATCCATGTTATAATCCCATTGCAATCAAACAAAAATAGCAAATACTGGAAAATACATGGAGAAAAACAAACTTATATACTATTGAGGGTTTGAGCTCTGGGACATTTGTGGAGAATTAGTGGTTGGGTTAAGCCCAGAGCAAACCTGTAGGATATTGTCTAGCTGATAAGGAAGGCTCAGCCTATGGTGGGTGGGACTAGGTCCTGAACAGATGAATAAAATACTGAGGCTGATTGAGAGAGTTGGTATCTTTGTGTGTACTTGGCCAGACATGCTGGTCTGGCAAGTAAGGATTGTTCCTCCCTCAGCCATTATGTAGAGATGGTGTGACCAGTTCCCTCGGCCCTTGTGTTGGTGAATGCTTTCCTGTCAGGCTGGACTACAGACCATAGTAAGAAAATCAGTAGTAAATAAACCCTTGTTTCCTTAAGCCATTTGATGGTCATTTATCAGCAACCATGCAGGCGATCTGCAACATATACTATTGGAGGTGAGAATAAATATTAGTACAATCATTAAGGAGAATATCATGGGGTTCCTTAGAAAACTAAAAATAGGACTACTGTATGGTGTAGTTATCTGCTTCTGAGTATAGATTCAAAAGAAATGAAGCTAAGCATACAAAAGAGATAGCTGAATTTCATGATTATGACACGATTCACAGCAACAGCTAAGTTGGGAAATCAGCCTACATACCCATTTGTCATAGTCAGGTACAGGTGTCAACTTGACAGTTGAGGGTTTGAGCTCTGGACACATTTGAGGAGAATTAGTAGTTGAGTTAAACTCAGAGTGATCCTGAAGGAGATTATCTAGTGGATGGAGAAGACCCAGCCAGTGGTAAGTGGGACTAGGCCCTGAACAAGTGAATAAAATACAGAGAGATAGTTGAGGGAATGGACATCCTTGTGTATACTTGGCCAGACATGCTGATCTGAAGTAAGGATTGTCCCTCTCTCAGCTATTATGTGGACATGATGTGGCCAGTTCCCTTGGCCCTTTGGTGATAGTGTGAGCTCTCCTGACAAGTTGGACAAATAACCATAATGGACATCATAAGAGAATAAACCTCTTTTCTCTTAAACAGTTTTGTCATGATTTTATAGGCAACCATATCAAGTAACTATTACATCATAGATGAGTATGTAAAGGAGAATTATATATAAATGTATTATATATATTTATTATATATTATATTTCTATATTTTATTATATAATTTATTCATAAATTATATATATAATTTATTCATAAAAATGAAAACCTGTCCATTACAGTAGCAAAAAATGTTGAGCTGGAGGACATAATTTAAATAAAATAAGCCAGAAATCAAGCACCATATGTTCTCTCTCAATACAAATGAAAAGTTTAAAAATGTTAATTTAAAGGTAGAAGAGTAACTACTGGGGACTGAGTGAGGTTCAGAGAGTGTGGTGGACAAAACAAAAGAAAAAAAGTAGGCTGTCATTGATGCATGTTATATGCATGTATGGAAATGCCACAGTGAATCCTGGTAATATACACAATGAGCTTATTAATAAAAAAAAAAACAAGAATAAAGTTCCAGCCATCTGGGCCTTGGAGACATAGCAATCAAAAGTGAATGTGCCTTTGAAGAGTTTCAGTTCTGTATCTCATCCTAATTACATTTCTGAGAGAGCCCTGGGAGAGGCTCAGATGGTTCCAGTTCTGTGTTCCTAGTGGGCTATTTTCTGGCCATGGATTCTCAGGCCACAGTTCTACGTCAAAGCTCATCCTTGGTCCTGGATCAATTATACAGTCATCCGGAACAGTGGTTTTCAGTGTTTGTTTGACTGTGATTCATGGCAATTAAAGCATTTAGTGTCATAATCAAACAAATATGTCCCAGACATTTGTATGCTGAAGCAAAAATTCATGAAAAAAGCACACTGCATGATCTATGCATTGATATTTTCTTTATTCTTCTAAAGTACACAAATCATGGCTCACTAATTTTATGAATGATTTATAAAATGTATCCCACAGTTTATAAATTGTGCTATGTTGTTTCATCTTAATTTATTTTAAAAAAATTAAAGTAAAAACATAGCTTGAAACGAGCACAAAAAAATTTCAGGTCACTCCCAAAACATAATCTACCACATATTTAGCTTGATGACCTAGACCTTTTTTTTTTTTTTTTTTTTTTTTGAGACAGCATCTATCTCTCCTGTTCTCCTGCCTCAGGCCTCTCAGGTGACTACTGTTAAGCTGGACAGAGTTTAGATTTTAAAGGTCTTTCCCCAGAGAAATTCTGCATCTCATGTAACTTGGAGAAATATTCCCTTTTCAGCACTAAAATTTCTGCTATCCACATCTTCTCTTTCTGTTCCCCGGACATGAAGGATGTGCAAGGACTTTTATGGCTTTTGGTGTGGAGCAAGAAATTTATTCAGGCATCATTGGCTATTATTTGGTGAACTAGGAGTGTATGCTGTGTACAATGTACAGTAATAAATGGAACTGTGATTTAGCAACTGCTCCTAGTATCTAGTAAAGGGCAATAGCGTTTGCATACAGACTAGGTGAAGTTCCGTAGAGCGATTGTGTCTAACCTCTGAACTTTACTAGAGTGATTGTGTCCCATGTCTTTCCTTTTTGCATTACCAGAGTTTAATTCTCTAAGCCTTCCATTTTGTTAAATTTGTAAGTTGGCTTCTCTTGCTACTAATCAATTGTCATCAATATCCTTAAGGTTTAACTAAATATTAGAGGTCTCATGTGTTTATACTGAGGAAGGCTATCTTGGTAATTCCTTGCAAGGTCTACATTGATGGCCTTTGAGGGAAAAATGGAAAATCCCGAGAGGTGAGAACTTGAGTGGAAGATTAATGTAGATTCTTGGTGAGACCATACATGCAAAAATAAAGAATATGTTTTTGGAACTATCCTTCCTTTCTTAGCTAGCTTCCTCATTACTTCCATCAAAGTCTGTCTTTGGGCTGAGGAGATGGATCAAAAGTCTTTGCCTCATAAGCAAAAGAATCTGAGTTCAGATCCCAGACCCCATGTAAAATGCTGGGTGGAAATGGCAATGACCTGTAATTCTGGTTCTGGAAGGCAGAGAACAAATTCTGGTTCTGGGAAGCCCCAGAACAAAGCAATAATGTAGAAGAACAATCCGGAATGATTCTTGATGCCTTCCTTGGACCTCCATAGCACAGATAATAAAATGCATTCTTAAAAATATATATATTTCTGTATGCCCATCTACACCCATTCTTATGCGACACACACACATGTACACATACATGTAAGCACATGCATGCGCACACACAAAGAAAATTGTCCTTGGGAGACATGAGAAGATTCAATAAGTGAGAAAAAGGAAAATGGTCAAAGACAAAATCTTTAATTCTTCCTCCTCGAGGTTTACATGTATTGCATTTTTCCTGCATAGTTGCTGATAAATGACTATCTAATGGCTTCAGGGAACAAGGTTTATTCTCTCTTACGATTGCTGGTTACAGTTTTCATTCAGTCCAGCTTGATGGGAGAGGACGCACCAACATCAGGGCTGAGGGAACTGGCCGCATCATCACCACATAATGGCTGAGAGATGGACAGTCCTTACTTGCCAGACCAGCGTGTCTGGCCAAGTGTACACAAGGATGCCAACTCTCTCAACCAGCTCTTGTGATTTATTCCAGGGCCTAGTTCCACCCACCATGGACTGGACTTTTCCCATCAGCTGGACAATCTCTTGCAGGTTTGCTCTGGGCTAAACTCAACCACTAATTCTCTATGAATGTGCCCAGAGCTCAAACCATCAACAGTCAAGTTGACACTTGTGCCTAACTATGACAACATATTCAACTTAAATGTCCAGGATGAATCATGCAGATGGCAACTAAGTTTGCGCACAGCTTCTATTGCACTGGTGTGGATCAAGAGGATCTTCATATTCAAAGGTGTAGATATAAACTGCATGAGTTTCTTGCTTTGTCTTTGAAACATTTTATTTTTACATTCAACTATCTGTGTTACACAAGTTTTCAGACTTGAAATATTCAGAGTTTAAATTTAGTGAGGATATTTAAAAAACTAATTCTCACTCAGAATGTCATCAGTCTAGCAACTCTGAACTGATTAGCACCCAAGTGTAAATATTGTGACTCTTTAAGCCTAATAATAAGCCAAGTGAGGACAAATGTTTCCTTTACCAAATAAACACTTGTGAAATACTTAATGAAACAAATATGAAAACACAACACATTCGACTAGAAAGAGATTTAGCCATTTTATCTTAAGTATAAGCACCTAATATTAATATAAATATTATTTTACATCAAACCAGTATTTATTTAATTTTTTGAAAAGTAGTATTTGCCAACAATGAGTTCATAAATTTCTACTGCAAAATAAAAAATTAGAGCTGGGGATACAGTTAAATTTAAATAGTGCTTGTTCTGTAGGCATGAGGACCAGAATTTTCATCTCTAGATCTCAAATGTCAGGCAAGTGTGGCTGCCATGTACAATCCTAGCAGGGGGAGGCAGAAACATTAGACCCCAGAGAAAACTGGCTAGATGAAATGTAAATGGAAACTCTAGGTTCAGCAAGAAACCCTGTCTCTTGTGGGTAAACATACCTATATGCAGACTGCCTGCAAACTCAAGTTCAATCTCTAGTACCCATATGGTAGAAGAAAACTATCTAACATCAACTGCAGGTCTCCACATGCATGTATATACACATGCACATGCATATTCATTCACTCATGCAAAAAATATGCACACACACGCAAAAAATTATAAATTTTCATTTTCTTCTATTGTATTTTGATTTTAAGAAAATCACGGAGACTGTTCTTATGCTCATTGTGCAGCAGAGATTTTAGATGATATAAGCAAATAATTAGTAATTCATGTGTTTTCAGACTAAAGTGTAATTAAGGGTTGGCGCCTAAACTTGCTTTGATTTTGAACTATGAGAGAGGAGAATAGTTAGAGGTACCAGCTACTTTATGTAATAGAGTCAGAGACTTTACAAATAGCAGTTTTGGCTCATGAATAAAATTCTCAAATTATCTTCCAGAAGGAAGGAAAATACACATTTAAAATCTAGAATTAATAGTTTTATTCTTTGATTCAAGTGATGAAAACTTGAATCTGTGGATGGTGACACATGCCTGTAATCTGAGCACTTGGGAGGCACATTTAGGAGAATCAGAAGTTCCAGAACAGTTGTGGCTGCATAGTGAGACTGTAGTGGTTACTCTTGAGTATTCCTAAAGGAAAACAGACTTTCACAGTGGCAGCGACATGGCTGGTCTTTGTATTGATCCATATAATCTGTTTAGGTGGTCTCAGCTGATCTTAGTTAATGCCAGGTGTGTCAACTTGACACCCAGGATTAACTATCACAGAGACCCTGTCGCAAATGGCAACAAAGCATTTGAGTATTACACAACTAAAACACCATCGATGTTTCAATATCCTATTTATTTTATCATGAACTTCTAATTGTTTCCTAATTTTCCAGAAAAGTAATAATTAACTTCAGAAATTATTTTAGGTGATTAATTACTGGTGTGACCATCTTACCTCTTCTGCTTTTCCTCCTTCTTTTAATTTATATTCACATGCACACACCACACACACACGCACAATGTATTTTGTAGATTAATGGTTTTAATCAATTTAATTATTTAATACTGTAATATTAATTTCTTATGTCTTTACAACTTTGGTCTGTGGAAATTTCATTGATATTTACCTCTAAATAATATATAATTTCTATGAAATTAGGCTTCTACTATTTGAATACAAACACACACACACACACATATAAGTACATATACAAATACATAAACTTTTTCTCCATTGAATAATGGATATAATATTGATACAGTATCAGGTTGATTTTCTAAAAATATTTAAAAACATAAAAAAGTCAGGGCCAACAGTAGTGTTTCTATGCTTAAGGGGAACACGGGAAAGGGTTCAGGGAAAGGCCACTGGGTCCTTGTACGTCATCGGAGAGGAGGGCCCAGAGGAGAGTCAGGCATGCACAATAAAGGACTCTCTGGGAATTGGGGGGAGGCACTGGGGGATGGAGAGGGAGGGAGGGAACTGGTGTACCTAAGTTTGTATGAGCGGAAATAATAATAAAAAATGTATAAAAAATAAATAAAAAGATTTAAAAAAAAAAAGTCAGGGCCAGCAAGACAGCTCAGTGGGTAACCATAACTGTCTGCAGACTGCCTGCAAACCCAAGTTCAATCTCTTGTACCCACGTGGCAGAAGAAAAGCATCAGCTTCTGAAAAGTTATCCTCGTGACATCTACCTGTGTACCATGTCACTTGGGCCTTCTCTTCCTTCATTCCTCTTTCTCTCTGAATGCTTTCCCGCTTTCTCTCTTCTCTCTCTTTCCTAGCTCTCCTTCTTCCTTAAATAAATAAAATGAATTTAAAATAAAAAATGGAGAAGAATTTTCATAGAATAGTTCAAGAAACGGACAGAAAAGTATGACTTATCATATATGCTAATTAATTAAACTCAATGAAGTTTTTCGTGTATCATTTATTGAGATAACTTCTTATTGGTATCTGTATTCACCCAAAACAGAATCCTTTATTATAACATTCAGTTTATTCTGAAAGAAATACATGGAATATATTCGAGATATGTGGATATTTGTGGAATACAAGAAACAAAATATATTAAAAAATATGAAAAATCATTTTCAAAGATTCTTAACATCTGGCAATAAAGAATAGTAATTCCTAAGAAATGTAGGGGGCGATTCAGAGTTCTACATTTGCCTTTCCTTACTGATTGAAGAGAGTTTTGGAGCACAGTACAGGGAAATTGCAAGGCACAGTGTTAGTGGGGAAGCAGCCACCCAGAGAAAGTGCAATCTGTAGAAAGTACTATTTATATCACAGTCGAATTCAGTTCAGTCAGCAAAGGAATAAAAGAGCAAGGCTCAAGGTCACAAAGGGCCTGGATTACTTTCTACCTTTGCATTCAGAGTTAGAGGCATCAGTACTCAGAGGATATTCAGGGAGATGATTAGAGCGATTACGCCTCAGTACTGAAACACCATTGGCTTCACTATGTATCACTTTAGTTCTGCCCAAAGAAGTTTAAAACAGATCTCAAAAGGGAAACATATTCTTATATCTTAACTGCAAATTATGTAAGAGATCAATATTAAAGGGAAACAAATATATTCAATACTAACATGGAGAAGGTCAATCATTTGAGAAGATAAATAAATCCATCAATAATGACACAGACATTACATAAGAATGTCTTTGTGAACATCCATAACAACACAGACGTTACATATGACACTCTTTGTGTTATGGCAACAGGAATTCTGCACAGATTTTTCTTGTTGTCTTTTTCTTATTAATTTCTAAATCACTGATTCTGGCTATTGGGACATGGGTATTTGGGGACATTATTTTACCTGGTATGCATCAACTAGATGGTCTCATGAGGACTCACTTGGGATTTAACTCTAATTTTCTACACATGTGGCCAGAGCTGAAACCCTCAGCAATCAAGTTCATACCTGTATTTAACTATGATAAAAAGAAGATTAGAAAGAGAAGACTGACATTGGAGCATTCACGGTATCTTATTCTAAGACATATTGTGAAGCTGTAATAATGAGGATATTGGAAAAACTGGTGTGCAGGCAGACAAAAGACAATGAAACAGAGGAGAATAGCTACATACCTGAGGACTGATTCTCAATCAAAAGTTACATAGACTTCAATATAAAATGTTTAACAAATGGTACCAGTACAGTCAGATATCCATTTAAGAATATCTATTATTGTTGTGTCTATTAACTAAAAACAACTTTTAACTTTTTATTTTGAATATGTGAAGATGCTTTTTTTGACTCAACAAGAAACAAAACAATGGCTCCCTTTCCCCACTTCGCCACCCGGGAAGCGTGCCGGGTCCAGCCAGGACTCACCATGACCTAGGAAAGCTCCATCCGCCGCAGGCAGCCCAAGGGAACCAGCTCCTCCCACCAGTCAGCCAGAGCCTGTGCCCAGCCCCGCCCCAGCTCCCCCAGGTTAAATAGCGGCCCACCTCGCCCCATCTCCCTTTTCCCACTCCGACACCCGGGATGCGCGTGGTCCAGCCTGGCCTCACCGCGACCTAGGTAAGCTCCGCCGCTGCCCACCCTCAGAACCCCAGATCAAATAATTCAGTTTAGTGAAAAACGCACAGAAATTGAAAGAAGATCTTAAGAGTTAAAACAACAATGCCAAAGTCAAAGTGCAAATCCATAAGAAACAACACTCAAGTAAACAAATCTCCCACTGAAGGAATTAATCCCATAATGTTAGACTCCAACCAGAACAAGCCCACGGAAAATGGCCAAGAAAGCCTGACCCAGGATAACAACTTTCAAAATATGATCATTACCATGTTCAATACTATGAAAGAGGAAATCAGGGAGGAATTAAATAATCGAATCAATCGCTTTGAAGAGGAACACAACAGACACTTGGAGGAGTTGAGAAAAAAAGTTCAAGAAACAAAAACTGGCATAGAGCAGTTAAAACAAACTCAACCAGAGTTTAAAACTGAGCTAAAAGACAAGTTATCTTCAACCCAGAACTCCACAGAGAGTCTTATCAGCAGAACTAAGGAAGCAGAAAACAGAATTTCAGACCTTGAAGATAAAGTGGGAGTACTAACCAGCTCAATGGAAGAGGTTGTTAAAGCCAAAAAGATACTTGTGAGAAATACCCAAGAGATATGGGACACCCTGAAGAAGCCCAACATGCGTATTCATGGAATACCAGAGCAAGAATCTCAAAATACCACCCCTGAGGAAATTTTTCAAACGATCATCAAGGAAAACTTTCCTCATCTAAAAAAAGAGAGGCCTATACATATACAAGAGGCATTCCGCACCCCAAAAACAGATATGACCAAAACAGAAGCTCCCCACGGCAAATAATAGTTAAAACACTCCACATTCAAGATAAAGAACTGGTGCTGAGAGCTTCAAGGGAGAAAAAACAAGTCACTTTTAAAGGTAAACCTATTAAAATAACAAATGACTTCTCAGTCGAAACAGTAAAAGCAAGAAGAGCTTGGAGAGACATACTTCAAGTATTGAATGAGCAAAAATGTCAACCCAGGCTGATTTACCCTGAAAACTATCAGTCATGATTGAGGGAGAAAGAAAAATCTTCCAGCACAAAGACAACTTGAAGGGATACATGTCCACCAAACCAGGCCTTCAAAAAAATGCTAGAAATGATACGCAAGCTTGAAGAAAAAAACAGGCATATCCAGGAGAACAGAAGGGAAATATAACACCATTAAAACTGAAGCAATATATTTATAAAAACTACTAAACATAATAAATGTCTGGAATTAAAAATAGTTTCTCCATTATAACACTAAATGTTAATGGAATTAACTCACCAATCAAGAGACACAGATTACACATTTGGATTAAAAATCACAATCCATCAATCTGCTGCCTGCAGGAAACCCATCTCACCACAAAAGATAGGCATGTCCTAAAAATAAAAGGCTGGTCAACAATTCTACAAGCTAATAGAAGCAGAAAACAGGCAGGAGTAGCCATTATGCTATTGGACAAAGTGGACTTCAAAACAAAGAAAATCATAAGAGACATGGATGGATACTACATTTTAGTCACAGGTACAATTCACCAGGAAGACTTCACAATACTGAACAAATATGCACCCAACACGGCCCCTCCCACATTCATTAAGCAATCCTACAATGTCTAAAGTGAGAAGTCAATCCCAAAAGGATAATTCTTGGGGACTTCAATACCGCCCTGTCAACATGGGATAGATCTACAGGTAAAAAACTTAACAGAGACACTTTGGAGCTTAATCAAACCCTTACTGAAATGGACCTTACAGATCTCTATCGTACTTTTCATCCATGCACCAAAGAATACACATTTTTTTCAGTAGCACACGGAACTTTCTCCAAAATAGATCACATATTGGGTCACAAAACGAATCTCCACATATACAGGAATGTTGAAATTCTAGCCTGCACCTTTTCAGACCACCACAGCTTAAAGCTTGACATCCACAACACAACAAGCAACGGAAAATACACTAACTCCTGGAAACTTAACACTATGATGCTGAATGAGAATTGGATTCAGGAAGAAATTAAAAACGAAATTCAAGATTTCCTGAAAGTGAACAATAATGAAAATACAACTTACCAAAATCTCTGGGACACAATGAAAGCTGTCCTAAGAGGTAAGTTCATAGCTCTTAATGCCTACATCAAAAAAAAAATGGAAACATCAGAAATAAATTAACAATGCAGCTAAAGCTTTAGAGACACTAGAGCAATCTGATTCCAAACGCAGTAGAAGGGAGGAGATTAGCAAAATAAGGGGAGAAAGATCTGAAATCAAGATTAGGAAAACGATAGAGAAAATCAACTAGTCAAAAAGCAGGTTTTTTGAAAAAATCAATAAGATTGATACACCCCTAGCTAAATTAACTAAAAGCAAGAGAGAGAAAACCCAAATTAACAAAATTAGAAATGAAAATGGAGTTATCACTACTGATACCCAAGAAATCCAGAGAATTATAACATCATATTTCAAAAACTTATACTCGGTGAAATTTGACAACACAAAAGAGATGGATGAATTCCTAAGTAAACACATCTTACCTAAATTGAATCAGGAAGTTGTGAATTATTTAAATAGTCCTATAACATATGAGGAAATTGAGGAAGTAATCTCAAATCTTCCCACCAAAAAATATCCTGGACCAGATGGATTCAGCACAGAGTTCTACTAGACATTTAAGGAGCTAATAACACTCCTTAAGCTTTCCACCAAATAGTAAGGGAAGGAACACTACCAAATTCCTTCTATGAAGCTAATATCGTCTTAATCCCAAAATCTAATAAAGATACACTTAAAAAAGAAAACTATAGGCCAATCTCTCTGATGAACACAGACACAAAGATTCTCAACAAAGTCTTAGCAAAAACTCCACCAGGAAGCTCCTGGAACTAATAATACAGAAGTTCAGCAGGGTGGCAGGATACAAAATAAATGTACAAAAATCAGTGGCCTTCCTATATGCCCAGAATGAAAGAAGTGAAAAAGCCCTGAGAGACTCAATCCCATTTACTATTGCCCCTAAAAAATGAAATACCTTGGTATAAATCTAACCAAGGAGGTAAAAGACCTTTACAATGAAAACTTTAAAACCCTAAAGAAAGAAATTGCAGAAGACACCAGAAGGTGGAAAGACCTCCCATGTTCCTGGATTGGCAGAAATAATATCATAAAAATGACCACCGTACCAAAGGCAATATACAAATTCAATGCTATACCAATTAAAATCCCAAAGCAATTCTTCAAAGAAGATGACCAAACAATCTCAAAGTTCATATGGAGGCACAAAAGACCCAGGATAGCAAAGACAATCCTGAGTAACAAAAACACCGCTGGAGGTATTGCCATACCAAACCTTAGTCTCTACTACAAAATCACAGTTATAAAAACAGCCTGGTACTGGCTCCAAAATAGACATACAGATCAATGGATAAGGGTCGAAGACCCAGATATGAGCCCACAAAATTACAGCCATTTGATCTTTGACAAAGGGGCCCAAAAAATCAATGGAAAAAGAACAATATCTTCAACAAATGGTGCTGGCAAAACTAGATTTCCAGATGCAGAAGATTAAAACTGGATCTGTACTTGTCACCATGTACAAGACTTAATTCCAAATGGATCAAGGACCTAGATCTAAGGCCAGAGACTATAAAAACCATAGTTGAAAGGATAGGGAACTCCCTCGAGCTGATTGGGCTAGGCTAACAGTTCCTAAACAGACATCCAATGGCACAGTCACTGCTACCAACTCTCAACAGTTGGGATCTGTTGAAATTAAAGAGCTTCTGTTCAGATAAAGACATTGTAACACGAGCTCAAAGGCAACCCACAGAATGGGAGAAAATCTTCACTAACCACATATCTGATAGAGCCCTAATATCCAGAGTGCACAAAGAACTTAGAAAACTAAACACCAAGGAAACTAATGGCCCAATTAAAAAATAGGCTCTGGAGCTTAAAAGAAACTTTAACAGGGATGAAATTAAAATGTCCAACAAATATCTTAAAAATATAAGGAAGCTCCACTTCCTTAGCCATCAGGGAAATGCAAAGCAAAACTTCCCTGAGATATCATCTCTCCCTGGTCAGGATGGCAAAAATCCACAATACAAACAACAACAAATGCTGGAGAGGATGTGGAAAGAGGGGAACTCTCCTACATTGCTGGTGGGAATGCAGGCTCATACAACCACTCTGGCAAGCTGTCTGGAGATTCTTAAAGAAATTAAAGATTGAAATGCCATTTGACCCCTGCTATTCCACTTTTGGGAATAATCCCACATACAGCAAAATTCACCTCGATAGCAGAAGCACAACCATGTTCATAGCAGCACTGTTTACAATAGCAAAGTCATGGAATCAATCCAAATGTCCAACAGTTGATGAGTGGATAAGGAAACTGTGGTACATCTAGACAATGGAGTACTACTCAGCCATCAAAAACGATGAATTACTGGAATTTGCTGGGAAATGGATGTTATTAGAAACAATTATATTAAGTGAAGTATCCCAGACCCAGAAAATTAAGTGCTGTCTGACTTCCTAATAAGTGGCTCCTAGTACCAAACCCACCCAGCCCACCTAGAGACACTCAAAGATAAATCTCTGTAATACCTACAATAATTGCAAGTATTGTGAACACAAGGGATGAGGTAGGAGGGCCACACCAGAAACAAGGAGAGAGGGGACCATGTTACAGCAGAGAAAATAGGCCTCCATCAAGGACTGCAAGTAAGTAATGAGACATCTGGTTAAGTTCACAGACTTTCTTTCCTGATCATTTACAACTGAGGGGGTATGATCTCACCAGAAGGGGAGGGCATATAGTCTGGCAGATAAAAAGTAACCATTTTGCAAATGGGTGATTGACCCCTCCCTCACTGTGGTTTCCTACTTTTATTTCATCTACCTTTGAATATACTCTTATAACAAGACTCTGGTTTAACAGCTTTTTATCTCTGGCCAGAGGGTGAAATCCAATACCCATCAGGATGGAGTGAAGGGCATTACAAGAGCAGCAAAACTGCAAAAGAAAATCAACAAAGCATAATCCAGAACTTCAGAGACTCTATATCAACCACCTAGAACTAGGCCAATCTAATCTCTCCCCATCCTGAAGCTCAGGGAAATTTGCGGGAGAGGGGGCGGTAAGAGTGTAAGAGCACAAGGGATGGGAGGAGCAATGATATGCGAGATACTCCACAGAAGTTAGGGCTGAAGCAATCATAACAGGTCTTTGCATGACCTGCGCAATGTCTCACACACTATTGACCCCATAAAGTCTAGCATTTGCTAAAGGCACCAAGATCCTTGGAGGCAAGGAATTGACAGCCATAGTAGTGTTCCTATGCTTAAGGGGAACACAGGAGAGGGTTCAGGGAAAAGCCACTGGGTCCTTGTATGTCATCAGAGAGGAGGGCCCAGAGGAGAGTCTGGCATGCACATTAAAGGATTCTTTGGGGATTGGGGGAAGGGAGGCACTGGGGAATGGGGAGGGAGAGGTGAGGGGAGGGGGAACAGGGGGGTAGGGGGGAGGAAGAAGAAGGGAGGGAACCGGTGTACATATTAAGTTTGTATGAGCGGAAATAATAATAAAAAATGAAAAAAAAAGAAACAAAACAATGCGAGCAATATTTAAATGCATAAATGCCTTAAGCAGACATTTATCAAATGTCAAATGAGCATTTGAGAGTTAATTAGAGATCATTATTTAGTAAAGAAATGTACATTAAAAGCACATATAAATATCACCATACACATATGAGAATATCTAACATGGTGAAGATTTAATGTATCAAGTATGGTGAAGCTGGGGGATAATTAGAAACTCTAGGCTAACAGTTCCTAAACAGACATCCTGCCACTGAAATGAAAATTGTACAAATACTTGACTCTGGTGTGGTATTGCTAGGCAGCTATCCAAAATAATTGAAAGCATGTTTTCAGGCCAAGGTTTATGTAGTCAAATCCTTTATTTGCCTCATATGCCTGTGAAGGATGAATGATTAAACAAATGGTAGCATATCTGCTTAGCAGAAGAGAATTCGTCAACATGAGGAAATATAGCACTTTCACATGTAACAGCATAGACTAGCATGAACACTGGGATGCTCAGTGAGGGCAAGCTGGGCAGGAGAATGTGTATAGCATAAGATGCATTTAGTTGAATTGCAAAATATTCTGGATAATCTCTAGTGACAGAAAGCACTGCTAGAATTTTCTTAGGGAAAATATAGAGTGGATCTGGTAGGAATGGCATGAGGAAGGATTACAAAGAGAAAATTCAACATGTTTTATACATATCCCCAAATTATAAACCTATGCATGTATCTATATGCATATGCACATATGAAAAGACAAACCACTCCTTCAGGGGCTTAGGGATATGGTTCAGTGGTTAAAACACCATTTTATAATATATATTAGTGTATATATATTTATATATAAAATATATATAATAATGCATATAATATAGTTTTATATACATGTAATCTCAGTAAAAAACCAGCCATAAACCAAATGGACTTCTCCAACCTCTACTGAACTTTCTATCCTAACACCAAGAAACATATATTCTTTTCAGTAGTCCATAGAGCTTTTTCCAAAATAGAACACCTTTTTATTAGACCACAAAGCAAGTCTCCACATATACAGGAAAGTTGAAATTACATTCTATATTTTATTCATTACCACAGAATAAAGCTAGCCCTTCTCAAGAAGGTAAATGAAACTCTTGGAACACAAACTCTTGGAAACATCATGATATTGAATAAGAAATGGTCCAGGCAGAAGTCAAAATGGAAATTCAAAAATTCTTAGAGTTTAATGATAATGAAAATACAACATATCAATATTTCTGAGACATGATAAAGATGGTCCCAAGAGGAAAATTTATAGTACTCAATGTCCACATAAAAAAAATGGGAGCATTACAAGTTAATAACTCAATAGTGCAACTTAAAGTTTTAGAGAAACATTTAGAGAAACAAGTATAATCCAATCCCAAAAGCAGTAGATTAGCAAAAATCAATAAATAATGTCCAAAATTGAGATACAGAAAACAAAACAAAGACCAGTCAAAGAGCTGATTCTTTGAAACAATCAACAAGATTTATTATACTTTAGCCAAATTACCCAAAAACCAAAAGATAGAAAATCCAAATTAATAAAATTAGAGATTAAAATGGTGTTATTACAACCGATACCAAGGAAATTCGGAGAATCATAAGGTCATATTTCAAAAACTTAACAAAATTTGACAATCGAAAAAAAATGAATTCTTTTTGATGCACATAAAACTTACCAAAATTGAATTTATTTGAATTGAATTATTTAAATAGTCCTATAACAAATGACAAAGTTAAAGGAGCAATGGCAAATCTCCCTGCCAAAAAAAGTCCAGGACTGAATGGATTCAGTTGAGAATTCTACCAGACATTTAAAGAATAACTTCCACCACTACTCCTAAAACCACTTCACAAAATAGTAAAGTCTTTCTATGAAGCTAACGTTACACTGATTCCAAAACCAAATAAAGACACAATAAAAAAAGAAAACTGTAGGGCAATCTCAGTGATGAACACAGATGTAAAGATACTTAACAAAATTTTAGCAAACCAGATTAAAAAACATACCAAAAAGAGTATTCCTATGACCAGGTAGGATTTATTCCAGACAAAGAAGTTTGGTTCAACATATGCAAATCAAAAAATATAATTCACCACATAAACAAGTGCAAAGACCAAAACCACATGATTCTCTTGCTATACATAGGAAAGCCTTTTAACAAAATTCAACATTCCTTTATGATAGAAGTCATTGGAGACAATAGGGATGGAAGGTGCATTTGTCAACATAATAAAGGCTATATACAATAAGTTTATAAGAAGGATCATTCTAAATGGTGTAAAACTTGAAGCAATTCTACTTTGATCAGGAATTAGGCAAGGCTCTTTATTCTCACCACTTATTGTACTTGAAGTCTTAGCTAGAGCCCTAAAACAAGAGAGGGAGATAGAAAGGGATACAAATAGGAAAAGAAGAAATCAAGGTATACCTATTTGCAGATGACTTGATCATTTAACTGATATTCCCTAAAAAATTCTACCAAAAACTCTTGGAAAATTAAATAAGTTCAGAAGAGTGACAAGTCACAAAATTAATGTTCAAAGATCAGTGGCTTTCTTATACACCAAGGATAAAAAAAGTAAGAAAGTCCTAAGAAAAACAATTCCATTTAGCATAGCTTCTAAAACAAAAATGAGATACCTTGAGGTAAATCTACTTAAGGATGTAAGAGATATGTGCAATGAAAATTTTAAAACCATAAAGAAAGAAATTCAGAAGACACCAAAAGGTAGAAAGATCTCCCATGATCTTGAACAGGCAGAATTAGCAATATGTAGATTCAATACAATACCAATGCTGTTGCAGTCTATGCTGCAACCTTGAATCCAGGGTTCCCCCTCCCCCCACTAAGTGGGCAAAGAGTCCGCAGATGAGGAAACAGACACACGCAACTCCAGGTGGAGTGAATCTGAACTTGTTTTATTGAAAGTTTGTAACAGCTTTTATACTAGAAAATTTTAGGGAAAAGAAATGTGTTGCTGCACCTGTAGATAGGGGAGAACAAACACCTACCCTCCCAGTCTCCTATGCTCAGCAAGAATAAACAATTTTTAAGTACCTAACCCATTGTTTGAGGAGGAGACACAAACAGATCCTTATTACATATTAACAGGCTTCGTCCCAGTTCCTCATTCTCTCCAAACCTATTTTACAATGCCCCACCAAACAGTCACAGGGCCCAAGTCCACATAGTTGTATTTGCATTAACAAAGATTGCGGTTGAGATTTAGTTAAAATACAGGGAGGTTGAGCTCCTTTTTAATTGTCTATAGAATTTGAATTTTTAAAAGGGAACATGTTTTTAATTAACTATGTGTGCTATATCTATTATACATTTTTGTAAATGGTAAAGGTAAATCTGTTGAAAGGGGCACATGTTACACATTTTTTTCTTTTTGAGGATACCAGATTCTGGCTGCTATCATATAAGCTGGTCTATATTAGGTCATAATGGTAGGAACTATACTAGGATTTGTTTTATTTCTATTTTTTATCAACTCATGTGCTCTATAAAAAATAGGTGTGTATTGATTCTAGGAATTATTTTATTACCATTTCCTATTAACATGTTTTATAAGAAATAGTTGTGTACTGATTCTAATGAACAGATGGCATAGTCTCATATTTATAAAATTTCTGAATTACTTCAGCAAGAGTCACATTTTTGAGGGAATTTTACCCACCTATGTTTTAGGACTCTTGAAGTTGCTCTCTCATTTTTTTTTTTAAATCAGCATATATACATTCTAACTGACAAGTTTACTTACTGTATGTGACTAAACATGAAATCTCTAGTTAGAATGTAATTTAAAGTTAAAAGCAGGCTATGCTCTTATTTGTTAAAAGGAAAAAAGCCTCAAAGCAGTTTACTTGGTATCTCCACTTCAGAGAGCAGGAACTGCAGGGGGAGGTGACAGCTTAGTTAATCCTGAGAGAAAACAAGGACCTAAGAATAGATAAGAAGTAAACCCAGTTTATAAAAGAATTCTTCTATCATTGTCTTTACAGATAAGAGGTTAGATTCAATTTGTGAAAGGGAGTGGTTCCTAGCAACTGCTTAGGCTCCTAGCAACTACCCATTCCCAAGACCAGGATGTAAGCCTGACAATTCCCATATGTTTTATATTTTTATTATTTATTCCAAAATAAGCCATGTCCTATTCCCAGAAAACACTTCCTTGAAGCTGTCTTCCCCAAATTGGGACCTTGTCTTTCCAACCTGGTTGGTACAAGATGTGACACAATGCGAATTCCATGGCAATTCTTCACAAAATCTCAAAATCAATAGGGAAACACAAAAGGCCCAGAACAGCACTCCTGGGTAATTAAAAATTCTGCTGGAGGTAACACAACCATATCATATCTTAATCTGATAAAGGGCAGCATGGTACTGGTTCCAAAAGAGACACATAGATCAGTGGGTTAGAATTAAAGTCCTGGATAGAAGCTCATTTATACTCAACTCATTTTCAATGTAGGTGCCCAGAAAAAAACTTTTGTAAAAGGACATCATCTACAATGCCCACCAGGATGGAATGAAGGGCATTGCAGGAGCAGCAAAACTGCAAAAGAAAATCAACAAACCACAATCCAGAGCTTCAGAGACTCTGTATCAACCACCTAGAACTAGGCCAGCTTAGTCTCTCCCCATCTTGAAGCTCAGGGAAATTTGTGGAAGAGGGGGTAGTAAGAGTGTAAGAGCAAAAGGATGGGAGGAGCAATGATATGTAAGATACTCTATACTAGTTAGGGCTGAAGCAGTCATAATTGGACTTTGCATGCCCTGCGCATTGTCCAACACACTGTTGACCTCACAAAGTCTAGCATCTGCTAAAGGCACCAAGATCGTAGGAGGCAAAGGATTGGCAGCCACAGCAGTGTTCCTATACCTAAGGGGAACACGGGAAAGGGATCAGGGAAAGGCCACTGGGTCCTTGTACGTCATCGGAGAGGAGGGCCCAGAGGAAAATCAGACATGCATAAGAAAGAACTCTCTGGGAATTGGGGTGGGAGGCACTGGGGGATGGGGAGGGAGAAGGGTGGGGAGGGGAAGCAGGGGGTACGGGGGGGGGGGGGGAGGGAGGGAGGGAACTGGTGTACCTAATAAGTTTGTATGAGCTGAAATAAAAAAAAAAAAAAAAGGACGTCATCTTCAAGAAACAATGCTGTTTCTCCATACAGCTATCTTCATACAGAAGACTGAAATTTGACCCTTACTTAACCATCTTGCATGAAAATCATCTCCAAATGGATTGAAGACCTTAATGTTAGACTGGAGACTATAAAAACGCTAGAAGAAAGAATAAAGAATTCCCTTGATCTGACTGGCCTAGGCCAACATTTTCTGAATAGGATGTCAATTGCACAGGAAATAGGACCAACACTCAACAAGGGAGATTTCATGAAATTGAAGAGCTTCTGATTAACAAAAGATATTGTTAACTGAACAAAAAGACAAACCACAGGATGGGGGAAAATCTTCACTAACCACACATCTGGTGAAGGACTAATATTCAGAGAATACAAAGAAATAAAAAAAAAAATACCAAGGAGACAAACAAACCAATTAGAAAATGGGACTTGGAATAGGAAGAAATTAAAATATCTAACAAATATCTCTTAGGATATTCCTCTTCCTATCTGTTAGGGAAATGCAAATCAAAACCATCTTCATCCCTCCCTTGGTCAGAATGGCTGAAATCCATCACACAGATGACAACAACAAACACTATAGAGAATGCAGGGAGAAGGGAAGCCCCGTACATTGCTGGGGGAAATGCAAATTTCTGCAACTACCCTGGAGGTCAGTATGGTGGTTCCTAAAAAGTTAAAAATTGAAATGCCATTTGATCCAGCTATACTGCTCCTGGGAATAGTTCCAAGAATGCTTCATTTTACTGTAGAGACAGGTGTATATCCATGTTCATTGAGGGTCTATTCACAACAGCAAGGTCATTGAATTAGCTTAAATGCCCAAAATACCAAAAGATAAATGGATAATGAAAACATGGTACATATACATAATGGGATACTATTCAGCTCTCAAGAAAAATGAATTAATGAAATTTGCTGGTAAATGGATGGAGTTGGAATATCCTGAGAGAATTATTCCAAACACAGAAAGAAAAATGTTGCAGGTTTTTCCTTATAAGTGGAACCTAGTACTAAATCCTTAAAATGATAATATTCAAGAGAAAATTTCTATAACAGCCATTGTAACTGCAAAGGAACATATCTTGTGGGATAGAGGGTAGAAAACCCCAATGGAGTAGAGACAAAAGAACACAGGTAAATAGGTAAAAGCCTTAAGGTAAAAAAGCTCATAATGAGAGTGAAGTAAGACAATAGGATAAAGAGAAAACCAAACCAAACCAAACAAACAAAAAACGGGCAAGTGACTAAGGGGGAAAAAGATTAAGGAAGTGTTATGGTTGCATTTCCAAGTCAACTTGACAGTTGGAGCTTGTTTGGGGGCAGCTGTGGAAGGTTAATGGATAGAATGGCCCCTGAACAAGCCAGGAGGTACTTGACTGATTGCTGTGGAGAACCCAGCCCATAGTGGGTGGTGCTTTCCAGTGGTGGACCGGATAATAGGAGGTGCAAGGAGGAGGGACTTGCTCTTTTCTTATCCGGTGTCGACTTGCTGTGCAGTCCACTCTGGGTGCACGTTGTTCGCCCTTAGAGCATTGTGGCCTTTTTGGTTGCTGCTGCCGCTGCCTCTGTTCTTGGCTGACTCAGAGCTTCACCTTTTCCACAACGTTGTTGCTGTTTCCGCTGCCTTTGGAGCCTGGTTTCTAAGCCTTGCTTCTGTTCGCTGTTCATCGCTGATGTCCGAGCCCAGCTATTCTTCACAGACCTCGGAACCCAGCTAGGAAAGAAGCTGTTGTGGCTGCTACCTTGAAGGACACTATTTTTATTGTGAGGTTTTTTTTTTTTTTAAATAAACTTATTTATATATACTACATTCTATAGATTGTTTCTTCAGAGAACCCGACTAATACAGGGTCTAACCCAGTAGTGAACATTGCAAATTACTACAACTCTTGTAAGAAGAATCTAAGGGAACAGAGCTGTGTTAAGACTTGTAGTTAAGCAAATATTATCTGAATGTGTTCTAAATCCCTTGATGTCAGGGAAAACATGTCTGATACTGTAAATCTATCCAAATAGCAGTGGAAGAGAAGTAAATAGATAGGAACATATATCCTAGTGTTAACTATAAAAAGTCGATAATAAGACATGATCTAAACTTTCCTTTTTAAAAATCTTTGGATAAGAAAAACCCTCAGAGTTCGACCTCGATGCACCCTATTACAATGGAAGACTAATGAGACAGAAAACCGTATCAGGTTAGAGTACATAGTATCAGTGAACCTGGAATGCTCAGCTCTAATCAGTTCAGCAAAATCTCCCACATCAAGGTTCAGAGAACCTTGAGGAGGAAGAAGTGGCAAGATTGTAAGAGCCTAAAGGTGGGATGAGGTACTTCTGCTCAGCACACTCTAGCTATGACAGGTCTACTGTACCCAGAAGCTCACTGCAATGAGAACTTCTGCCACCAGCTCTACGCAATGGACAAGGGAAGAGGAACCCACTACTTACAACTCTGGCCACTGAAGTG
Source organism: Typhlomys cinereus (assembly GCA_023101885.1). Lineage (NCBI taxonomy): Eukaryota > Metazoa > Chordata > Mammalia > Rodentia > Platacanthomyidae > Typhlomys > Typhlomys cinereus. The sequence goes on from JALPQD010000004.1 coordinate 9,637,713, forward strand.
CCACATGCGGAACAACAGAAATCTGATTCCCTTATCATCACAGGCTCCCCAAAGGGAGTCCTGTGATACATACAACCAGAGGGACAGGAGCGTTTTTTTGGACATAGCAGGATCGGTGAAGAGTGGAGTGGGTAGAAGGGTGTGTGAATGGAAGGGAGTGTGAGAGAGTAGAGAAGGATGTGGGTGGGGAGGGTATCAAGGCAAAGACATAACCCCATTTTGTTTGTAAAGAAATAATTTTAAAAACAAGTGATTTGTTTCCATATTCCACATTCATATGTGCATGTGTATAATATGTGTGTTTGCACATAATTGGGCACATGTTTTTGCGGAAGCTTGAGAATGATCCCAAATTACTCTTCTATCTTACTGCTCTGAGACTTGGTCTTTGATCACAGAGCTCACCCATAGGGCTTGTCTGTCTGGCTATCCAGCAGCCTCTTGAGATTCCAAGATCTCTTCTTCTGGGCTGGAATACAAGCAGCTTATCACACTCTCCCACGTTTTTTGTGTGATCTGAAGATTTGAACTAAGTTCCTTTGTTTTATACATCAAGGTTTAACTGCTTAACTACTGAGCCATCTCTTTAGCATGGGTTACTTTTTTTTTCTTATTCAACATATCCATTGACCGCTTTCAACCCAAGCCATTTCCTAAATCCCTCAAGAAATAATTTGTATTTATAATCTATCTCCCAACCTGTTTTCTAATGTTACCATGCATTATCAAATAATTAAGAAGCTTTAAAGAAAAGTCTTAAAGAAGACTTGCCAACCCTTTCTTCTTTTTTTCCTCCGTAATCAATCTCAGTCAAGTATAGATAGCTTACTCATACCTCTAACTGTAGTTAAGGGAATACACCAATTAAAATAAGTAATCAGAAAGTTTCTGTTTAAGTAAATGAGTTTCCCATCTCTGCTGTATCCACATTCTACCCACCTGAGTTCTATCTTTCCTATTTTAATATTCAAACATCCTGCTTATCCTTAAACTTTCCACCTGCAAGTTTCTCTTTCTTCTGTTGACCTGCTGCTGTCCCGCTTCAAATAACCTTTGTCTATTTCAGTATTTCATCATGTATGGGAGATATTAGGGCATCCAAAGACATTGGTAGCAATAGAAAGTGATGTTAAAGTCAAAGAATTCAAACTTCTGAAGACTTCAGCAAATTATCATTTATTGAATTAAGTTCTTGTGAATTTTTCACTCATCAAATTGATCTTTGGTACATAAGTAACTTAAGCATGAATTGGGCAGGAAAATCAGTAGAGAGTTAACCAATTAATGAATGGCAAGGTTCAGAATGAGTTCACTTAATGAAATAAAGAGTTCCATCTTATCTAGCAGAAAAGCCCATTACTGGGTTTTCAGAGTAATTTTTATCTCCCTTGAAGGCTCAGGATACCTAAAGTGCTAGGCAGTACTGCTTAGAAATCTTCCAGGAGGTGTTAAAACCTTTGGTAGTCTGCTGATTAAGTAGAATCAAAGAACTCTATGCTTGAGAGAAACTTACATGTTTCTCATTCTACCTGATAATGTAACTGACTATGATGATTATCCGGGATAATCTGGGATGTATGGGAACAAACTTATCATGTCACAAGTTCTAGTCCTCTCTCTTAATTCTGAGGCTCATGAGATGCAATTTGATATAATTTTATGGGATAATGATAGGATAGAGCCATGAAGTTAGGCACAATTCATGGGAAAAGCAGAGAGAAGTTTCCGACAGAGTTTTTCCTGGTGTATTAGTTTGGATCGTGAGTATCAACCCTTAAAATCTTTTATATTTAGTGTATAGTCCAAGCAGAATGATTATGGAGAAGGAGAATTCAAGCTCATGTGTGTCTAATTCCTGATGAGTATGGAACCTGAAAGATGTGTGATGCTATAGTTTGTGTTCTCGCTTCAATTGCCTTTTTGATTGTCATATAGCTTTTCCAAACCCAGAAAATCCTGCTATGAAATTAACAGTCACGCCGGAGCCACGTGGGGGCGGAGGGACGAGGAGGACCTCCCCCTGCGCCCGGCCCCGCCCCAGCTGCCCTTGGGTTAAATAGCTCCACGCCAACGCCCCCATCCTCCCTTTACACCCCACCCCGCTCCGCAGGTCGGGACGCTCGCACACGCGGTCCAGCCTGGCCTCACCCTGCGACCTAGGTAAGTCTCCGCCTGTGTCTGCCCACCAAGACCCCAGGCAAAATAATTCAGTTTAGTGAAATTGAGAGATCTTAAGAGTTAAAATGACAATGCCAAAGTCAAAGTGCAAATCCATGAGAAGCAACACTCAAGTAAACAAATTTCCCACTGAAGAAATTAATCCCATAATGTTAGGCTCCAACAAGAACAAACCCGCGGAAAAAGGCCAAGAAAGCCTCACCCAGGATAAAGTCTTTCAAAATATGATCATTACCATGTTCAATACTATGAAAGAGGAAATCCGGGAGGAATTACATAATCGAATCAATCGCTTTGAAGAGGAACACAACAGACATCTGGAGGAGTTGAGAAAAACAGTGCAAGAAACAAAAAGTGGCATAGAGCAGTTAAAAAAAACTCAAGCAGAGTTTAAAACTGAGCTAAAAGACAAGTTATCTTCACCCAGAATGCCACAGAGAGTCTTATCAACAGAACTGACGAAGCAGAAAACAGAATTTCAGACCTTGAAGATAAAGTGGGAGTACTAACCAGCTCAATGGAAGAGGTTGTTAAAGCCAAAAAGATACTTGAGAGAAATATCCAAGAGATATGGGACACCCTGAAGAAGCCCAACATGCGTATTCATGGAATACCAGAGCAAGAATCTCAAAATACCACCCCTGAGGAAATTTTTCAAACGATCATCAAGGAAAACTTTCCTCATCTAAAAAAAGAGAGGCCCATCCATATACAAGAGGCATTCCGCACCCCAAACAGATACGACCAAAATAGAAGCTCCCCACGACAAATAATAGTTAAAACACTCCACATTCAAGATAAAGAACTGGTGCTGAGAGCTTCAAGGGAGAAAAAACAAGTCACTTTTAAAGGTACACGTATTAAAATAACAAATGACTTCTCAGTCGAAACAGTAAAAGCAAGAAGAGCTTGGAGAGACATACTTCAAGTATTGAATGAGCAAAAATATAAACCCAGGCTGATTTACCCTGCAAAACTATCCGTCATGATCAATGGAGAAAGAAAAATTTTCCAGCACAAAGACAACTTTAAGGGATACATGTCCACCAAACCAGGCCTTCAAAAAATGCTAGAAATGATACTCAAGCGTGAAGAAAAAAACAGGCATATCCAGGAGAACAGAAGGCAAATATAACACCATTAAAAGCGAAGCAATATACTTATAAAAGCTACTAAACATAATAAATGTCTGGAATTAACAATAGTTTCTCCATTATAACACTAAATGTTAATGGAATTAATTCACCGATCAAGAGACACAGGTTACAAACTTGGATTAAAAATCACAATCCATCAATCTGCTGCCTGCAGGAAACCCATCTCACCACAAAAGATAGGCACGTTCTAAAAATAAAAGGCTGGTCAACAATTCTACAAGCAAATGAAGGCAGAAAACAGGCAGGGGTAGCCATTATGCTATCAGACAAAGTGGATTTCAAACCAAAGAAAATTATAAGAGACACGGATGGATACTACATTTTAGTCACAGGTACAATTCACCAGGAAGACTTCACAATACTGAACATATATGCACCCAATACGGGCCCCTCCACATTCATTAAGAAAACCCTACAGCGTCTAAAGCAAGAAATCAACCCCCAAACGATAATTCTTGGGGACTTCAACACTGCCCTCTCAACATGGGATAGATCACCAGGTCAAAAGCTTAACAGAGACACTTTGGAACTTAATCAAACCCTGAAAGAAATGGACCTTACAGATCTCTATCGAACTTTTCACCCACGCACAAAAGAATACACATTTTTCTCAGCAGCACACGGAACTTTCTCCAAAATAGATCACATATTGGGCCACAAAACCAATCTACACATATACAAAAAAGTTGAAATTCTAACCTGTGCCCTATCAGACCACCACAGCCTAAAGCTGGACATCCACAACACATCAAACAAGAGAAAATACACTAACTCCTGGAAACTTAACACTATGGTGCTGAATGAGAACTGGATTCAGGAAGAAATTAAAAAGGATATTCAAGATTTCCTGAAAGTGAATGATAACGAAAATACAACTTACCAAAATCTCTGGGACACAATGAAAGCTGTTCTAAGAGGTAAGTTCATAGCTCTTAATGCCTACGTCAAAAAAATGGAAACATCAGAAATAAACAACTTAACAATGCAGCTTAAAGCTTTAGAGAAACTAGAGCAATCTGATCCCAAAAGTAGTAGAAGAGCGGATATTAGCAAAATAAGGGGAGAAATATCTGAAATCGAGATTAAGAAAACGATAGAAAAAATCAACCAGTCAAAAAGCTGGTTCTTTGAAAAAATCAACAAGATTGATACACCCCTAGCTAAACTAACCAAAAGCAAGAGACAGAAAACCCAAATTAACAAAATTAGAAATGAACATGGAGTTATCACTACTGATACCCAAGAAATCCAGAGAATTATAACATCATATTTCAAAAACTTATACTCTGTGAAGTTTAACAACACAAAAGAGATGGATGAATTTCTAAGTAAGCACAACTTACCTAAATTGAATCAGGAAGTTGTGAATTATTTAAATGGCCCTATAACATATAAGGAAATTGAGGAAGTAATCTCGAATCTTCCCACCAAAAAATGTCCTGGACCAGATGGATTCAGCACAGAGTTCTACCAGACATTTAAGGAGTTAATAACACCAATACTCCTTAAACTGTTCCATCAAATAGCAAAGGAAGGAACACTACCAAATTCCTTCTATGAAGCTAATATCGTTTTAATCCCAAAACCTAATAAAGATTCACTTAAAAAAGAAAACTATACACCTATCTCCCTGATGAACACAGACACAAAGATTCTCAACAAAGTCTTAGCAAATCGGATTCAAAAACATATTAAAAAGATTATTCATGGGGACCAAGTAGGCTTCATCCCCGGCACACAAGGTTGGTTCAACATACACAAATCAATAAATGTAATTCATCATGTAAACCAGTCCAAAGTCCAAGACCACATGATACTCTCGATAGATGCAGAAAAAGCTTTTGACAAGATCCAACAGCCTTTTATGATCAAAACGCTAGAGACAGTGGGAATGGAAGGAACATTTATCAATATAATAAAAGCTATATACAACAAGCCCACAGCAAGGATTATGCTCAATGGGGAACAATTGGAAGCATTCCCACTTCGATCAGGAACTAGACAAGGCTGTCCACTCTCACCACTTCTATTCAATATTGTACTCGAAGTCTTAGCTGAAGCCATAAGACAAGAAAGGGACATAAGAGGGATTCAAATCAGCAAGGAAGAAGTCAAGCTATCCCTATTTGCAGATGACATGATCTAATACCTAAGTGATCCCAAAAACTCCACCAGGAAGCTCCTGGAACTAATTGAGAAGTTCAGCAGAGTGGCAGGATACAAAATAAATGTGCAAAAATCAGAGGCCTTCCTATATGCCCAGAATGAAAGAAGTGAAAAAGCCTTGAGAGAAACAATCCCATTTACTATAGCCCCTAAAAAAATGAAATACCTTGGTATAAATCTAACTAAGGAGGTAAAAGACCTTTACAATGAAAACTTTAAAACCCTAAAGAAAGAAATTGCCGAAGACACCAGAAGGTGGAAAGACCTCCCTTGTTCCTGGATTGGCAGAATCAACATGGTAAAAATGACCATCCTACCAAAGGCAATATACAGATTCAATGCTATACCAATCAAAATCCCAAAGCAATTCTTCAAAGAAGTTGACCAAACAATCTCAAAGTTCATATGGAGGCACAAAAGACCCAGGATAGCAAAGACAATCCTGAGTAACAAAAACACAGCTGGAGGTATTGCCATACCAAACCTTAGTCTATACTACAAATCCATAGTTATAAAGACAGCCTGATACTGGCTCCAAAATAGACACACAGATCAATGGATAAGGATTGAAGACCCAGATATAAGCCCACAAAGTTACAGCCATTTGGTCTTTGACAAAGGGGCCCAAAGAATCCAATGGAAAAAGAACAGCATCTTCAACAAATGGTGCTGGCAAAACTGGATCTCCACATGCAGAAGATTAAAGCTGGACCCGTAATTGTCACCATGTACAAGACTTAATTCCAAATGGATCAAGGACCTTGATATCAGGCCAGAGACTATAAAAAACCATAGTTGAAAGGGTAGGGAACTCCCTCGAGCTGATTGGGCTAGGCCAACATTTCCTAAACAGACATCCAATGGCACAGTCACTGCTACCAACTCTCAACAGTTGGGATCTTGTGAAATTAAAGAGCTTCTGTTCAGATAAAGAGATTATAATGCGAGCTCAAAGGCAACCCACAGAATGGGAGAAAATCTTCACTAACCACACATCTGATAGAAGTCTGCTGTCCAGATTGCACAAAGAACTTAGAAAACTAAACACCAAGGAAACCAATGGCCCAATTAAAAAATGGGCCCTAGAACTTAAAAGAAACTTTATCAGGGATGAAATTAAAATGTCTAACAAATATCTGAAAAAATGCTCCACTTCCTTAGCCATCAGGGAAATGCAAATCAAAACTTCCCTGAGATATCATCTCACCCTGGTCAGGATGGCAAAAATCCACAATGCAAACAACAACAAATGTTGGAGAGGATGTGGAGAGAGGGGAACTCTCCTACATTGCTGGTGGGAATGCAGGCTCATACAGCCATTCTGGCGAGCCATCTGGAGATTCTTAAAGAAATTAAAGATTGAAATGCCATATGACCCTGCGATTCCACTTTTGGGAATAACCCCCCATACAGCAGAGGTTCACCTCGATAGCACAATCACGACCATGTTCACAGCAGCACTGTTTACAATAGTAAAGTCATGGAATCAACCCAAATGTCCAACAGTTGACAAGTGGATAAGGAAACTGTGGTACATCTATACAATGGAGTACTACTCAGCCATCAAAAACGATGAATTACTAGAATTTGCCGGGAAATGGATGTCATTAGAAACAATTATATTAAGTGAAGTATCCCAGACCCAGAAAATTAAGCACCGTATGTACTCCCTAATATGTGGCTCCTAGTACCAAACCCACCCAGTCCACCTAGAGACAGTAATTCCAAGGATTATGAACAGGAGGGATGGGGTAGGAGGGATGGGGTAGGAGGGCCACACCAGAAACAAGGAGAGAAGGGACCATGTTACAGCAGGGAAAATAGGCCTCCACCAAGGACCCAAATAAGTAATGAGACATCTGATTAAGTTCACAGACTTTTGTTCCTGATCATTTACTACTGAGGGGGTGTGATCTCACCAGAAGAGGAGGGCATATAGTCTGGCAGAGAAAAAGTAACCATTTTGCAAATGGGTGATAGACCCCCTCCCTTAGTATGGTTTCCCACTTTTATTACATCTACCTTTGAATGTGCTTTTATCACAAGACTCTAACAGCTTTTTGTCTCTGGCCAGGGGGTAACATACAATGCCCACCAGGATGGAGTGAAGGGCATTGCAGGAGTAGCAAAACTGCAAAAGAAAATCAACAAACCACAATCCAGAACTTCAGAGACTCTATATCAACCACCTAGAACTAGGCCAGCTTAGTCTCTCCCCATCTTGAAGCTCAGGGAAATTTGCGGAAGAGGGGGTGGTAAGAGTGTAAGAGCAAAAGGATGGGAGGAGCAATGATATATAAGTTACTCTATACTAGTTAGGGCTGAAGCAATCATAATTGGACTTTGCATGCCCTGCGCATTGTCCAACACACTGTTGACCTCACAAAGTCTAGCATCTGCTAAAGGCACCAAGAACCTTGGAGGCAAAGGATTGGCAGCCACAGCAGTGTTCCTATACCTAAGGGGAACACGGGAAAGGGTTCAGGGAAAGGCCACTGGGTCCTTGTACGTCATCGGAGAGGAGGGCCCAGAGGAAAATCAGACATGCCCAAGAAAGGACTCTCTGGGAATTGGGGCGGGAGGCACTGGGGGATGGGGAGGGAGAGGGGTGAGGAGGAGGAGCAGGGGGTACGGGGGGAGGAGGAGGGAGGGAGGGAACTGGTGTACCTAATAAGTTTGTATGAGCTGAAATAATAAAAAAAAAGAAATTAACAGTCACAATGGCGGCAAGATGCATAAAGACAGTATGAAGAATATGTGCCCTTTAAATGCCTGGAAAGTGTGCCAAAGATACAAGGGGTAGGTGAAGTGATGCTGTAGTGCCTCAAAGTTTATAGTAGCCTCATGGTTATCATCTAAGGAGTGAATACTAAGTGAAACAATATGTTTACCTGGAAGTTTTGAAAATTTTTTTGAATTTGGAAAAAAGAAGAATGTTAATTGGACCTTTTTGAATTTAAATTATGGTCTCGGAAACCAGACAGGAAGCTCAATACTGCTAAAAATGATTCACAGCAGAGTTCAGGTTGAACTAACTTTGCCTAATCTGAGTCAAGAGCAAGTTTGCAACACTGATCTACCTTATCTACAGGAAAAGTGGCTTGTGATGACATGTGAGCATCACACGATAATACCGAAGTACAGATACTTCATGCTTGACATCACCAGTGGTTCCGTACTGACGTGGCAGGACATAGGAAGATAATGTACGCAATAAGTAGCTCTCTAATCAGCTAATTAGCAAATAAGCTAAGTTGCAAAGTTCCTCAAAAGGCTTCAAAAAAATGAGCCTGATTTCCTGAGACCTTTTTGAGTCTAACCTGCAGCTAAACAACAATGATCAGTTCTTCTTGTGGTTCCCCCCTCCTGACGTAAGTCCTCCAGAGGCATAAGAGTATTAGTGATGGAAGCACATTCTTCTTGGTGCTGTTAGTTATCCTATTTACCTTGTGTCTCTGACAAAACGGGATACAAGGCCTGTTTTTGACTCTTTCTTAGAGGTACACAACTGTGAAGGAATAGCAAGCAGACCTTGGTCCACGTGCTTCTTAGATGGTTTTCATAGGCACGAGAATGAGAGACCAAATTTGTAGTTCTGTTCCTGACATTTCCCCAAGAAAACAGCTCCATGAGAGGCCTCTGGTGACTCTTCTATGAATTTAGAAGACAATTATGAAGAACTGACAAGCTTTCCCCTGTGGGCAAACATCAGGTATTTGCTCTCTGTACACTTTAGGCTTTAATTTGAGATTTTATTACATAACTAATGACCGTTGCTGATTCAGAGCCAGAATTCTGTGTGTCTTCCAAAGCAGATTGGTACACGCGTATTTACAATAGTTTAAGAACAATAACTCTTTGAAGTGTGTGACTTTTCAGGCTATGCTATTTTCATCTGCTCTGAAGTTGTTTGTTTAGTTTAGCTTTTGGTGTAAGTTTGCTTTTCTAATTTGGTAAAGAATTACATGAGGAAATTTATTAGTGTAAAACAGTTAAAACAGATTATGAATAAGTTTCATGTCAAAGTAAATTTTGTTTTAAGGTAGAAAATACTTTAACAATGTTATTAGAAGAAAAGGCCAAAACTCTGTGATATCTTGCATGAATTCACTTGCATAGACAAATCAATGAGAACAAATGAATTTGGTTTCAGTGTAAGCAACAAACCAAATGTTGCAGAGGAGTGACTTATACAATTTTTTTTGCTTTCCTGGTGAATGAAAACTATGTTTACTTCATGTTGTAGATAATGCATTGCCTTGATTAAAAATAGCTTATTACTAACAAGGACAAAAACGTCATTGTATCCTTTAGTGAGCCATAGTCATTGTGTTGGCAGAGATGTGACTGTGGTTGTTAAAGACTGAGGTGCTTGTGGCAATCAGCTAAAATGGAACAATAATAAATTTTGTAGCACCTAGTAACATTTTTTCATGAAAGACTTTGTTGAAAGCATACATTGTAGTTTACCAACATTTTGGTCATACTAAGAGCTTTCAAAACTGGAGGTAGAAGCTGGGAAGATGACTTAGTAGTTAAAGCACATGCCACCCAAGCAAAGGGACCATAATTTAGATCCCTGGAGTCTATATTAAATTTCAAGTAACAGGGCAGCCCAAATATAATTCCAGCTTCGGAAAGTGGAGCCTGGAATCCGAGGAGCAAGATAATTAGCCAGAATAACTCTATAGGGCAGCTCTGGGGTTTACAGACCCAATCTTAAAAGAGTAATGTAAAAGAATCCAAGATGATTCCTGATATCACCTTTAAGTCTCTATACACAGTACATTGTTGGATGATGTGTGCTCTTGGGAGAAGGGAGATGGGGGGGTCCACTACTATTTCCTTACATGGACAGAGACTAATTATTTGTACACATGGAACTGGATGAAATTCCAGTATGGACAAAAGACTCATCATGCATGGTTGTGGGTTGTGCTTCTGCAGGGCCACAGAAGTGTGTGAACAACTAAGAACTGATCATAAAGAACTTAAGGTAGAGCTGACACTCATAATAAACCAAAATTCAGCTGAAAGCCAGAGGGACTCCAAGTTCTGGGTCCCTCTTCAGGTAAGGAGTCTATTTCACTCTTATTTTCACTTTCCTGTATACTGCTTCCTAAATAAACAAATAAAAATAGGAATATAAATGAACTTTTGCTTTACTCTCAATTGTTTCCCTATTCTTGAAATCTTTTTAAAAATGTTTGTGTATTTACTTATTTATTTTTTGTGGCGTGATTGTGTGTGTGCGTGTGTACGTGCATGCGTGTGCGTGTATATCAGAGGACACTGTGTGTCCCTGTGGAGGACAAAGGGTGACTTTGGGAATCATCCTGGATTGCATCTATCTTCTTTTGTTTTGACTCATGGACTTCCCAGGCTCTGCCCACCAGATCTGGAAGTGCAGGCTGCTACCTTTCCCCTGGCATTTTTTTTTTGTGGGACCTGGGATCCAAACTCTAGACCTTCTGTTTGTGAGGCAGAGTCTTAACCCCAAGGACATCTCTCCAGCCCTTGTTCTTCAATTCTTTAATTGTCAAAGAAAAAATAATTATGTCTTGATAAAGAAATTGAGCATTTAAAAACAAAAACAAAAACAAAGAGCCTCTTGGAGAAACTTTTAAAAAACAAATCACCAGGGTAAAATATAACCAGACATTATTGCCACCTGAAACCATTCACTGCCAACTGTGGTGTATTGCATTGTCTAATTCATAAAGACCAAAAGTCATGATTTCCTGTTATAGTATATATAATTATATATAATATAATGTAGTTGATGTCATAGAAAGATCTATCCATCCCAGATAAGAAACCAATGACAGCTCAAAGTAATTGCTAGACCAAAGTCAACTTTATTGAATCTTTGAATTGATTGGGGCAACTTACAGAGAATGGGCGAGAATTACTTAGGAGCGGGCAGACTCAAGGGCAGCTACATCGCCAAAAAGCCTAACCTAGTCTGGGTGATGATTCACTGATGCTACGTTCCTGGAGCTTTCTGCATGACTCTGCTAGTTGTGTTCGTCACAGCTCTCCTGGAAGTCTCCTCCCTCAAGTAGTAATTTATTCTTTTCTTTATCTTGAGAGAAGGGACTCTGTGAATCTTGTTAGTTTCAAGAACTTTCTGATACTTATGAGCGCTTCACTTTCTGATTCCCAGGAGCTGTCCTCCAGGATGGAATATTTCATGTTGTTATACAACAACTGCTTAGGTTAGAGCAGGTCCCAAGTCACTAAGGGCTTCATGTTATGTTCAAGGATGTCTGAAGGAAAAAATTAAAACATGCTAGAATGTCTCCTAGGGAATATTCTCACCAAAGGTTTATCCCAAATCTCAAGTCTTGAGGTTGATTACTGTTGTGCCCAGATTTCTAGAACCCAAGAGACCACCGGAGGCGACACTGCTGTAAACACATGAGGGTCTTTATTCAAAGCTCCAGCCCGGTCTCTCCCCGTCACTAATATAGTAGCTCAGGAACAAGAGCCCTGGTTTTTGTTTTACAGGATCTTTTACAGGCTATTTCTATAGGAGGAGGGGGTTTCTAACCTAACAGATACATGATTGGGTAAATTGAGGCAAAAGCCATGTTGGCATGTGGGGATTGGTCATCTCCAATCACCAGCAGTTTTTTTTTTTGAGTACCCCATAAGCAGTTTCTAGTACCCTCTACATTACTCATGGCCCTTGGAATTCCTTGAGAAGTTAGTGACTGGCTTCTGATTGGATAGTTCCACCTGCTCTGACCACAATTTTTACAAACTATCATATTAATTCTGTCCTTGACAAAGTTGGTGAGGTGGTTGATTATGCCAGGACCAAATGTTACTGTAAAGGCTGCTCTTCCAGTTTAGGGGGGCTCCCAGAACGTTAAGTATTTCCCAATTTGGAGCTGACTGGTCATGGTTAGAGTTATGTATGCAGCTAGGTCAAACAGTAGAGCTGACTGGTCATGGTTAAAGTCACAGCATCTGCTACATCTGCTGTTTCAGATGGAGGACAAGTGAACAAGTACAAAATGGAGACAGATATACAAAATGGCATTTTTCATGTTCAGGTCCCACAATTACCAGTTTATATGAAATATAGGACAAAAGGAGAAGAAAGTAAAACAATGGAGAACCAAATTCTAGTCAAGACTTTTTGCCTTGTATTTAACAAGTGAATCTTGGGAAAGGGAATTTATACTTCGAAAATTGTTTGGGGTTTTCATTTGACCAGCAGACTCTAAATAAGTGTTTGAGAGAATTACATATCAAGTACATATTAGAAGACACATTAAATTTTTTTTATTATGTGTGAGTGTAGTACTGTGATTAGATATAGTTAGGGAAGAAATAGCATATTTGCAATTTATTTAATTTTTTAAAAATTTTATTATTATTTTTTCAACTGTGCGCATGTGCGTGTGTATGTGCCCACGCGTGTATGTGTCTCTGTGTGTGTGTGCCCGTGTATGTGTAGAACCACGGACGAATTCGCAAACCACCATGGCCGCCTCCACCTCCTTCTGCCCTGGGATTCGCAAGCTCCGCCCTACCAGGACCAGAAGCACAGGTGCCCCCGCTTCCGCCTGGCGTCTATACGTGGGATCTGGGATCCGAACTCAGGACCTTCCGCCTGCAAGGCGGAGGCTTAACCCCTGAGCCACCTCTCCAGCCCCCTTATTTAATTTTTTAAAGACAAAATTTTCCTTTCTAGCCTAGGCTGACCTAAAACTGAGATTATATGTTGAATCACCACACCTGGCTACGGCTTATTTTAAATGTCACAGGGGAAAAGTAGATGAAACAAACTAAATCTAATACTAATCATTAAATCTATGTGATGGCTGTTGGAAACAGGTCAATATTGTATTATTTCTACCATCAAATATGCTTGAAACTTTTGATGTAAGAAAAAAAACTTTTCTAAAAAGTCAAAGAGAAACAAGGAAAATTATTGTGCCTTTGTGGGTCCTCTTCATAGTTCTGAGGACTAGCAGAGGATGGGAAGTGCAGCAGCTGCCTGAAACCCATGTCATGTGGATGTTGTGGTTGTAGCAGCCTACCTACCCAAGGAAACACTAGTATCAGATCCTTTGAAAACCCATAAAATTTGTAAGTGTTGGGAAACTGCAGAGTGGATTAAACTGCAGAAGCCCCTTCCCTTCTCCCCTATACTAGAGACTAATAACAGGCCTCATGGAGGGTGTAAGAGCAGATTCTCAGGAAGTACTGTGGTTCCTAATAGAGGCTGCTGAAGAGGTCTTTGATCTATCTCAGTAATGACCAGGTGACCTGCCTCCACGTAGGTAACTTATAACCTAGAAATGAAGCTTCCCAGAGTTCTCAGAGTTAGTAATAAAAATTTTCCTAAATATCTTTTCCAGACAGTCAATTTAGCTGAGCCAAGAAAGAGAAAATTGTCATCTCCGGAAATGCCTGACTATAAGAAGTACCATGGATTAAATAGCTGTGTCAAGTATCTCCGCAAGAGCTCAACTGGCATAAATTTCTAGTTGCATGTTTTAATTAGTGGAACAATGATACTTAAGTATTTAATTGGTTTGAGAGTTGTTCCCAGGACTGTTATTATATCACTTATTTGATACCATAAATCTTTTATATATTAAGATGCGTTTGATGTGTCTAAGGTAGGTAGCAAAGTTAATAGTTCCCAAGTTTCTAACAGCATTTCTTGTCTTTAATGTTGAGCCCATTTCATGAGGCCTTATGTGAAATGACATTCTGGGCAATGATTATTTGTTAATGCAAATAAACTTTAGATTACAGGAAAAGTAAGCTTCCATCAAAACCTTACTCACTATCACACTCTGAAGGTAGTGATTAAAAAATTCACAAGACATGTTCCTAACTAGAGTTATCAGGTAGATGAGTTATGCATTTAGAATTTTCAGTCCTTTTTTCTTCTTCTTTTTTTTTTTTTTTATTTCAGCTCATACAAACTTATTAGGTACACCAGTTCCCATCCCTCACTCCTCCTCCCCCACGTACCCCCTGTTTCCCCCCTACCCCACCCTTTCCCTCCCCATACCCCAGTGCCCTCCCACCCCAAGTCCCAGACGTTTTTCTTCTTTTAAGATGTTATCTTGATGACTGGAAAAGAGAACATATAATGTTGAGCAGGAAGGGGGAGTGGGAATGGGAATTAAGGGATGAAAAAGATAAATTCATTGTACTTAAGGATGAAATGTTAAAGGATAATAGAAAATTAAAAATAGAAATGTTATTATAGCAGAATATAGCACCATTTCCCCTTGCCTCTTTGCAAGAATAGGAACTTCGAGAGCCTTGCTTTACCTTGCAAAACTGTCTCCTGCCATGAAAATAGGATAAATTTTACTTTTCCTGTGGATAAATCAGTTATCAAACAAAGAGAGATTTCTGACCCCTAACCAGATTTTGTATAAAAGGAATCCTGCCTCTCTCTGCAAAGGGCCTACCTTAGTGTCTTAAAACATGCAGCCTCATGTTTTAAGGATTTGTGATCACAGTCCACACAAAATTGTGAAAACAGAGAAGATCAGCAGGATATAGATGTCTCACCCACCCCACCCCAAGGCTCAGGGAACATTGCAGAAGAGGGAGTGACAAGACTGTAAGAGCCTGAAGTGGGTAGGTGTCCATAACATATTTGTGAAATACAAGATTTCATGGCAGATATTTATGCTTATACAGGAATTTCACAGAAATTGTCTTATCAGTATCTTACCATAATATCAGAAAGATCTCCAGAAGTTCCACATCTCTCTGAGAGATTGATGAGTACTAATGTCGATGGGAAATTAAAGGAAGATGTTTTCCTCAATGGTGTGTCCACTGCTCTAGAATGCTTGTTAAAGCATGAATCAGGTCAGGCATAAGTCATCACAGACTATATGAAGCACAGTGGATCATACAAGTGAAAAGATATGAAAATTAGGAGTTCGTTAGTGGAGCTGAAGGATTATAAGAAGAAAAGGATGGGGGATGGGGTTTAAAACTAAGGGTTGAAAATATTATAAATGCACTATATTCGTGTATGTATGAAGCATTAAAAATAAATAAATAAATAAATAAATAAATAAATAAATAAATAAAACCCAGAAGATCTATTGTCATTAGAGATCTGAGAGTAAAAGATCTTGGCCTCCCTATTCAAAACCATTTGTTCCTCCATGGACCATCAAGAAGCCACTCTTGTATTATTTACCCAGAATCTTCTGTACAGAAACTAAGAGGGTACAACCCTTATTTTTAGAGACATCCAAATAAACTTAACAGAGTACTTTTTTCCATTTCCTGAGGCTTTAATGCATTGAAGACAGTCAGCCTCTTAAGCTATTTCAAGAACCCTTTTCAATGCTTCTCAGCAACACTTGAAATCATAATTCAAATGGAGGATGCCACAGAATTGCATCAGAAAATGTCTGGAGACAAGTTATTTGTCAACACAACAGAATTCTTAGTTTGGAATATCAAAACCCTGCATGTATTAGTCACTGGCTGATGCCATTTGTTACAGTATGACTTTGGTCTACTTACCACATTACTCATCCCCTTCAGAACCTAGAATGCAGAAGGGATCAGAAGTAGATTGTAGAAGGTCAAAGTAGAATTTAGGAGGCTAAGGATGATGTATGTATGTGGTCCAGAAACAACTCTTCTCTTTCTGTATTAATTTACACCGAGTTATACTTTTTTATTTTCACCTAACACTAAAATGAAGCATAAAATTTCCATATCTCTCAAAGGAAATAAACAATATTGTATTGTCTCTGACAAAGTGATATTAATGCAAATATCTAGAATTTTACCAACTATTTCTCTTTATTCCAATTGAATCATAAATTTATTGTTGTAATTATTGCTGTCTTTTTTCATTGTGTAATAATTTATTATCGTGACTAAAACTCTATTTTACTTAGATGTCTTTGGAGAGATTAAAAATGAATGAAAAATTTCCAAATGACATTAAAAAAAACTTATGGCCTATTATAGGAGTACATACAAAAGTCTGAAGGGTCCTAAGAGTTACACATTTCAATTTCAGGTATGAATTTGTGCAGAGTGTAAGTCTAAGTCTAAGCTATGTGTGCTTGTAGTTCTTCTTAATATATTAGAATGTTCCACATTTATAGCACCGAATACTCCCTATTGTCATTTGTATCAGTCATTGTTGCAAATTAAATTCTTACCATTATAATAATGATGTTAGAAGGTCTTAAGAAAAATACTACAGCCCACTGAGGTTTCGTGAAGTAAATGTTATTCATTTTACCTCACAACACCTAAAGCTCTCTTTCATTATATTGCGCTCTATTGTTTTTCTTTTTGATGTTGAAATAAATCCTTCCCTTTAGAAACGATGATGTCAGTAGATGATTGCTATTATGTAGGTTCAGTGTTTTTAACTTAACAAAACAGAAATGTAGTGAACCAATCTTTCTTTACCCATGTATTTTTTTCTGTAGGAGAACAGGTTTTTTTTTTTTTTTTTATTTTACTCAGTGAAGATAAGAACATCTAAAAAACTCACTTCTCTTAACCATTTGGTGATTCAAAGGTGGTTTTACAGGAGATAACTTAATCAGACAAGAGCCAGGAGACAAGACAATGTCATTTCAAAGAAATTTTTTCAAATTGTAAAATACTTCGTATCCCTAACTAACAATATACTTCTGAATCAAAACGATCAGGCTTTTGTGACATTAGAAACCATGCTCTCCATTGACATGAAAGAATTTCAAGGGCCTGTGTTACTTTGTGGGATCTTCACTGTGATTTTAAAGTAGTCAGGTTAAAAAGCTAGAGTCCCCTTTGGAATTACCAGAAGGTTTTATTATTATTTTATTACTATTATTATTGAATCTGGAGGGAGAAAGACACAGGTGTTGTGAGGTAATATTGACTATCAACATACAATTAGTTGTGCACATATATTTTAGAATAGAGAACTGAGATAAGGGTGTGTGTATAACCAAAAAAAAAAAAAAAAAGATGTAGAATTAAGTGTTTCTCAGTACTTTACCCTTAATAAAATGGTCCCAAGGCTTTGGGACCTGTTTCTACTCCAAGTACCGGTTATGATCCTTAATTTGAAATTTTGGCAGTTCTTTATCTGACTGGGGGGGGGATCTTGTTAGTGTTAAAATAGAAACCAGGCATTATTTTATACTTCTTCTTATTTTGTATATGGCATGACTTAAGCTCTTGAATCTGTATTTTTTCTGTAAACTCTCTAAATACTCCGAAGAGAAAAATCTCTCTAAATACTCTAAGCAGAAAGTGCACTGGAACTGTAAGCAACAAACTAACAGTATATTTTCAAAAATATCTCTGTAAAAGAAACAAAACTGACATTACATGAACAGAGTTCAATTCTTTTCTGACAAAATATCATTTTAAGAAAGTGAACAATTTATAAACCTATCTTCCCTCTTCCTTTCTGGATAGATTTTTGTTTCTTGTTTATTTACTGTCTTTACTTTTGGTTTTGTCAACTTTCTTGATTCTGGGAAAACACTTCTGGAAGGCAACGTTCTTTCCCTTCACCAGCCTCTCTAGGGTTCCCTCACCAAAGCAACCGTGGAGTGTCCTTGCAGAGACCAGTCTGGGGTCTTGGTAACATCCACACTCCTGATAGGATCGCCCAGCAAGATTTGCCAAGCAGTGCCAGCCAACTTCACTGGGGTTGGTGTGGAGCTGGAAGAAAGGAGGGGGTGGGCGGGAGACTCTCCCACCTCCTTGTGGAGGAAAGAGATGGTCAGCCCCAAGGACACTGGGCTGGAGCGCTGGCTGGGTGCAATTCCTTTCAGCAGACTTGACTGACTGGGGCTGGAAACAGTGTGGGAAGGGTGGGGAAGCTCCTATGTTGGGCGGGGCGACTGTGAAGCTACTCAGCTTGGGGGCGCGGGATGAGGCGTGGCCAAGACCCTGCTGAGAGCTGGCAAGTGGAAACAGGAAACCGTCTCTTTCTTGGTCAGATCCACCCCAGCTTGCATTTACTCTCCAAGTTCCAGCCGCAAAAAGACTAACCAGAGAGGAGAGATCATCTGCCCCTGTAAGCACTTTTTTGGAGGGTAGTGGGGTCCTCCTAGGAAACAAGAGACTCCAAGGACTTTCAGAGGTCTGTCTGGAGCAGGCACTACCATCCATCCACCTGCTCAGGTGGGAAGTGAATCCTCTGCGCTGGGACTGCTCTGGGCTACACTGGGTTGCAGTGGGGCTGCACTGGGCTGGATTGTTCTGTGCTGAACTGGAGCGGAACAGGGCTAAATTGGACTGATTTAAGGCTCCGCTGGGCTTAGCTGGACTGCGGTGCAGGGCTAAACTGGGGCTGTGGTGGGCTGGACTGATCTACTTTAGGCTGGGCTGGGCTGTACTTGGGCTGGGTTGGGCTGAAATTGGATGCAGTGTTGATTCTTAAGCAAGACCCAGGACTGTGCTCTATGAGTGCCTTTTACCACCAGTATCCTTTGCAGAAGACTTCTGGATGAAAACCTGATTCTGTTCTGCCAGATAATCCTAGAAAGGCTGACTTGGAAACCGATTGGAACTATAGTTACCAATCCTGAACTCTTAAGGACAGAAGCTATCTTGTTGCAGAGAGACACCTGGAAGACGGAGATCCATCTGTAGCCTGGTGGCTACCATGATTGTGACATGGTTATCAGGGTTCGGGGCTGGCTTGGTCTCCTTGCACCTCGTGCAGAAACTTTTGTTCCCTTACTTTTGGGACGATTTCTGGTTCCTGCTGAAGGTGGTGCGCTATGGGATTCAGATGGAGATATTCAAACGGAGAAGGGAGCTGGTCACTGTAATGGATCGTTTCCAGAGCCTCGCCAAGACGCAACCTCATAAACCTTTCATCATTTATGAAGGAGATATCTACACTTACCAGGATGTGGACAGAAGGAGCAACAGAGTGGCCCACGTCTTCCTGACCCATTCCTCGCTGAAAAGGGGGGATGTCGTGGCTATGTTGATGAACAATGAGCCTGATTTTGTTCACGTGTGGTTTGGCTTGACTAAACTGGGCTGCGTGGTGGCCTTCCTCAACACCAACATTCGCTCCAATTCCCTCCTGCATTGCATTGGCACCTGTGAGCCCACGGCCATAGTGGTGGGCAGAGGTAGAGTATGGGGTCTCCAGTCTGCTACACTGTGAGGGGAAATGCCTGTGCCTAATTTCCCTGCCCTCTGTTTTCTTATCTATAGTTCATATCTTGTACTTCAGGGTGTAAGATAAAGTGTGTAGGTTAAGGTACAAAATAGTTTTATTGTTCCACAGAAAATGCTTTAACTCCTCCCACTCCTTCAATCATTTATTCTCTTAGATCAGTAAGTAAAAGGGCAATTCCTGCCATTTGAAAAGCCAGTGCACAAACTCAGAGACACAGAACTTGGCGGGCTCTATTTTATGCGTCCTAGCAAAACAATTGATCGAAAAGAAAATTACTGATTTCATTGTAGCAGATCTCTCTGCCTCTAATATTTTTAACCTGAAATGCATGCATTCTTTTCTTCATGTCTGCTCTCATTTTATACACTCTGAAAGCTAGAATTACCTGAGCAAGACTGGGATTCCTCTGCCAGCCAGGGGCTGGCTCTTGGCAGACACACTCCTCTTGTTCGTTCCTGGCTACCGCATCCACTCCTTAGTTTCTCCTTCCACATTACCAGGTATTGGAGTCAAGATAGCTGTGGTTATGTAAATATTTACACTCAGCTATGAACACTGAACTTTGGTTCAGTGGCTAGTTAACTAAAAAACTTGTGACATGGGCTACCCAACAAGCCAATAATATGAGAAAAGACACTTGTTTTAATCACTTGGTCTATGCAATTTGCTCTTGTTCATGATAAAGATTCTGATGAAAATATTTATGTATTTTAGACTAAATACTGGTATTTCATGTAGAAATCTGATTCATAAAGAAATAAGGCAAAAAAAAAATCTTATACCGAAGTGACCACTATAAGCAGTGGACTTTCCAGTTAACCTTTCTCATACTATATTTTCACATGATGAAACTTGAATTAAGCTATATACAGAAAGGGACTGGTTTATTAAAAATCTCACTCTTCCGGATTCTCTGTAGCTTAATCAATTTGCTCTCAAGCTCCAGTTTCATCTTGTTTCAAGGCAGAGAAGCCAAGGATTGTTTCTTTTTTATTTATTTTTATTTTTCTATTTTTAGAAGCATATTAGATATTCATCCCAGCTTCCCTCCCTCTCCCCTCCCCTTCATCCCTTCCCTTCTCTTCATCATTCTCTCCCATTCCCTCCCACTTTTCCGCCTGTGTGCTTCTATGGGCCCTAGGGTTCCCTCTGACCTGTCTACTCCTGTGAATGCTCAGGCTTCTGTGGTATGTCCAATTACCTCTCTTAAAGCCATCCCACTGATAAGTGCATTTCAGGGAGTGTCTCTTGCATATTATCAGTTTGTATTCTTTGTCTTTGAAAAACTGCCCTCATTCACTTTGGGAATAGGCAGATTGCTAAAGTTACAGAAGAATAAATAAATCATGCAAAGTTGTGATTAGGTGATGAAATAATGCTTCCCCAAATGTGAACACAGCAGGAAAATGAGCAGTTTGTCAATGGACATATTCTGATATTTTATAACACTTCTCACATTACTATGACACTGAATTAGATTGTTGAGTCCTTGTATCAAATGGAACCTCACAAATTATGGTTTGAAAAAGGGTAGGATTGTAAATCTCTTTCAGAAAAGCAAAGGAAGAGGGCTAGAACACCCCTGAAAGATACCTGTGGCTACAATGCTAAGGCAATGTGAGAAGCATCCCCAAAACAAATTCTAAGCGACTTGCTTTAAAGCACTGAGTTGTGTACCTCTCAAAAAATCATTTTAATATTATTGTTGGCCAAGATTCTGCTTAATCATGCTCAAAATTAATATTGCAGTTTTATTCATTCCAACTTTTGCTTTGCTCTCAAGTAGCGAATTACATTGTTTCCTGTTTTTTTCCTTTGATGGCAAACAAAATACTCATTTAATAATATATGAAAATGTGATGTGGAACCTGGGGAGATGGTTTTGTCAGTCAGTTGCTTGTTATGAAAATGTGAGAATCTGAGTTTGATACCCACAACTCATTTTTTTTTTTAAACTAAAAGATGGTTACATGTGCTTGTAATCCTAGCACTGGGACACAGAGACAGATAGATGCCTGGGTTTGCTCATGTAACAGCATGACCTACTTGGTGAGCTTTAAGTTGGTGAGAAACCTTATCTCCAAGAACAATATGTATAGCACGTGGAGAACAACAGGAGGTTGACCTCTGGCTTCCACATGAACAGGCACACACATGTATGTTTACACACAAACATGGTATGCATGTGTACACACACAGATACTGGAATTTTAATACTGGAGTTTTAAGCCATGGCTATTTAGTAGAGTCGTTCAGTGAATAGGTAGATGGAAAAATCAAGCTTGCATCTTGCTAATCATTTTAGTATCCCACAAAACATAAATATACATTTTCTAAATGTAATTATTAAAATTAATTAGATTTTAAAAAATTAATGGTGTATATCTTAGTACATTATCTACATTTAAATGATCACTCTTGACATCTTAATTTGCATCAGTGACCAATAAATTCATAGAGTTATTAGATCTTTAAATTTCAGAGTTCTTAGATGCTGATTGGATATTGATAAAGGCAGTGTACTGTTTGCTCTCTATATCCCCAGAAAGAGTATATTGAGGTGAAGAGAGAAATCAAGCTTGGATAGAGAAGTCCAGCAGACCTGAAGTTCGTACATAATTTCCCACTTCCTAGCTGATGACAGTATCCATCTGTATATGTCACTTTACTAAATGGTGAAACAGTAATGGCATCTACTTCATCGTCCAATTCTTATGATTCAATGATTTGACTTTTGTGAAGTGGCTAAGTATCCAATATGTGTAATTAGATGCTTAGTGGATGAAATAATTGCTATTACAGTTACAAAGACATTCTGAAACTTTCAATAAGAGATCTTATTGGATTTGCTGATACAACTTAATTTGGGCTAAGTATAAGAAACATCAATGCATAATTTGTTCAAAATTATGTTTTAGCAAAAAATACAATGATCTTAAATTAAATATAGTTTGTGTGTGTATGCGTGTGTGTGTGTGTGTGTGTGTGTGTGTGTGTGGGTGCACATCTGTGTACAGACAGCCATGCTTGGGTACATTCATATAGAGGCCTAAAGACCATCTTGGGTGACATTCCTTAAGTACTGTGAACTTTTTTGTTTGGTTGGTTTTGAGAAAGGGTTACTTACTTGCCTGGAACCAGGAAGCTATTCTGGTTGACCAGTAAACCTCTTGTCCCTACCTCCCCAGTCCTGGGATTGCAAGTATACATCATCATGCATTTTGAAAAATGGTTATTGGGATCAAATTTATGTCCTTATGCTTGTACAGCAAGTAGTGTACCAAATGAGCAACCTTCCCAGCTCCACAGGGTACACATGTATGATTTTAAACAAGTTCTATAGGCCAGGACAGAAAACATCCTTGGTGACAGGTACAGTTACCATATAAACTGGCATCTGATAAGTATCTTCAAGACTAAGCCAAAGGAAAGATGTCAAGCAGGTCACCAGATGTGGTACTTCTTACAATTAACAATGATGTCAGCTGTTACTTGAGGCTGCAAATGTGTAAGGCCTCCCAGTGGATCTGAGAGGCAGGAACAGTGCTGTGTTTTGGACACAGAGATGGACAGAAATTAAAAAGTCCAGGTAGAGTAATATAATTAGTAGGTAGCAGAACCTGTCTCCTGATTTAAAATTCTGATCTACTATAGAGTCCAACTGTCAATTACATTTCAATAGTATGAAAAAAATCCATTCCATTTATAAGAAGATATTGAAATTTGGCACTATTACGATATGAGATTTTAATACAAAGACAACTATAACCCCCTACCCCCAAAAAATGAAACTATACTCTAAGGACTCAAGTGTACTTGCACAAAAATCTTTTGTCTGTGGGGGAACATCTAATATATCTCCCTGGGACTTTCTGAAAATTCAAATTATTTGGGGGAATTAAATTTTTATAGCATCATTCCAAGTACCTGCTTCATGTTTCATCTCTGATGTTGCTGATAGCAGCAATGCTATCAACTAATGAGGTGTGCATTTCTTCCTACTTAAGCAGAAAATCGTCAGATGCTTATATATTTCTTAAAAGATGCATATATATCTTTATATACATTGATACATTTGACTTAAAAAGCAACCATGATAATAGTGTCTTCTATTTTAGAGTAATCTACAAGTCACAGTTTCTACACACTGTGTTTTGGGTCTCCTCTCTGATGGTATCACAGATGTTGACATTGTGCACATGTTAAAGCAAAGGGGAGCATGGTTACAATGGAAAGTATTTAACTGAAGCTCCTGGACCCAGGCAAGGACAGAGAGGGAAGATGTTCTGATGCTAAATCGGAAAAGCCTGATGGAAGGACTTTTGTCTTTGTTCTCCTTTCTAGTTTGCTTATTCCCTTAATCTGTTTCTCCTTTTCTTGTACATTTCCTTTCCTTTCTTACGCTTTAATTTATCTGCTTTTTCCTCAATATCTTTTCCACTGTGCCTTCTGTTGTCTCAGGTATGGTATAACTACTTAAAACTATTCAAAGCATAACATTTCATATGCAACTAGCAAAACCTATTGGTATCACTTTGAGGAATAGTTCAGACTAGCTTGTAAGTCATTTGAACTAAAAGTTTATCAAATTCATTCTAAATTCTCAGAACTTAACACCAAGGAAATGTTCAGTAAGTATATACTGATGGATGAATGAATGTATAGGTGGAAAAATGAAAAATACATATACAAGTGTCTGGGAATTTTTCATTTATTTTCTGACTTTTGCTAATAAATTCTCCCACTGTTCTCTTAATTTGATAGTTGGTTTTGAGAGGAGAAATATTTTCACAACGGTTTTGATTTGTTCTTTGATACCAGTGAGATAGCTCAGTGGGGCAATGTACTTGCTGCCTACTATGATGACCTGAGTTCCATGCTTGGAGCCTACATGCTGGAAAGGAGAGAACCAATTCCCATAAATTGTCCTCTGACCTCCACATGAGTGTACCAGACATGCAGGTATCCCCTATATACCCCCACAAATGAGGTCAATAAATATATGTAACAGTGATCTGAATACATGAGGTACACACAGGGTGTCATATTTACTTGTATATATGTATTATTTTACTTCTTTCCTTTCTCAGTGCACCACAATTAAACTACTGAATTTATATACAGATAACTGAAAATATATATGTATATTACCCTGAAGTGGTCCTCTATTTTAGACTTGATAGTACTGTATACATCAATCTAATTTAAAGGATGTCAGATTTCTCTGCATAAGTAATGAAATACTCTTTCCTCTTTACACACTCTAAAGTTTGTTGCAAAATACTGTACGTTTTCCTGAGCTGCTGCCCTCAGATTGTGCAAAGCAAATGTGCTGGTTAAAAATTGAGCTTTTGTAACTTTCCAAATGACCTTCTATCATAAAGACTGGTGCTTTGAAAAGATCAACAGAAAGAATTAGAAAGAAAGTAAAGCTCCATTAAGTTTTGTGGAAAGTAATATGTGTTGATGACACACATAGAGTGCTTGCAAATTTTATTGCCTAGAAAATTTAGCTGTCTCATTTTACCACATAGTTTCCAATCAGGATCTACTTCTGTTGTGGATCTAAAGACACAGCACGCAGTTCCTTTAAGTGTAGTATTTGTGGCAGGTGCAGTAAGCAGAAGGGTGGATAAAAGCATTAATCAGTCTACAGAGATGCCTGCAATTCTTCAGGCTATCAGCAGTGCATTTAATTGAAGAATAAATCTTCCTGAGCCAAATTGTCTTAAGGTATTTAGATTATATTGTTTTGAGTCATAACAATATTCAGAATTTCTGTGGAAAAGATAGGATTGTTTTTCATGTCTTTAAGATCAATAGTGAGAAGTGGTAATTCCTTACTTTCTATAGATTTCAAATTTTAATTTTAAATTTTACTATACTTGCTTACATTTTCTACCACTTTAAAAAAATTGTTAAGAAAAATGCTGCAACAACTAAATCAACTTATTTTAAGGAAATGAAACTGTTTCCTTTGATTTGCAGTCACTCTTAGCAAATCATCATTGTTTGTTAAACTGCACAATCCAACAAAGATTTAGGACAGAGTTAATTTTACTATAACTTTCTTTGTACTTATATCCCAGATTCAGATACACACACACACACACACACACACACACACACACACACACACACACCATGCATGCACGCACATCTTTAGGGACTTGTAAAAATTTGTACTGTTAATATACAATTTCAGATGACTGATTTGAAATTAGGGTGATTGAAATAAGTCAGTGAGTAGGAAGACTTGTACTTACCAGTTGGAAAATGTCAGAAAGACTCATTGAAACAAGATCTAGAACCACTATTTTAAATGTCTTTATCCTTTTCTTGCATTTCTGCTTATGACTCATCTTTCCTTACATTCTTCCTCCTGGGCATTGCCGATGTCCCCTTGCCAAAGCAGCTGATCATGGCAGCATGCTGTTTATGTTAATTGAACAACATATTCTCTCTGGGTTCTAATATTTTGCTTTATTTGGATTTGTTGAAGTTGATAAGGAATTTAATTCCCAACCCTCAGCTCCCTGGCAACATATTTGCTCATTATCTCTGTGTTTATCTGGATTTTCTCACAGTTCGACTCATGAATTGTCTGATGCTGTTTAACTCATTTCTCCTACTGCTTCTCTATGATTAATCTGAATTATAGGATTTGATAAAGTAAACCAGGAGTGCTTTCTAAATGTGCAGTATAATACTACTAAACAATGATGGATATGTGACTTTTTTTTTCTGATGAAAAAGCTGATGTTTATTACTCTAGCTACATGATCCCAGTTCTCTAGTCAAAATCGATGAGCCAGAAGTCATGAAAGATGGGGTATACATTATATACACATCTTTTCTAAACTGAAAAGAGAAAGAAAAAAAAGAAAAAAGGGAACAAAAGAGGGAAGCCCTGTCTTGCCAATGATCTACCTAAGGAATGTGAAAGTATCCTAAGTTGCTTATACTCTATTTGCTAAGGAAGGGAGTTAGTCAGAAGCCAGAAGAACTGATATTTGTTGAGGGCAGAAGCTTTGGACTTTTATCCTTTGTGAGCTTTCTCATAGCAACTTCTTATTTCAGTTCCAGTTGGGCCAAGATAGATTTTCTATAGCATAAGTTTTTATTAATATTTAGTCCTATATCAATTGGATGGCCACTATGCTATAAAATATCAGGAAAGAAATTAAAAATTTTTAGAATGAAATGAAATGAAAACACAGCAAACCAGGACCCTTGGGGCTATCAGGAAAATAGTTCTGAGAAGGAAATAGCTGTGAATGCTTACATTTAAAAAAGAACATTCTCAAATAACCTAATGATATACCTCAAGGTTTTAGAAAAACAACGAGTAAAATCCAAAAACAGCACATGGAAAGAAATAATGAAGATAAAGACAGAAACTAATGACATGGGAATAGAAAAATACTATGAGTCAATGAAACAAAGAACTGCCCCTTTGAAAAGATATATAACGTTGACAATCTCTTAGCCAAACTAACCAAAAAGAAAGATAGATCCAAGTTAATAAAATTGTAGACAAAAAGGTAGAAATTACCAACAATACCAATGAAATCCACAGAATACTAGGGAATACTTTGAAAATTTGTACTTCAATAAATTAGAAAATTTAGAAGAAATGGATAACATACATGACTAATACATGATTTGTCAAAATTAAATCAAAAGGATATATATATATATATATATATATATATATATGTTAAACAGGTCTATAATAAACAATGAAAATAAAGCAGAGACCCTTCAAAAGAATTTGAATTGTTATGGGTAGGAGCCTTCCCTAAGATCATGGTGCATGGAACAGACATCTCTGGAACAATCACTGAACTTTTGACTACAATCGAAACCACAATCATCCTATGATATCTGAGCAATCAAGGGACTTTCCAGAATGTATTTCATAAGAACAGAACAATGTCATATGCAAATGTATTTTTGGAATAATTACCTACTGAGTTGCATTTAAAAGAAAATGTCTAGCCCAATATCCTAAATTTAGATCGAAAGAAAATTTATTGTACAGTTTCATTTAACAATGAGAATTTTTAGAAAAAAATTAAATTTAGAAAAAAAATCTCAAAATTTGGATATCAGAATTTCCAAAATTTATTCTGAACCTGTTTCTCATCTGTTCAGTCGATGACTACTCCATTTGCCTTTTCAGTTAGTCCTGATGAGATGGAACCATTTTAGGATTTGGCATGCTGAGACAAGAGACTTAGATTTAAGGAGACAAGGATACTGTTTATTACTCTAGCTACATGACCCCAGTTCTCTAGTCAAAATCCATGAAAAAAGTTTTTTTTAAAAGATCTGTAACTATAAAATGACTATCACATTGCTTATCTCAAATGAGAAGAAAATCTTGTTTCCATTTTATCGCTGTTCTAGCATATGAAGGAAAGTCAAGGGGCAAGATGAGAGATGTCCATCCCGTTCACCTTCCACTAATCCTTTGCTTTTCAGATTTGCTTGGAGTTATAGAAGAAGTCCTTCCCAAGCTTCCCAAAGATGTCAGCGTTTGGGGGATGGCAGATTCCGTTCCACCAGGTGTGGTTTCACTCCAAGAAAAGTTGAACTTGTCCTCTGATGAACCCGTGCCACGCAGCCACCATGTCACCTCCAGCCTCAAGTCAACTTGCCTTTATATCTTTACTTCTGGAACAACAGGTATGTTCCAGTTCTTTTGAAGGATAAAGCAGAATGCAACACATTTTTCAGTCATGTATAACAACCTAACATGTGAAGAAGTATCTCTATTGCACCTTATGTTGTCAGACCTAGAGCATTCAGAGATGGCTGAAAAAGATAATGCTGCCACTTTAGAAGTAAAGTGTTTCGACTTTGGTAAATTCTCACCTTTATTGGCCTTGGTCTCATTCGAGAAGTGTATTAACAACAAAGAGCAAGATCACTGGGAATTTTGACATCAACTCTTCTCCTAAGCTGAGCTGGCTTCTTTGGCAACATCTTTGCTACTATCTGGTCTTCAGACTCCTCATCTCTCAATGCAAAGATTAGCTTAGCTACTTATTGTACTTTTGCATTTACAAATCTGTTAATGTGTATGAAAAGTCCTCTCTAGTTCTTGTAAGATGAATTCCAAGTATAGTCAAGCTACCCTTAAATTTTAAGTAGAGGTGGTTTGGTCCTCTAATTTTTCTGGAATAACCAGCTGGATCACGTGATATATGTCTTTGCAGGTCTTAGAGAAGATACAAAAACTGAATCAAATAATTCAGCTTTCTTTTTTATTAGAAAGAAGGGTTAAACAGCAGAAAGATAATGAAATGGACTGAATATTTTAAAAATTTCATTGATTTTTATAAAAGCTTGAATGGTATTTAAGGCAATTAGTGTGATGACTGGTAATGTGATTTAGGCATTGTCAGTGTTTCTGGAGTTTTATGCATATACTATACCGTATTGCAAGGGAACTTCTATTATACAGTCATTTTAAAAATTATATTAGCAATGAGTTTATGCATTTTCATTACCCACTGTTTACCCCTAATCTGCGTCTCATCTTATCCCACCCATTCTCCCCATCAGCCAATTTCCTTCCCTCTCCCACAACTTTCTGGATATGTGAGCCACTGGGTCTTTTGTAGAACTCATTAAACAAAGTAGTGTCTGGGCCATTCATGCCCATTAATGGGTAAACAGTGGAGTGTAGAGCTTGTCCAGCTCCAGTCTCATTCAGTCTCTCAGGAGAGCCTTGCAGTTCTTGGACTCTTCTCTGCTCTATGGAAAAATGTTGACAGGCAAGCTATTGTGAACATCTAGGGGATGCGGACGCCATTGCATTGAGTTCATTGAGTTCTAGGCACAGCCTAGATGTGAACAGAACCGTGTGACAGTACCTCTCTCTAATTTCTGGCTCTTATATTTTTACCACCTCCTCTTCTGCAAGGTTCCCTGAATCTTTTTATTATTATTATTATTATTATTATTTATTCAACTGTGTGTGCATATGCGTGTGTATGTGCGCGTGTCTCTGTGTGTGTGTGTGTGTCTGTGTATGTGTAGAACCACGGACGAATTCGTGAACCACCATAGACGCCTCCACCTCCTTCTGCCCAGGGATTCACAGGCTCCGCCCTACCAGGATCAGAAGCGCAGGCCGCCCCCGCTTCCGCCTGGCGTCTATACGTGGGATCTGGGATCTGAACTCAGGACCTTCCGCCTGCAAGGCGGAAGCTTAACCCCTGAGCCACCTCTCCAGCCCGGTTCCCTGAATCTTAAGATGAAAGGAAAATCCCATCTCCATCCTCTTATTATTGCTCACAGGGCAGAAATTTTGTACTTAGTTCTTTCTTTTTATAACCGCTTTGCTATTTCTAAGACAATGGAAAACTTGGTAGGTACTTAGCGCATACTTAATAAGATTCATCTGCTGTTTTCCACCTAAGAGATGAGGATTTTGTCTTTATTCATCTGCCCCCAAGTTTCCACTAATTTTTTAAAATTTATTTATTTATTATTTATTCAATTGTGCGTGTATGCGTGTGTGCACGTGTGTGTATGCGTAGAACCACGGACGAATTCGGGAACCACCATGGATCACCTCCACCTTCTCATTGTTTACTCTGCCCCGGGATTCACAGGCTCCGCCCTACCAGGACCAGAAACGCAGGCCGCCCCCTCTTCCGCCCGACATCTATACGTGGGGTCTAGGATCCGAACTCAGGACCTTCCTCCTGTAAGGCAGAGGCTTAATCCCTGAGCCACCTTTCCAGCCCCTCCACTGATCTTTTTAATGGGTAGATAAATTCTCTTTCTAGTCTAATATTGCTTACCATAAATTGATCAGTTTCATAACTTAGAAAGTATTAGTTACAATGTAATTTAATAGTGTATAAAATTAGTTGTGTTGCCTATCACAAGCTCCTCTCAGTCTAGAGTTGCTTATTATTTGTTCTGTTTGATTAATTACTTAGTTTGCCATCAACTTGAAACAGTGTTTTATTTCTATTGTTTCTTCATAAATTGATCTTGTGGACTCTCATTGGAGATCCTCCACAAGCAACTAGATAATCACTGAACAAGGAATCCTTGATTGAAGGAAGCTGTGTTAGTATAGGTTCAAGAGTGACTTCAGGAATCACCATGGATTGTTCAATCTCCATATTCCTTTGCTCTGAGATTTCCTAGGTTCTACCTTCCAGGACTGGAAGTGTCGACACTGCCATTTCCACCAGGGATTTTTACATGGGACCTAGAATCTGCACTCAGGTCCTTTTGTTTCTGAGGCAAATTTTTTAACCTTTAATCCATTTCTGTAATCTTGATCTCATGTTTTGAACATCATATTCTAGTACATGTTGAACATGACAAAATGAATGATTCATAACCAAGAGTCCTATTTGGATAGTTATTGTTCTCTAGAAATTCCTACTTCAAATGGAATTTAAGTTTATGCAAATATTTTCATTTGGGAATATTCATTGCAGTTTTGTTAAATATCTTAAAATTTACATGATTTTGTATATTGTGATAGGTTCAAGATTCTAGACTTTATTATACTATGGGTCTTTTCACCAAACATTTAAAATAATTTGATATATTTTTGACTCACTTGAGTAGTTGATACCAGAATGATGTTTCATTAGATTTATTGTCTATTTCTACATGTGATATTATATCACTTATAAAATAACAATTCAGCTTTAAAGTAATGATAAGTAGTTTATTCTGAAACTAATATGATAACCATGACACTAGAACATAGATTTAAGTTACCTTGAGTGATGTGTTCTATCATGGAAGAGATTGTGAGTACTTCTGTAGCTACAGAACAGAGCAAACCATAAATTAATACATTAAACAGATACATTGGAGGGAGCATGAGACAGGCAGGTTACAGAAAAGTAAGAACTTCTCTTTTCATGTGTTTCAGATGGAATTTTAGAGCATTCTTAAAGCTTGATGAAGGTTAAAAATCTGCAAAGTTCAGTCAGAACATGCTACAAGGTTTACAAAGTTTCATGTAAATGGCCGTTTTTTTTCCAAAGTGCTAAAGATAGTAACATAAATAGATTCAGGTGTTAAATTGACCATTGAAATTTTGAACTGTGGGCATATGTGTGAGGAATTGATAATTGAGCGCTGGACAAGTCTGCAGAATGTTGTCATGAGATGGCCCAGCACATGGTGAGTAGGGCTAGACCCTGAGATGGTGGGTAATAAAAGGGAATTGGTTAAGGAAGTTGACATTCTTTTGTGTATTTGACCAGGCATGTTGGTCTGCTACGTGAGGACTGTTCCTCTCTCAGTGTCCCTGGGGATATGGCATGACCAGTTCCTCTTCAAGCTGGACAAAGAACTGTAACCAACAACCATAATCCAAAACAGCAAAATAAATCCCTTTATTCTCTTAAGATCATGAATTTATGGGCAACAATGAAAAGTAACCACCATCATTTCCGATATGCTACATTCTACCTTTCAAGGCACATGTTTTAGTTTTCTGAGACCAAACAATATATAAGACTTTTAATATAGATTTGAGTTGTCAGAGAAAATCAGCTTCACAGCGTATACATGTGTGCATACATGTAAATTTTTTTCTTTTCATGTCTTCCAGGTCTACCAAAAGCTGCTGTGATTAGTCAGCTTCAGGTTTTAAAAGGATCTGTTGGAATGTGGGCTTTTGGATGCACATCTGATGACATTTTTTATATAACCCTTCCTCTGTATCACAGTTCAGGATCTATCTTGGGGATTGCTGGATGCATTAAATTGGGTAAGTGCCTATGTAACACTTTTTAATAATCTTTTAAAATATCCAATCAAACTTATGTCAATACAACTTCAAATTATTCATGGAGCTCAAAATTATTGCATGCATATTAAATATTGTATGTCTAACATTTGTTAGATAGGACATATTTTCTTTTTTCTGTAATTTATTTTATTTATTATTTTATTTTCTTTGAGAGTTTCATACATGAATACAATGAATTTAATTCATTTTCATCTCATATTATCTAGCCCTATCCCTTTTTTCATTTCGAGCCTTTTTCTTCCCAATCAGTCTCCTACCTACTTTCATGTATACATGGCCTACTAAGTTTCATCTAGATTGCCTTAACAGTATGTGTATAAGCCCTTTTTGGAGGATGGACCACATATCAGTGGAGGAAAATAGCTTTCCTTCCTCCATCCAGAATTAATCATGGAAGCATGACACCTCCTGTAATCATCCCCCTTTCGTGGTGAAATGTTGAGATTGTGGAAACAAGCACAACTGCAGTGAGTTCAAGGGTGCAGCAACCCTAAAATGTTTAGGAGAAACTATCTCTCTGCAGCCCTCACAACCTCTGGCTTTTTTATTTGTATTGTTCCCTTTTTCTCTATGGTTTCTGAGTCTTGAGGTATATATGCAAGTGTGCGGGATATAAATGTCCCATTTATGGCTGAACAGACTTACAATCATTAACACACACACACATACACACATATATAAATATATATATATACATACATATACTTTAGCCAGTTGTGGTTCATTGTATTGAATAACTTCCATGGGAAAATGTTTTCATTTGAGGGCTGAGAGCTGTTCTAATCTATGGACATAATAATACATATTTAGATTGAATTTTGTATCCTATCTTTATAATTGGGCAAAAGTACTTTATCTTTCCAGGGTCCATGTTGTCCCCATCAAGTTATTGGCTTGGTTTACAGTATAAGTATGTGTTTCATGCCAAAAAGTGGGTCTTAATGCCAATCAGAAAAATAGTTGTTTAGAACCATAACAGTCACACCACTATTGCATCAATGGTCATCTCTTACCAGAGCCATTATTATTGCAGCTTTTAGAATTCAAAAGTGAATGCACAGATCTTTCTCATACTTTGAAAGCTTGTGAGCAAGGAAGAAACCTCCAGATCAGTCTCATGTTGTTTTCTCCAAGTAAAGGACACATTTTCATGACAACATATTGCTAACTACAAAGTAAATTCATATTACATAGATAAGTGAGGGGAAGGAATTTGTAAAAATATATTTTCAAATGATCTATCCCAAACTCCTCAAAAGTCCTTAGGTGGAGCTTTATGATTTGATATATTCTGTTTTTGAATGTGTAAGATGTTTCATTACTAACTCAAAAATAATATATAGAGATCATCTGTTACTACTTGTAAATTCCTGACATTTGTATAAATTTTTATAGTAGCTTATTCAGAGTATGATCAATGTCTATATTAAATAAATATGAATGCCATTACAATGACATACATTGCTACCAAAGTCTGATTGTTAGCGGTGGTGTAAGATGGTGACAGAGTGACAATCTTATTTCTACAGACACATCAAAAAGAATAGCTACACACACACACACACACACACACACACACACACACATACACCAAACTATCTTCATGAAAGCTAAGAAAAACATGTGGCAGACCATAGCACATTTTCAATCAAAATACACAGTTATATTATGAATATATTGGAAAAGCATTAAAGCATAAAACCGATATTTTCAAATGAACTTGACATAGGTGATCTAGGGTGAGTTATCAAAGCCTAGGAAGCAAGCAATCATGCTTGGACAGCAACACCATTTATGTTGTATGTAAACTCTGTCTGGAGGTTTCTCCCTGATGCTCATTTCTGCCTCTTTTCATAGGTGCCACTTTTGTGTTGAAGAAGAAGTTCTCAGCAAGCCAGTTCTGGAATGACTGCAGGAAGTATAATGTTACCGTGTTTCAGTACATTGGAGAACTCTGTCGCTACCTTTGCAGACAGCCTAAGGTAAGTGTGATCATCATCAACAAGGGACCAAAGGACTTCAGAAAGAATACATCCTGGGAGTAAAAAGGGAGTTTTGGTTTCTTTGTTTTTATTCCACATTTTTTTAGAACATTGTCTAAGATACAAAGATGCTTGCAATATACCAGTATAAAGTATGCATATGTACATGTGTACATCTGTGCACTTATACATATATATAAATATACATATACTTCTATACATATATATGGAACTCAGAGAAAAATAAAAGAGGAGATCTTTAGCAAAGCATGATAATATGTTTTGTTTTGTAGCAGGATAGGATAGCTTTCTTATTTAATTCACTTCTAATCAAACATTCTATTATGAAATTGTTAAAGAAAAAAAGATATTCTAAGTATAAAATAGACAGTGTCTTTAAATTTTGACATAAAAATGATACTGATTACAGATTCTTCTATTTTCATTTTAATAAATGATTCCATCAGGGTATGTTTGTTTCACTTTAAATGGAAACTTTGCCTTGATTTGTACTGGTTTCCCAACCTAAAGCAGTCAATCCCACATTTTTTTTTTTTGATGAATTGCCTCCACATGAAAAATCAGTAAACACAGAGCTGTCAGAGCCTGAAATTTATCTTTATTTTATAGTGTGTTTGCTTTTTTGCCTTCACTGTCAGAGCCTGAAATTTATCTTTATTTTATAGTGTGTTTGCTTTTTTGCCTTCAGAAGGTAGTGTCCTTGTTCTGGTCTCATTTATCTTTCCTTTGTTTATGTTTTTTAAATTTTTTTATTTATTATTTATTCAATTGTGTGTGTGCGCGCGTGTGTATGTATGTGTGTGTATGTATGTGTGTGTGTGTGTGTGTGTGTGTGTGTGTGTGTGTGTGTGTAGAACCACGGACGAATTAGGGAACCACCATGGACCATCTCCATCTCCTCCTTGTTTACTCTGCCCCGGGATTCACAGGCTCCGCCCAACCAAGACCAGAAACGCAGGCCGCCCCTGCTTCGGCCGGGTGGTTATATGTGGGGTCTAGGATCCGAACTCAGAACCTTCCACCTGCAAGGCAGAGGCTTAACCCTTGAGCCACCTTTCCAGCCTTGTTTATGCTTTTTAACATGCTAATTTTTCCAAACATTCTTGAGACTGCAAAGAAGTGACTTTCTTTGCATTTTTGTCAACTTTCACCTCTTTAAGAGTAATGGTGGAGGATATCACCTGTGTAGGATGGGACAGCAGAGCATGCTCTCTGAGCTCTACCTTCCTAGACTTGTTCTTTTCATTCACTTCTCCTGATCAGATATGGATGGTAGGCTGGAACACCTGCTCTGTTTTCCCTTGTCATAGTTAGACACAGGGGTCAACTTGGAAATTGAAGGCTTGAGCTCTGGGCACAGTTGCGAAGAACTGGTAATTGAGTTGGTTCCTAGGCAAGCATGCAAGGAGATTGTCTGATTGATGGGGATGGTCCAGCCCGTGGTGAGTGTGCCTAGTCCCTAGGCAGGTGATTAGCTGGTTAAGAAAGTGGTCATCCTTCTGCATACTTGACCAGTCATGCTGGTTTGGTAAGTGAGAATTGTTCCTCTCAGCAGTCCTGTGACTGTTTGGTGTGACCAGCTACCATGACTCTTGGTGTTCATTTGAAGTCTCCTGGACAAGAAGCTACATAGCCAGACAGTTGCAACCTAAAGTAGAACTCCTTGTTCTCCTAAGCACTTTGGCCCTAATGTGGGCTTCTCAAATGGCAGAGATTAGAGGACACTTTTTTCCTCCCATGGTATGGGCTTCCAGAGATTGAACTTGGGTCTCCAGGTTTTTGAACAGCCGCCATATTTGCTGAGCTATCTCACTGGCCACTGTAAGTGACTTTAAAAATAAATAACTGTAGATTTCATAGAACCCTTGCTGACTTGACGTTCCAGAGGAATTTTATTTTTCTTTGAAGGAGACTTTGCTTCAGGTAAAGAGTTTTAGTCTTACCTGAAGAGCCTTATAACATCATTAAAAGTTTAAACAGCACAATAGCATAGGGTTTATCTGCTCGCTCTCAGTGTATTCTGAGGTAATGTGATATCTGAATCTGCAATAAATTAAGGAATTAATTTCCTCCAGTAAGACTGAAGCACATTTGATGAGGTCCCATAGCCATAAGTACCGCAGGGCATAAGAGGTGCTACTAAGTGACATTTTTGCCTTCGTTTTGAGTAGTCACCCAGCTGATCCTACTTCCTGTCAGTGTAAAATAGAACCATTAGTTATCAAGGTCATTTGCTTACATATTTTTAACTTAAGGTTTTGCTAGCATACAAAGAAATGTGTTTCATTGGTTTTGTTACTGACTGACCTCTTCCTACTCTTTCCCTCTTGCTGGTCCCCTGACTCATTGCGAATATTCACTCTTTTGCTTTTGTGACATATATACTCATTGCCCCTTGTTCCTTACTCCTTAACAGAAAAATAGATAGAACTGGAAATCATTGTGTTAGGAAAAACAAACCAAACTCAAACAAATATTGCATTTTTTTCCTCCCTTGGAAACAATCTATGTTCAGATATGTGTGTGTGTGTGTGTGTGTGTGTGTGTGTGTGTGTGTTTGTGTGACATAGAAATAGAAAGAGATATTTGACAGGGAAGGAAGCTTTCTAATGTCATAATTTCAGTTATTTTTATAACAATTGAATTTCATTGTATATATGTACCACATTCTCTTTATATATTTGCCTATTATCTGTTGATGGGCATGTAGGATGACTCCGTACTTGGCTACTATTAATAAATGCAGGAAATGCACAGTCTCAGTGGTGTGCTGAGTTAAGATCCCTTGTATACTAAGAGTCGTGTTACTGAATCATTTGAGGCCTCTTCCCAGGGCCTAGTCCCACTCACCGTGGGTTGGACACTCCTCATCAGTCAGACAAGCTCCTGCAAGCTAGCTCAAGGCTCAGATCAGCTACCAAGACAAAGGAGGAAGATATCCACTCAAGGCCATTGTGCCCGTTAGCTCAAGTGTCAATTTGACAATTAAGGGTTGATCTTTGGGTACATCTCTGAAATATTAGTAGCTAAAGAAAGTCCTGAACAATCCTGTGGCAGATTAATTATGGGAGGATCCAGCCCACTGAGTGTGGGACCATTATCTGGGGAAATGAGTAAGATGGAGATTGCTGATTCAGTGTTTTGGCATATTTAGGCACACTTTGTCATTCAGGCATAATGACAAAGATGAAAGTATATTCTTCTCTCAGATCTTTTTGTGGACATGGGGTGGCGAATTTCCTTGATTTCTGATCATATGAGCTCTCCTGATATGTAAATGACTATGACCAAGAATCATAAGTTAAGTAGACAAAGAATCACAAGTTAAGTAAATTCTGTGTCCCCTTAAGTTGTTTGAATTTATCAACCATGGGGAGATTAAAAGTAACACAATAACACTGCTTTTCGTTGTCCAGTGTTTCTTTGCATGAACTTATCTTGCAATTGGAAAGCACAGCATCTGCCCTGCAGCCAGCTGGGCAGAGCATGAATGACCAGCACTATCCTTATCTCCAAAAATCAAAGCTGAGTACTTCGTAAGTCATTATTTGAACCCCATATGCAGTTGTTAGAAAGTAATGGCAAAATGAAAGCTAGAGAAACTCTGTGTTGTCTAAATGAGTCAGATTTACTGTTAGTCTCAGGGAAAGTAGTATATTCCAAAGGAGATTTATCTGAGGGCAAAAGTCCCAGTCTGAGTTAAGTGTTTATATGGTTGGGTTTCACAGATGGAAGATCTTAGCCATCTTTATCCTCTAGCTTCTTCTTCCCCTCCTTCTCTAGTTACTAGATCTCTAGTTACTTGAGCTGGGAAGATGGTTTCAGGGGTTAAAACCTTTACCTCGAAACTGAAAGCACCTGAATTTGTATCTCCAGATCCCATGTAGAAATGCCAGGTAGATATGGTGCTGGCCTGCAGTGCCACCCTCAGAAGGCAGAGCCTGGGAAACCCTAGAGAAGCAAAAGGAGGTAGAACAATCCAGGGAGACTCCCAACAAGTATACACATTCAAATGTCTTCTTGTATTTATGCCTGCACATACTAGTACATCCACCCACATGCAAAACCAACACACACGTGTGAAAAAAAAAAAAGAAAAGAACTCTAGTTACTAAACTTTCTTCAATATAAACGTTGGTGTAAACACTGGATATGCCTCTTTGCAAAGTTGCAGTAGTAATAGCCTAACAAAGTCAGAACAAGTGCCTCTTCTTAGTCATAGGGAGGAAATTATCCTCTTGCCCTGAGACTAGGAAGGTAGCTCTTCCCCCATTTCCCATCCTCCCATCTTTCAACATCACTGAAGTACCACCAAACCTTAATTGGATCTGTCTATTTCTCTAATATGAATACTGTCTTTAATATTGACTAATGGGGAAAGTGATAGAGCTCCACTTGTCCATGAACTTCCGGAAGAGTCTTATTGCAGATTGCCTCATGTACTTAATTAGAACCAACCTAATGTGGTCCTCAGTCACGCCTAGGGATATACTTGGAAAGAGATCAAATATGGAATTTACTTGTGAATTCATGTCTTCAAATAATGTAGACATACGTACACAGGGCTCAGAAGTCAGATCAGAAGGCTTGTGTCATAGAACTTATTAATAAAGATAAATGGGTTAACAGTGGAGAAAGAAAATAGACCAGAAAATACAGCTGCCCACTGCACCAGTAACCATTGTCAAGAATCTGATATAGAACCAAAATACTTTTATTTTTTTTTATTTCAGCTCATACAAACTTATTAGGTACACTAGTTCCCTCCCTTCCTCCTCCTCCCCCCGTACCCCCTGCTTCCCCTACCCACCCCTCTCCCTCCCGATCCCCCAGTGCCTCCCGCCCCAATTCCCAGAGAGTCCTTTCTTGTGCATGTCTGATTTTCCTCTGGGCCCTCCTCTCTGATGACGTACAAGGACCCAGTGGCCTTTCCCTGAACCCTTTCCTATGTTCCCCTTAGGTATAGGAACACTGCTGTGGCTGCCAATCCTTTACCTCCAAGGCTCTTGGTGCCTTTAGCAGATGCTAGACTTTGTGACAATGCGCAGGGCATGCAAAGTCCAATTATGATTGCTTCAGCCCTAACTAGTATAGAGTATCTTATATATCATTGCTCCTCCCATCCTTTTGCTCTTACACTCTTACCGCCCCCTCTTCCACAAATTTCCCTGAGCTTCAAGATGGGGAGAGATTAAGCTGGCCTAGTTCTAGGTGAAGAACC
Source organism: Typhlomys cinereus (assembly GCA_023101885.1). NCBI lineage: Eukaryota > Metazoa > Chordata > Mammalia > Rodentia > Platacanthomyidae > Typhlomys > Typhlomys cinereus. The sequence goes on from JALPQD010000004.1 coordinate 9,677,416, forward strand.
AAAATACTTTTAAATATTGCTCTTTTGAAGTGCTTTCACATTACTCTGTGATTGCTTTTATTAAGAAGTATAAATTTATACACATAGGATGCAGTGTTAAAAATAAAGCAGAACACACAAGAATTCCCTACCAATACAGACAGGAGACAAACTTGCTTCAAGGCTGAGAATCACCAGACTCCCCAGAAGTATTGATGGGGAGAAGGGCTGTTTTGTTTCCAGGATTCTGGAAGCAGCTGCATTGGCATTTCACCTCTTGAGTCTTCAACCAGTCAAGATATAAGGAAGTCTGTTAACTAGTGAGTGAGAGACCATTATTTCTAAGGAATATGGGAGGAATTAAATCTCATTTAAATTTAGGATACAGGAATGAAAATGAAGGAAGCCCGACCAAGAACACAGCTGTCCATTCAATGAAGAGAGTGGGTGGGCCATCCACGGACAAGCTCTTAAACTTTTTTACAAATTGAAAAAGAAACTTGGATTTTCTTTATTATCAAGATATTTGATGAAATTTGAACTCAAAAGAATTTTACCACTTGGGGACTTATTATGAAGGAAAACACAACTGGCAAGGCTGATTAGGGCGGGAATTAGGAAATGAGTAATAGATAACAAGGATAAGACATTAGTTAGACTATTAAGATAAATTGTGAGGCTTTCGTTTACTTAAGAAACTGAGTTCTGATGAGTGAAGGTGAATTTTTCTGAATGGGCTCCATTTGAATGTTAATTAGGCTTTATGCAAGCATGAAATTGGCAGTTGAATGCAGGACTCTGGGGAAAAAAGAGCATAGAGGGCAAGATCTAATGAATGTAAGGAGAACCCAGACTGTGGTACACAAATATGACCATCATGATTTTTCCCTAATCCCAAGCCTGTAAGGAACACTCAAGTATAATCAAAGACTTGGGATCTAGCAGGGTCAGAGAACAGTTAGGGGATCTGAATAGGTGAAAGTGTCCTATCATTGCATGAAGGATCTCTGGCCTTTTATGCTTGCAACTCAGTTGGATGTTTTCTTTCTAATGGGGCCTATACCTTGTGGAACTTTTTTTTTGGATTGTTCCTTTATTCAAAAACGACAGAAAAAGTATTTGATAGGGATAGAGAACACATAAGCTAAAAGGACGGATTAGGTATTGGCATTTAAGGCAATTAAAATAAATGCATCCCAGTTTTGTTTTGTGCCAGGAAGAAACCTTCAAAACATTTCATTGATTTTATTTTTTAGTGTAAAATTGTTATTTTTTATTTTTTTTTTAGTTTTATAAGCATATTGAGTACTCATCTCCCTCCATCCCCCTCTCTGCCATCCCCTTCCCTTTCCTTCATCAATCCATTCCACTCCTCCCACCTTCCTGTCTGTCAGCTTCTATGGATCCCAGGGTTCCCTCTGGCTTGTCTACTTTTTTTTTTTTTATTTATTTATTCAATTGTGCGAATTCGGGAACCACCATGGACCGCCTGCACCTCCTCTACTCTGCCCGGGGATTCACAGGCTCCACCTACTAGGACCAGAAACGCAGGTCGCCCCCGCTTCCGCCAGGCGTCTATACATGGGGTCTAGGATCCGTTCCGCCTGCAAGGCAGAGGCTTAACCCCTGAGCCACCTCTCCAGCCTCCCCCCCCCCCTTTTGGTTCTTACAACCTCATCAACCCCTCCTCTCCGAGGTTCCTGAAGCTTTAGGATTGAAAAAGATTAGGTTGGCCTGATTCCGGGTGAACCTTGCTAGGCTGCTGGTACACTACATTATGGCTGTCCATTGCTGTCCATTTCACTGCTCTTCTACTGCCCTGGGCTACAACCTGTCAGGGTGTATAAAATCTTCTACCTCTGTTGTAGAAGGTTTCTAGACTGAATGGTAAGTGTTCTTCAAATCTATGCATATAATAACAGCTATTTATAGAGCAGTTTGGTGTACTGCCTTCCTATCTGTTGTTTTCTAGGCTGCTTTTCCCTATTGATCTATTTCCTTCCTTTTTTTAGGCTCTTGTTCTAGTTAATGTGGGTGTGCATCAGAAGGCACTATATGACCTTGTGGAGGGCCAACAATGACTTTGGGAATCACCCTGGATTGCTTCTACATCCTTTTTGCTTAGCTTGGGGATTTCTCAGGCTCTGCCCACCAGGGCCAGGAGTGCAGGCAGCCACCACATTTGCCTGGCCTTTACATGCGACCTGGGACCTGGGACCTGGGATCTGGGACCTGAGAGGTTATATACGAGAACATGGGTGGCTGAAAAAAACAGGTGAGGCAGCTGCATCACCAAAAGACCCACTTTAACAAAGAAAGCCCTGGATTTCCATTCATAACTTCCAGGTATCTCTACTACACCTTTACCTTACCAATTGCTGACTGTGAATATTACCTTGGGAAAGGGCCTAGAGAATCTTAACTTTTGACGCTTCCTGAGTCTTATGAGCATCTCTCCTTCCCCAAGAGAGTGCTTCACCTCAAAAGGGCTGCATAATTTGCACACTGTAAACTGAACCCCTCTTATATACTAGGCGCCATAGCAGGCATACTGCATGTTGTAAATGGCAGTGGGGGACAGTGAGAGTATCATTTCCTGCCTTCATTTCCTGCTTTCATTTTATTAACTTCAAATATTGTTTCCAGGTATGTGACCTTGGGCTTGAACACCATAATCCCCTCAAGCATAGTTTTTTTCTCTGTAATTCTTAGCATGTCTCCTTATTTGTGTCTGCGTGCAGTTCTGTATCTTCTACTTTGAATGTATTATTGCATCTAGTTTGCTTTTTTTTTTTCTATCTTTGTCGCCATCAATCAGCTAGCTAAAGGTGCTTTGGCTCTACCTGAAGGAAATCACCGGGAGGTGAAGTGAAGCTCCTCAGAGTTAGCGTCCAGGAGCTTTTCCGTCCATCGGTGGCAGCGTCGAGCAGAAGTACATGGGTGAAGGCACTCATGTCATTACTTGTGCAGGCCTCAGGCATTGGGACCCTAAGTTGGGCAAGAATGATAGTCACTGTGGAGGCCTTGGGTACTAGAAACCTCAGCCTTTGACAAACACCACTGCTACAGCTCTTAGTCTAGGTTCTGAGATCACTGGCCTCCAAGATTTGACAGCTCTCTGGAACTGTTTTAGAGACCAAGGCCTGCATGTTCTTGTCTCTAATTTCTTATACATCTGTGACTTTCAATTCAAAGGAAATACACATTTTCTATCCCTATCTTACTACAAATTGGGTCAGTTGATCATTCCTTGTACTCCCCAAAATGACAATTTTCTGGTTTTTCTTTTAAAGGTGAGAAAAAAAAAAATAAAGATAACTTGAGGGTTAGAAAAACAAATTTGAGATTTTTGGAAAATGTTTTAATGCCAGTTTTGATCACTCGATTTCCTAAGTCAGCTGGATCCTTCAGAGAACAGTAAACGGCCCACACAAGTTCAAGCACCTGGGATATGATTTATAAGCTGCTTTTATTATATTGGTTTCTGGACCATGCCAACACATTTCACAAATAATGATACTTGCTGAAACTCATCGCTAACCTGAAAGACATCCAAGAATTACACCATATAAAAAATTGCTCTCTGTTCAAACAAAGTAAGTCATAAGCTTTGCAGTGCTGCTTAATTTACTCAGGAAATGCTTGTGGAAAATTTTAGAATTAGTTCCATGACAGATCAGAAATATATGGCATACCCACACAAGATGGAACCGGTACAGCAGTGTTATGCATTGTGCTCAGTGGGAGAAAAGCATCATCTGACTTGGAAGGAGCTTCTTTGATCTCCTGTTTTCTGTCTGCATAGTCAAGCAACTGATGAATGTATCATTTTAGATGATTCCACAATATTCTTTTTTTAAGGATTAAGGTAGAATTTCTTAGAGGAGAGAAAGAGCAGAACTCATGGACTCCAGGCATGGAATCCATGAGAAGCAGCAGCTAGAAATGAACTCACGGACTCAGTGCGTGGAGTGATGCGAGGGGCAGGTGCCAACACGATCTTTATTCTTAATGTGTTTATTTACATTGAGCTTTTTTGTCAAGGTTAGCGTTTCACAATTTAAAAATTGAAAGGATAATCTCATAAGGAACATTCTAGTAGGTCAATGCTTATTCAGTGGAGATGAGCACCTTTAATTTATCTGAGATATTTTTATTGTTGTCATAACTATGTGTCTGAGTAATATAAACATCTTGTACTGTATTAGTCAGGTTCTCTAGAGTCACAGAATCGATAGAATGAATATATAAAAATAGGGAATGTATTCAGCTGGCTTACGAGATATGTCCGAGGTAGTTCAATGATGGCTGGCAATAGCTGTTCGATCCAATAGTCCAGGGGATGATGGCTGAAGGCTAGAGGAGTCCTAGAGAATCTTTAATCACATTGAAGACTTGGAGGGTTGGAGGGCTAGAGGGTTGAAGAAATGAAGAACTGGGTGGCTGGAGGGAAGATTGCAGAGCTACACAGAATCTCTCCTCTTCACAGTCTTCTGTTCTATGGCTCCTTTATTTGGTCCATTACTGGAGGTTCCGATGGGATCTAGGGATGATCTTTGTATTACCCAGATAATCTCTTCAGGTGGTCTCAGCTGATCTTAGTTAATGCCAGGTGTGTCAAGTTGACACCCAGGATTAACTATCACACATACACACATGCAAAAAAGTTTTCTTTTCTTAATTTACTTTTTTTCTTTTAGAGTTTCACACATGAATAGAATGAATTGATATCACTTAATGAGTTTAATTAACTAATCAATTAATATCCCGTAGGTATATTTTTCAGACATTGCCTTCCCCAAAGTGAATAGTATTTTGATTTCTACCATACTTGGGAGGTTCCTAGTTAAATAAGGGAATTTTGAAAAAATCCATTCTTCCTTTAAATCAAATGTTGTCCTATAAGAGAATGGAGACTTTCAGCACAAATTAATTTTATCTATGACACCAAAGCAATATCTAGCTCACAAGGTTATTTTCCATGTGAATATTTTTGCAAAAATTACCTTAAATAATTGTTCTGATAATTAATAATCACTTATGATTTTCACATCTGTACACATATATATGTGTACATGTACACATGCATATATTATTATCTATATAGAAATATTATTTATATATCAGATTTGTTTGCAAATATAATATGAACTTTTACTAAAATATTTTTGCCATGTGAAATCCTTGAGTAATACTACATATCAGATCATGTATATATAAGTATACATACTTACATAAACATACATATTTATATGTGAACCTACACACATACTTTTTATATCTTAAGTAGTTTTCTCCAAACTTCTAATGTTTTGTTTGGTATTTTTCCTTTCCCTGATTTTGAGAAATGTGTGTTTATATACATCCATACATCCATACAAACATGCATGTGGGAGAGATAGTTTTTTAAATATTTCTTTCTTAGCACTATGCAATATTTTTGGAGTAGCTTTTGCTGCACCTTATAACTTTAATTATATTATTTTTCTTATTTGTTTCAAAATGATCTTGATTTTTATGGTAACTTTTTCTTTTGCTGATATAGGTAATTTAAAATTATGCCATTCAAAAATTTGGTGATTTTGTACATTTGTTTGTGAATCAGTGTCAGGTGGTTCTTTGAATTTGAATAAATCTTGCTATAAGGTACAAAGTGTGATTACACTGTTTTGTCAAATGTTTCACATGCACGGAAATGAATGCATATTCTTCAATGACATATTGCATTGTTGTATACATAAATTTACAAGTTGATTAATTTTCTTCAGCCTTCTCAGTTCTTATGATTCTTTTTTTGCCTGATTTGTTAATACATAGAGCGATTAGCCAGTAATGGAGATTTATCTATTTCTCTTTTCATCTGCCAATTTTTGCTTATCTGTTTTTTTGGCTATGCTGTTTGGTGAGTAGAATAGCATTTCTGTCCTTCTGATAAAGTATTTATTGTTATGAAAGTCCCCTTTTGATCTGCAGAAATATTTTCTACTTGAAGCCAACCACATTGGCCGTTAATACACTTAATACAATGTGTATTAATACACATTGGCCATTAATGCACATTAATACACTTACACTAGACATGGGCAACTTATCAGTGGCTGCAACACTGAGGTCAACAACATTATATCCCCTAGCACCTATTAACTGCTGATATTCCTCAGTGAGTGGAAACCCCAGCCCAAAGCAGTAAGGAGGTAGAATAATCCAGGATGGCTCCCTGTCTTGGGCCTATACACACACACACACACACACACACACACACACACACACACAAATGTCCTCTTCACACTCATGTACACACTTACACTCACACATGGAAAAATGAGTAAATAAGTAGACAATAAACACAATGATAGTTACATTCAGTTACCATATATGTGTGCTAAATTTACACTGATTCTATGATTTTAGTTTACTTTTAACTAGAATCTAGGTATTGAGAGCTAATAATAGGGTCAGTAAATGAAATAGTCTCTATTTTTAAAGCAGATGAATACATACAAACAAACGGGATTCAATATTCCTGCTCAAGATTGTATAACTAGGAAATGATAATGCTGGAGGTACACTTCATAATGTTGGAGCTGTAATTATTTTCCTATGATATACTTTCTTAGTTAATCTCTACCAAAAATGTTTTCAGTGATGTATAATTTAGAAAGAAAATTTTACAGATATAAGGAAGCACAAGTTACATGTTCTGGCCTATTGTGACTTTTATTAGATGTGAGACATAATTCCACAGCAGAATTTTGTGAGCTTTATTTTTCTGCTGCTTTTCCATTATTACACATGTAGAACTTACTTCTGAGGTAAATGCCATATAACAATAGTGATAAAGAAGAGGAATTGGGGATTGGAATTAATTGCAAGTCTTTTCTTCTAACAGAGAGAAGGAGAAAAGGATCATAAGGTGCGTTTGGCAGTTGGAAATGGAATGCGGAGTGATGTGTGGAGACAATTTCTAGACAGATTTGGGAATATTAAGATGTGTGAACTTTATGGAGCTACAGAAGGAAACATTTGCTTCATGAACCATACTGGGAAAATTGGATCAGTTGGAAGAACAAATTTCTTTTACAAAGTAAGTACAGTATTTTCTTTCTAAAAGTATATTAATGTCTTTACATTCTTTTTTACAGTTGGTACTTACTGTTTATGATAAATTTTACCTCCTTTCTAAAGGTTAGGGCATTTGTAAAGAAAGCTCTGGCCACAGGTGAAGTATGGTCCTATAAATTAGGTCAACTTCAGTAATCTGTCTTTTCTCTATAAAAGTGGAGAATTACATTGTTATCAATCTCTTCATTTTTATTATTCAATGTGCAGATAATAAGCACAAGCCCTGAATGTGTCTCTTTACATTTCCCTTGATTAATTTTCTTCTATGGTTTCTTCTATCTTTTATCATTTATACTACAGAAATTATATAGATTTTTGATAAGCATCAAATAAGATAAGAATTAAGATGAAATTTAAAATAATCTCAATATACAAATAAAAATTTTTTGAAAATATCTCAAGGCCTCAAGAGAAATAAACCAAACTGCAGTTAAATGAAATATTTGAATGATGCAATGCACTACTTACCCTGTATCTATTTATTGTATAATGACCATTTTTCTCAAGTACTTGGAAACATCAACAGAAATTACTGACATACTTAAGAAATTTCAGCAATTTTTAAAGAATTGAATAGTTATGGATTGTTTTCTTTGTATATAGTTTATATTAGAAATATTTTAGAAGACAAGTATATAAACTATGCATTCACAAATAAAATATTTTTGAATTTCCATTGGCCAAATAACTATCATAATGAAAATTGGAGTTGGTATGTGTTAAATTACAATGAAATGGTAAATGAAAACTCATGCATTCAGCTAAGTACAACTAAAAATTAAGTGGGTACAAAAATATCTACCTCTATTTTAATTTTTAAAATTTAAAAATTTTTAAAATTTAATTTTTAAAATTTAAAAATTTTTAAAATTTAATTTTTAAAATTTAAAAATTTTTAAAATTTAATTTTTAAAACAAAATAAATAAAAGAAAGTCAAACATTAATGAATAAAGAATTTAATAAAGAATTGCAAAACAAAGATAAAGTGATCTTAAACAAATAAGTACATTTTGATTGGGAGATAACAAGGAGATATGAATAGCTGATGCTAGGAGTAAAAAACAATACATCATTGCAGTTGCTTTAAGTGTCAAACATTAAGAATTTAAACTTAAGCTTTATTGTACATTTGAAATTGTTAGATGAATTTGATTTATTTCTAGAAATTCAAGTAAAACTTAACAGTAATAACTTGAGTTAGCTCATCACATTAAGAAACATGAATTTGTAACCTAGTCCTTCCCTGTAATTGTACCACATATGTGAAGGATAAACATTTCCCATCTTAAAAATTGTTCCAATGAAGAAAAGAAAAACAAGCCAAAAATCTTTGAATTATTTTCTGGTTTCTGAACTGATAGAATAGTGCATGGAAAGACACTGAAGAGCAATTACCAGTAATACATGTGCACGTGCAAAGAAAGGATTCTGGGCTCATTTGTTTTTCTGCTCAGCTGTGCTTTCTCAGAGGCCAACACCATGCCCTAGAAGACTACAGCGCACCCACTTACACTAACTTTGTCCTGAGAAGACCTTCAAGAATGCCCGATACAAACCCAGGAACTGCTGTGCTACTTGCATCCTGAGCTTCCTTAGTCTAGTAGTAGGTTGCCCTAAATCAAAGAACATGAAAAAGAAATTTAACACAAAAAGTGTTTGTTCTTCTCATGTCAAGTGGTTTATTTGGTTTCTGAAAGTCACTGACACATATAATGCTTTCCATGTCAGTGAGTCAAGTCCCTATTCAAACCTAGCATAAGTTGCACTAATGTTTTAAATCTAAGTGAGTTAAAGATATCTATAGTGTATTCTTTTGGGCTTCTGAAGGTCTAGTTGAGAGGTAAGAAATACATTCTAAACAAAAGATTTCTTTTTTTTTAAGCAGTACTGGAGTTATTAAGGTTTTTTTTTTTTAACTGTAACCCAGTTTCTTAATTCATACCAAGGTTTTCATAGCAAATTGGGTATTATTGTCCAGCTCCCTGTATAAAACTGAGGCATTCCAAAGTAATTTCTAGGAAGAGTGTGATGAAGATCATTTGTATTTCTTGTTGTTCATTTATGTTGCTCACTTGAATTCACTATGATTTTCCAATGTTGGCGATTCTTCCTCTCAGATGGCCATGATATCAATATATTAAAACATTAGGATTATGGGCTGCAGAGAGGGAAAGCTTTTGTCTCACAAGCAAAAGGATCTGAGTTTAGATATCAGATCCTACATAAAAATATCACGCAGAAATGACTGCAGCTTGCACTTCCAGCACTGGAAGGCAGAACCTAAAAAACTCCAGAGCAAAACCATAAGGAGGAAATCCAGGATGATTTCTGAAGTCACTCTTAGGCCTCCACAGGAACACATACTTAAGTGCCCTCTTCTGCACACACACATGCACACACATGCACACACATGCACATACATGCATACATACACACACACACACACACACACACACACACACACACACAAAACCCCACGATTAGTTCTTATTTATGTGGAAAACATCTGTCTTTCAATTCATTTATTGAGTAATTTTTATTAACAAAATATAATTTTAAAGCTGTACCTATAGAATCTAATTTTGTATTTCATCATTTCATTTACTGTTTGGCTATAGAACAGGTGATAAGAAAAATATCCAATCATTGTTTCATAACTGTGTAGGGAGATTTTGTAAGTGTGCTTCGTAAGCTTAATGGAACTCATATTTGCTGTTGCTTTAGAGAGAAATAAGCCTTCAAGTAGAGAGAAAATTTCATGAGTAAAGAAGAGATATTATTGAGGGGCAGAGTTCCTGTAATCCCAATTTACTTATCAGCTGCAAGACCTACCATTTTAATGTGTAAAACTTTTGAGATAGTGCCCCATAAAGGCTCCTAAGCAAGTAGTCTACAGATGTGGCAACAGTGTGCGTGAGACAAACTGAAATAAAAGTTGGGGACAGTTGGGCAGTCTTTTGCTTTTATATGGTATTCACTGGAGGAAATAGTGAGGACATAATACACAAGAAACCCACAGAGGGAATAGGCCTTGGAAAGGGAGAAAATAAATATAACTAAAATATGACTGAAAATATAGAAATTCACATCAAAATGTAAGTACTTCAAAATGCCAAGAAATGTTTAGGAAAGTATTTTCTGCAAGCTCAAAAAAAAATCAACTCAGTATTTTCTTTAAAAATGAAACCTCAAAGGAAAGGAAGCTTCAAGGAAACATGCATCAACAAAGGAATTAAAAAGTTAAACATGATTGGCTCAAAACAAAAAAAAAATGAAAACATTACAAAAATGAATACCACATTAAAGTACTTCAGAACAAAAGGGATTGTAAGCAGAGTTAAGGAGCACATGCTTTGGCAGGCACGTAACTTGCTCTAATAGAAAAGAAACAATAACAGATATAATGGAATACAATTAGCAAAAGAACATACCATGTGTGTTCCAGGGAACAAAATATGATGCAGAAGGAGAACCAGAAAACTGTATTATGGTGAAAATAATGACCAAAAATGTAATATACTTGGCCATGCAAAGCCGGGGAAAATGGGGTGTACAATATATAACTTTGAAGAGGGAAAATGGTTTTGAGAACTCTGAAAACAAAGCAAAGTAACACTGGATGCCATGCAAAAACCAAGAAAATGACTTCACATAGGAATCTTAGTGCTAATTAACTTGTTCTTGAAGCTTAAGGGCAGCAAAGAAATTTTCCCAGCATTAAAAAAAGAAAAGAAAATGTATATGTTTTCACAAGAACACTGTACTCTACAAAATCCATTGGGTGCAAACAAAACTTAGATAAAGCAAAACTTAGAATTAAGAAATCACCTTCAATGTAAAAGATTTAATGATCACCATTTAAGCTGTATAAATATAGACAATTGAATAGCTCCACATTATGTCTCTAAATGGAATGGAAATACAAAACCTGCAAACATTGAAATATGCATGACAGTAACAGTAGTAAACAGGTAATCCTTCTGTCTTCCTCCTGTGGAAATCCACAGATGCACTACTAGAGAGACAAAAAGGGATTACTAAAAAGCCTGATTCTTCCTAAATTTTTAAAATATTTTATTTTCCTAAAATTTTAAAATATTTTATTTATGTATTTGTGTGTGAGAGAGAGAAAGAGAGAGGGGGAGAAAGAGAGAGAGAGCATGAAAGAGATAGTGTATTCACGGTTTTACAGTGCAGGTCAAAGACAACTTTTGGAAGTCTGTTTCCTTTTCTACTAGGGACTAGGGAGATAGAGCTTAGTCATCAAACTTTTGTACAGGTTTCTTTACCCACTGAGTCAAAGACTCCTTTCCTAAGCATTTTAATTATAAAAAATATTTTTTGGCATAAGGAAAGTTAATCAAATAGAAAGTTAGGGAACATTCCACAAAAGACTAGCTTTACTTCTGACATCAACTGAAATCTCAGAAGTTCCAAGGCCACTCTTAGGTTTGAGCAGTGACAAGGAATCACAAAACTTATTGGAAGTTGATATACTCAAAGTTAAAGTATATCACAGATAAAGGATTCATATTAAAACCAGACAAGGAAGAGGCCCCCAGGAAGAATCCAGGGAGCTCCAAAGGCAAGGCTGAAAACGGCTTCTCTTCTAGGGGCAGAGTGGCAATCACAACACACATGTCTAAACACCATCTCTAGTTCTTGGGATAAAACTGGGATCCCAAACCCAACCATTGTTGATATGGCTTAAAGATCCTTTTAAGATCATTTTGTTACCATCTAATTGACCTAAGTGTCTTAGACAAATCCAATGACAAATTCAAGGTCTTACAGATTAGATCCCAGAAATGGAGAGAGAAACTCAGACATCATTTTTCAATGTAAAATTCTTTGCTGCACAGTCCTCAAGTGATATTTCAATTCTAATATCCACTCTCCTCTAGGCTCAAAGTTTCTTCACGTTTAATCATGGAATTGACGTCTGGGTTACTTTTTTTCAATTCACAAACTCATGAAAATAAATGTACAAAAGCATGTAGTATGGAGGGAGAATTTCCAGTTCTTTGGATAAAGTCGTGTGGGGTGTGTGTGTGTGTGTGTGTGTGTGTGTGTGTGTGTGTAGTGCCATTTTGGGGAAATCTTTTACCAAGGCTGTTGTGAACAAGATCCCAAACAGTGTGCTCTGACAATGCATACATATAGATTTACATACTAAATTACATTCTCTAAAATTTAGAGATTTTTAAAGTGTGGCAAATAGTTTTATTTGTATTATTCTAATATAGTCATCATTGTAATCTCACAGGAATATTTTTAAAGATTGGGAGAAAAATGAAAATACCTTTAGGTAGACATTCATGTTTGATGTTATAATTGTTTTACGTTCAATAGAGCTATAAAAGCACTCACTGTCTAGCCATGAAATTCTATACAGTCATAATAAAGCACGCTTAACAGTAATTTGGGATGCAAGCAATATCACCTGTACATACTGTCATCAAATTAATTTGGAAAGAAATACATTAAAATTACTGTCAGAAGTTGCTAAGAAAATGTTTAAAAATGTTAAAACAGGTGGAGAAAAGAATGTGCCCTGGCAAGATTCTGTTCCTGCTTCAACATGGAGATAAAGCCTGTTCTGGAACTTCTGGAAACTTTCTTTGTACCAGTCATTAGGCAAAAGGGCAATATCTTGTTATCCCATTTACAAATTCCAACCCACACAAGCCTCTGCTATAACAAAGAATCTTTATATAATGAAGAATAAATATTTCACTGCTGTCTCTTTCATTGATCCAAATCTCAGAATGGGATAATACTCATGAGTCATACAGTGTTCTGATGCTTAAATTAAATGTATTGTATCTGAGATAGAGTAAGTGACCAATTCTAGTTGCTGTCATTTATACTGAATTAAAATGATGAATTTTAATTTTAATTGCAAGCTTATTTTAGAAGATTAAAAACAGACATGTTTCTGTCTTATCTTTGATATTGATGTCATATTTATTCTACTGATTTTAATGATCTTTTTGTATTACTTGTTATTTATTATATACTCTGCTCCTCTCTCTTTATTCCTTAATCTATCCTTAAGTGCCTTCTTTTATTTTTTCATCTTATTTCATTGCATTCTTTGTTGAATCTAATCCCTGCCAATCTAATTAGATTACACATTTAAATGGCCAACAAAACTTTGCTTTTCTTGTATATAAAAGAAGGAATCTTTATTAACCAACTTTCAGCTCCCTTTCAGAGTCAGTACAGGTTGGCTATGTGGCAGTATGACATAATACTGAAGTCACCACAGGCAGGGAAGCTGGGACTATTTGGGGAGGAGAGAAGGCATCCAGCTAGCATAGCTCATGAGAAGCAACTAGGACATTCTAACAGAAGCATCAGTCATCTCATGCCATAGCCTGGTGCAGAAGCACCTGGCATTAATGAAGGGGCATTGATGGAAACAACTCATAGCAAGTCAAGTTCCCTCAGTATTTTTTAGGCATTTGTTAACTTTTCTAAATGCCATGAAAAAAATTGAAAAAAAATGCCTCCCGCATGCATCTTCGAAGATATTCCAAATAGCTGCAAAAATGATCCATCTTCTTGTCGTGAAAGAGTCTATCACTAAACAATAGATGGTGGATTGTTTCTATATTACAGTTATCACCCAGTTATGCTTAAAATTTAGTAGTGCTAAGGCAAATGCACCATAAAGAAAATGAAACTAAGTACCATTTAGAGATGGCTTCTTGCTAAAGCCTATAATTGATTTTTTATCAGTAAAACTAATTTGTTTTAATACAATGATTGAATTCTTCATTTCAGTTGAGCATGAATTAGGCTTGTTGTACATATGATTGTACAAATAACTAAATAATTGCGTTTGCTTCATTTTGCTTTTGCAGCTTTTTTTCGCTTTCGAGCTGATAAAGTATGATTTTCATAATGACAAACCTCTGAGGAATGAGCAGGGTTGGTGTAAATGCGTGAAGAAAGGTAAGTGGAATGTTTGAAGATGTGGCCTCGGGCAATGTATCTACACTGAGTTCAGAAGAGAAACAAAGACTAGTTCTGATCATTGAAAATGTTTGGCTGGGGTTATAATGCAGATAGAATGGTTTAGCCACTGGATGCTGTGTTGTAGCTCAGTCACACTGATGGTAAGCTATGAAAAACCTCAAGAGTTACTATTTGGTTTGTATTTTTAATAGTGTACATACCTACCTGAACTCTGAAGATGTTGCTCAAGAGTAGAGGGGAAACAGTTTCTGGAGATTCCAAGAACTTGAACATGTTTTTCTAGTGTGTGTTCTTAAAAGCATAGAAAATGCCTGATTCAGATTTCAAATTTCATAATTGGGCATAAGTAGTCTCAGAGTTTCTGGAAAACCTTATCAACCCCAACTATCTGCTGGACTGTTTTAGAATACACATAATGAATTGTTAGATTGTCTTTTTCCGCTATGGCATCGTGTCTCCCCAAAGTCAAGCATGCCTAGACAGGGACCTGCTATAACCTGTGTAAGCATGTTTGTCAGAGAAGAAAAAAAAGGGACATACATGGCAAATAACACAAGGTTTTGGACAATCCTGGAACACAGAGAATGCAGCTGCCAGAAATTACTGTGATTATTATTAAGCTTTGAAGTCATGTGAACCTTGTGGCCACTATTAGATTCCAAAGTCTCCAGTTGAAGCTGTGTGACACTTTCTTTCCCTGTAAAATGAAGCTGTTTTCCAGACCTGCCTGGCAGGTTTGTGGTGAGGAGCACGTAGAGCTCTCAGCATGGCAGCCTACTGCGGAGAAGATGTGGGGCTTAGCTGTGGTGGAGATGATGAAAGTGACAGGGAGTTAGTGAGGATAGTGACAACAAGGAGGAAGAAACGCGGTTCTGTTGGAACAGTGCACATGCTGAGGACAAAACTGGCTAGCCTTGCCAGCTTGCCCACCCAGTCAGGATGGGAGAGGTGGAGAGAGTATTGTCTTGTGCGTCTTGCCCGTAAGTCACAGCCACGTGAGTCCTGCCTGATGTTCCTGCAGGCCAATCAAGAAGGAAGCACACAGTGTCCCCGAAACTGCACAGTGGCTGCTGCTGTCCCTAGTGGGACCTAATCGTAGAGGTAGCTTTTGCCTTGCAGATTGCTGAATGCAATCTTGATTAAACAAGCGTGATTGGAATAATTATTTCAGATGAGTGCCTAAAGATAAGTGGCGCTCTGAAGTTTCCTGAGATGGAGCTCTTTTTAATGTCCTTCACCCCCTGCTGAGGATTTCTAGAACAGCATTCGGGAGAATAAACCATCCTTCTCAACTTCTAATAATAGAGATCGGATCAGACTATTTTACAAAAACTTTGCCACAGAACTTTAGAGGCTTGATTTTGATTTCTAGGTCTGTTTCTTCTGATTTTTGATAGTTTACTTCACCCTTCTGGCCATCACTTCTTTTCTTACCAAGAGAGAACTGTAGTATTGGTTTCAAAGAATTTCTGAAAAGAATAAATAAAATGATAGCTATAGGGAAGTCACAGTTACTGTCTAACACATACTGCTTTTTATCATTATGATAAAGTTATTATGAATTGTGTATTTGCTGTCAATGTTATCTGAATTAAAAATCTGTGTAATTCAAAACAGAAATAGCCCTTAATATAAGAACCAAGAATGGAAAAGCAATGTAATACACCTTCCCTTTGCATGTAATTCCCTTTTCACGTTTTCTCCAAGGTTGTGTTTGTGCTAATCTGTGAAAGAATGTGTTGGATGTAGGTAGCATGAATAAATGAGCAAGAATAAATAAGTAGGATAAAATACAAGGGAAAGTAATATGATCAGCTCTGTTCATCAGCTCTGGTTTAATACAATGCCGACTCATGTTGTATGCAATAATGGTCAGAATTGGGTGGCTGCTAACGTGCCCTTTTGTCCCGCAGGAGAACCTGGATTGCTCATTTCCCCTGTAAATATGAAGAATCCCTTCTTCGGCTATGCTGGCTGTAACGAGCATACAAAAAGCAAACTGCTTTTTGATGTCTTTAAAAAGGGAGATGTTTACTTTAACACAGGAGACTTAATGGTCCAAGACCAGGAGAATTTCTTATATTTCTGGGACCGTATTGGAGACACTTTTAGGTATGAATGAATGACCTTGAGATGTTCAGCTTGTCCTGTAATTATCAACCATCCTTCTGTAAAAGCAGAGATCCGTTTCTTTTAGGGCAGTCAGAATACTTTTATCTCCATAATGCTTCTTCACATAAAAAATCATTCACCATTTTTTTTCAAAACTGAGCTATCACTGAAATTTTAATATAAAATGTCGTTCTGGTTTCTAATAAGTTAGTTTACACCCAATCAATGAATTCCAAAAGTAAAAGAAATACATGAAGCATATGAATTAAGATTAAAACAGAAAATCAATTTTATTTTATTCTTAGTATTTTACAGTGTGTCATTTATAGCAATCAAACTTAATTCTAACACAAAAGATGCTGACTTCATTGAATGATCAACAAGTGTTTCTGTAGAAATTCCTTTGTGTGTGTGTGTGTGTATGTGTGTGTGTGTGTGTGTGTGTGTGTATGCAAGAGGGCATTTGATTGTGTGTACATATAGAGGTCCAAGGGTGATATTGAGAATCACCCTGGATTGCTCTACCTTTCTACTGCTTTTTCTTTATAGTTTACCAGGCTCTGACTCCTAGGGCCAAAAGTGCAGTCCTCTGCCATTTCTTCTCTGTGTTTTGTGTGTGTGTGTGTGTGTGTGTGTGTGTGTGTGTGTGTGTGTGTGTGAAAGAGAGAGAGAGAGACAGGGCAGTATGTGTGCCTGTGTAGGTCCAAGAGTGACTTCAGGAATCATTCTGGATTGCCTTATCTTCTTGGTTCTGGAGTTTCCCCAGGCTCTGCCTTCTAGAGCCAGAAATGCAGTCTTAGCCTCTGAGCAGCTCCTCATCCCTTGAAATTCTTTTTATTTTTTAAACCTGTATTTATTTTTGGTCAGTAGGTCTTGATCAGAGCCCAACATCAGTCACTAAAGCTAAGAGTGAAGAGTAAGTTCTTTTTTTTCCGTAATTTTTTTTCTTCTTTTACAAGCATACTGAGCATTCGTCCCCCGCAACATCTCCTTCCCCATAGACTACCTAGGAACTCATGAGTTAGTTCTTTAAACACCAGCATGCTAACTGAATTTCTTTGTTATGTAGGTGGAAAGGAGAAAATGTGGCAACCACAGAAGTGGCTGATGTTGTCGGGGTATTAGACTTCATAGCAGAAACAAATGTGTATGGCGTGACGGTGCCAGGTATCAATGTATTTATATATATATCACATTTTTGAGAATTGTGGAGAAGGTGAAAGTCTTCAGTTTTTAAATTATTTTTAATTGACCATTTTACATTTTCAAGCAAATACTTCTGTGTTTCTATGGCAATTGATCCCTTGATTAGCCTAACAGACTTCATCAGCAATTTACTGGAAGGATAGCAATGAATTTTAATGAGCCAGTATTTGTTTTAGACAAAGCCTGAAAATATGGTCAATGACTCCTTGCTTGAAAATTGTCGCAAACTTTTAATAGATCCTTAATTCTGATTGTGACAAGTGTCAGAGCTTTCATCAAATGCCAGTATGTTCTAGCTTGAATCTTTAACAGTACTGTTTGTATTCAAGGTGTGACTTTTGAAACAAATGAAAGTATTTTCTAGCTAATGCCCTGGGCGGGAGTATCTCAGGGCATGTTCTAGTCACTGGCTATTGGAAAAAGGCTCTGGAACATTCTGCCCTGACTAAAATCTTAGAGGGCATGATACAAGTAAGCAATTTGTGGACTTAGAGAAATACCAGTTTCTTTTCTTTTTCACTTACAATAGGCATTAATACCTAAAATATTCATTTCTATTGGAGTAGATTCATTTTAAAATAAATGTGTTCTTTCTTAATATTTGTGTTTATATTTATAGAATTACAAATTAGACATAATGTATGAGGGTCTTCCACTCTCTATGCATATTTTATTTTTCTGGAATGGAAAATTAAGGAAAAATTATGATTTTTCTCTTGCTAAATTACTTCTATGGATCAAAGCACACATCAGTAATTACACCAACACATTGTTGCTACCTTGTTACCTCTCCACTAGATTTAAAGTCTCAATGACAATGATTGTGAAAATGGACCTTAACAAATCTACCTAGTATTATACTCGTTACATTTCAAACTTTTTTCAGGTTATGAAGGAAAAATAGGAATGGCTTCTATTATTTTGAAACCACACAAATCTTTAGACCTGGAAAAAATTTATGAACAAGTTAAAACATCTCTACCAGCATATGCCTGCCCACAATTTTTAAGAATTCAGGTAATCTTACAGTTTAAATTTCTTATCAAACATATGCCAGGAAGCCAATGGTCATGTAATAGCCACCTAATATTGTATCCTTCAGATAAAGTATGTGTTTTGTTTACTATATAGTAGGAACTTGCAAGAGAAATAGCAGCAGATGAATGTAAAATTGATGTTATATTGAAATATCAGTAGGAAAGAAACATGCTGACATGCTAGAGTGTATTGTCTTTGCTCTTAGTATAGAATGTCCTCTTTCTCAATGCCTAGACCTCAGAAGAAAGTGACAGTCTCATTGGGGGTGACAATCGAAGCTGCATTTTGCACATATCTTGTGATGATGATTCTTGCCATTTGTCTAAAACCACGTTCAATCTGGTAGACATTGAAGCATTTACAGAATATACAAAGAACCTAAAGGCAATTTGCATGAACAATCCTATTTTTGTCTTTTTTAAATCATTCTGTTCAGTGTCCCCCCCCCCCTTTAATCCTGAATTCATTATTTGGGAGAAAGTTTCCTTCTTTTTGGATTACTGAAAAAGAATGGTAAAAAATTAACTTACTTAGTTGTTGAGTAACATTCCTGTCTAATTTTCTAAATTATTCGGTAATTAATAATGTGCCTCAAACAAAACTTCCCGAAGTTAGCATTTTTCATCTCTTAACATATTAGCGTATAGGCTTTTAAATATACATCCGTATATCAATATGAACTTAAAAGATGTTCTCATATTAATTTCTAAAACATGTATAAGTCAGGCTGGGGCTATGGTTCAGCAGTTAAAACACCTGTCACAGCAGCAAAAGGAATGAAGTTTGGGTCCCATCATCTCACCTGAGATGCTAGGTGGGTTTGGTGACCTTATCTGTAATTCCAGTCTCAGAAACGGGAAACTGAATCACCCTATCAATTAGCTTTGAATTAGATTAGAAACCTTGTCTGAAGAAAAAGAAACAGATTGAAAATAATTGATATTGATAATCAATTGATAATTGATTCCCAATATCAACCTTGGACCTCCACACAACATGCATGTTGCAGTCAGCCTGCAACATTGCTGATAAATGACCATCAAATGGCTTAAGGGAACAAGAGGTTTATTCTCTTACGATTTCTGGTTACAGTTCTTAGTCCAGCTTGATGGGCACCAGGGCCAAGGGAATTGGCCATACCATCACTGCATAAAGGCTGAGAGATGGACAATCCTTACTTGCCAGACCAGGATATCTGGCCAAGTGAACAGAAGGATGTCAACTCTCTCAACCAGCTCTCTGTGATTTATCCAGGGCCTAATCCAACCCACCATGGGCTGGGTCTTCCCCATCAGCTAGACAATATACTTCAGGTTTGCTCTGGGCGTAAGTAACTCAACCATCAACTCTCTACAACTGTGCCCAGAGCTCAAACCCTCAACAGTCAAGTTGACACCTGTGCTTAACTATGACAATGCACATGCACTTGAGCAAACTCGTGCACATGCAGACACAAGCACACCCACACATACCATGAAAATGGAAAAAGAAAAATGATGAATAAATAAATAAAATACTTATAAATCAACATTTGCAGATAAGACATTTCTTATCCAAAGAGATAATATCTTAATTACTATATGCTCCACTTACATATTTTTAAGAGTTTTATTTTTTATTGTTTCAGATTATTTTAATAAAATCTTGTTTGTATTAATTGAAGTTTTATTGGCAAAGTTGCAAATTGGCATTATGAGGATTAATATACATACATTGATCTCATACATGTTTTAATCAATAATTTTGACACAATACATAGTTAATACAGGACATCAACATATTCTAATTATGCTACTAATTTTCTCTTGTTTTATTTGCACACATACATGTTATGTGTATACATTT
Source organism: Typhlomys cinereus (assembly GCA_023101885.1). Taxonomy (NCBI): domain Eukaryota; kingdom Metazoa; phylum Chordata; class Mammalia; order Rodentia; family Platacanthomyidae; genus Typhlomys; species Typhlomys cinereus. Next base: position 9,697,703 of record JALPQD010000004.1, read on the forward strand.
TCTGTGTTTTCTTCTGTGTATCTTTGACAACACTAAAGATGAGGAAGCTCCTCCCATGTAAGAAGTGTACTTTAACTTAGCAAATAACATTTCAGACTTTTGTCATAGGAAACTTGACATTCACTCTCAGTAAGACTTATTATTATTCTAGAAGACCAGATTAGCTTAAAATATTTATGAAATATTTTAATATCATTAGCTATCTAAACAGAGCATTAGCCATTACTATTATGTTTATTATATCATTTTCAGTGGGTAGCACAAAACCTGGCATTTAGAAGGTTCAGTATTTACCTAAAAATAAATTATGCTAATAAATGATCTAATAAAAAATGTACAACTGAATTTACTCTAGCAAGATGAATAAAAGAACTACTTTTTAAAATTGACACATTTTAACAACATTTTTCCTAATAACAAAAATCTTAAGGTGTGAGAGATTCAGTATAGCTGGAATAAAATTAAGTTTGCCTATTTAATTACACTGCAAAGACACAAATTATCAAAAAACCTCTCTAGAAAACTTGTACCAAAAATTTTTGCCTCTTATGAAGTTATACTGTTTATAATGATAGATATATTTAGTATTCTTTTGGTATTACTGTGATGATAGAAATCTGTTTTTCATAGATACTTATAGTTTGTTGATTATGTTAATAATTCTTATACATTAAAGTTAATGTTTTAGAAGATCTTAAAAATAAATTAAAATTTTATATTCCTAATGATAAATTGACAGTAAATATATATAAATAAATATTAATAGAAAATATTACCAGATGAAATCTAATTAAATATTTTGGTCTATGGTATTTAACATTCTATTTATATATGATAGCTATTATCAGATTATTCCATTCTTCCTGGTTATTGTTTTACAGGAAAAAATGGAAACCACTGAGACATTCAAGCTTCAGAAACTGCAACTGGTGGAAGAAGGATTTAATCTGTTGAAAATTTCTGACCCACTATTCTTTATGGATCACTTGAAAAAAACTTATGTGCCGTTGACCAAAGAACTCTATGATCAGATCATATTAGGGGAGATAAAACTTTAATATTGTGTTTGAATATGATTTTCATACTCCTTTCTAGGAAGGACAAGGGGATATGCACATATGATTTGATTACTTCCCAAATAAGGCTTCATCTTTACAAACCTGTCATAAGCTGAAAATATTATAAATGAATTTAATATCTCTAATCTATCAAACTTCATACTTAGCACAGTGTACAGTGAAGTATGGCATGTTTTCTCTGCACTTGAGGAGCTGAATGGGATCTACTGCCCAGCATTGGGGAAAAAGGAACAGACTGTATAGTGTAAGGTCAGGAAAACTTCATAATTCAAAGTGTACATTTATTCTGGATTCACTTGAGTATTAAAACAAAAAATTCATAAACCCATATGAATTTGTAACTACAGGTAATATGATTCTACAGTGTGAAACTAGGGAAAGGAGCCTTACTGAGGTTTTTCTTAACATGTAAAAAGAATCTTGAATTTAAAAAATTTTTAATTTGCTGAGATTGATAGAAACTTTAATTGATTTCTTTCTATTTGAAGATTCAGAGCAAATTTTAAACATTTATCTTAATATTAAAGATTTTAAATGATACATAAGTAGTTAACAATTTATTTACTTCAATACTTTTTAATATACAAAGATTCTAGCTTTCACTGAATGGCAAAATTTTACACAATATTTTATTTTTATGTGTTATGTCTTAGAACTCAATAAACCTATCTATTAATATGCTATTTGTGTCTTTACTTTGGTGTTTTTAATTGTAAAGTCCAATCAAAGGAACCTAGCTGGTAACAATGCATATGCTCCAATGGTAAGCCCCTCATACTTAGAAACTTGAAGCAGACACATAAGTGGGATTAAATTAACAAAAAAAAAATAACAAACCTGTAGAAACTGCTAGTAACACAGAGAACAAATGAACTGGAATCGGCTCTAGTGTTATCACAAGATGAAGCAGAGAGAACTGTCAGTTTCAACAAACATGTGAGGAGTTCCTGAACAGTTGGAGACAAGGACAGATGCACTGACCTTAGAAAGGAAACACCAAGTTCTTGTGTTTTCTGTCATTTAGTACACAAGAGACAGGGATGTTGTTTAGGACAGTGGTGCAGTTTCACTGTGGTTTGAATGTATTCTCTAAAGATTTATGTTCTGAAAGTTTGGTATTCAGTGTGATAGGGTGAAGCTCTTAGTGGAAAATGGTTAAATCACTGAGAGAGTCATCCATTCCATGGAAGAAGCTAATAATAGTTAAAAGCTTTTATGGATACCTCTAGCAAAATTTTTATTACTTGGAATTGCTTTTGTTATCCTGGGTCTTTTGTGCTTCCTTATGATTTTGAGATTGTTTCTTACTTTCTATGAAGAATTGCCTTGGAATTTTGATTGATATTGCCTGAATCTGTATGTTGCTTTTGTTTGGCTGGTCATTTTTATGTTTCTAATTCTATGGAAGAACACTCTAAGGGAACAACAGAGATATATAAGACCCATGGGAAGGTAATTATTCTCCAAATGCGTTATAATCCCCTTAATGGTAGGGAAAACATGCCTGATACTATAAGCCTATCCAAATAACCAAAGGGGAATAAATAAACAGGAAAAGATATTCTAGTGTTAACTATAAAAGATTGATAATGTAACACCACCTAAATACTCCTTTTTTTAACCCTTAGATAAGAAAAGCTTCTAGACTCTAGAAGGTAATAATATGAGAGTCACCACATTTAAAGCATACTAAGAACTCTTCCAATATATCCTATTACAATGGAAGACTGCTGAAGCAGAAAACCACATCAGAATGTATAAGTACAGAATATCAGAGAGCCTGGAATACTTATCAACCCATTAAAATCTTATCCCACATCAAAAGCTCAGGGAACTTTGTGGAAGAGGGGGCTGTAGAATTGTAAGAGCCTAAAATTGGGATGGACACAAACAGGGGTTATGGGGAGTAGAGGAAAGTGGGGGAGAGTTAGGGTAGAGCAGGATGGATAAAGGGAGGGGAGGGACAGGCGGGGGAAGAGGGAAGTGGCCGGGGAAGGGATAAGGACAAAGGCATAAATCCAGTTTGTAAATAAATAAATTAAAAAAATAAGTTCAAAAATTTCCATGTACCAAGCATAAATGGAAATGGATTGATTTACATTACAAAATGTTAGTGAAGTTATGAACTCCTATTTAATTTCCACATTAGTGATTGGACTATTCTTAAACTTTCCCATTAAAAATTTATTTTGGATTTGTCATTTGAAATTTTCAGGTATTCTTTGTATATTGGAAATGTATCACATACTTTTCCTAACTTCCAGCTCCTTGAACAATACAGGACATTGAAGCACAAGAGTAAGTAAAGTACATCATCTCTCTACCACTACTTAGTTCTGCCAAATACATCAAAATTAAAGCCAGATGTTGTAAAGAGAACAATACAGTTCTCTGTGGGGATAGAAAGTGTGTCATAAGTGGATGAAACCTTGTGAGAAGTTACCGGAAACAGAAAGCAGATGAAATCATTCTGTCAAAGGAACAGTGGAGAAGATGGAAGGACAAAGCTTCAAACATAGTTGAAAGTTACTTTAAAGTCTAGAAGAATAGAAAAGAAAAAAAGAGCCAACCACTCATTAAACATGTGAAGATCAACACAAGGTTTCTGCATAATTATCAGGATATTAAATTATAAAAAATAAAATCATGAAGATTCTAATTTTATGGAAAAATGTTTATTAGCAGACAAAATAATTCATGACATAAGGACAAAAAGTGGAAACACATGAATGTAAAAGTTTAAGACAAAAAAAACTAATAAGGTTTAGCATTTTTAAAGAGTTAGACTCTAGATTTAAAGCAAAACTAGACCACATTTAAAGCATACTAAGAACTCTTACAAAAAAACCCAAAAGACAAAATAACAGCTATCAGTCAATATAGCAAATAAGCAAGTTAACAAAAATTTTAGTACTATTTAATCATTGATTATGCCTCATGAATGCATGAATTTTATATAGATGTATAAGGGCATGTCATGTTTTTATGTATGTGTATAAATTAACAGATGTAGGTGCACATGGGTAAGCAAAGTCAAGTCTGCTGAATGAATGAGGATGACATTAACGATGCACAAAATCTACAGTGACAACACAAGAACTATAAAAACATTTGGCCTCTAATATTTCGTCATGCAATGGGGAAGACCCTCATGAGGCACCACACTTCCCTGAGGTACAGTGAGATTTACTTTCTTTAATGATATACCATCAATATACTGTCCGTATTCCAGTAAGTGCTCAGGCACATGCCTTTGCAGGCAACCCTGATGAAATTGAGCAGATCATACATGCACAAACATGAAAGTGAGGAGGGAGACTTGTTGGAAAGAAGAAGGCTTTCGATGGTAGAAGGAGGGAATATGAGAAAGGGTAATATGGGGTGAAAATGACTTAAATTCATTGTATACTTATATGAAGCTATCAAATAACTAAAAAAAAAACCTCAGAGTAAGATGGGGAAAAAATCTTGAAGATACAAGAGAAATGTAGACCCAGAATTCCAGGTAGAGTGGAAATATTTTGTCAGAATGAGAGGTAAAAATGCATTTTCCGATGAAAGATACTTTAAAAAATGACAGCCAGGATGTGCTAAAGCAGGTTTTTTTTTTTTTTTTTTTTTTTTTTTTGAGGAAACCAGAATAATGCTAGAAGCAAACTCAGATGGTTAAGGAAAAATAAATGAAGATTTTGGAAAGGCACATATTTAGGCAGACATAAAAGCTTTCTTTTTCCATTTTTTTATTTATAAAACTGCATGCAATTACTTAAAGCAGATGTATAAAGATTTGCCAGTTTACACTCAATGTAGATATGTAAATGTGAACTCACAGGAAGAGTGAGTTTCAGTGGAAAATACAGATATTTTTTAAAGTGTTGTGAAACTACCTGAAAACTCATTAACAATTTAGAGATGAAGAAGAAATAAATGTCTTTTAATGACTAGAAGGTTAAAGTCACAGCTCTTACAGGTATTGCTACTGGAGCCATAAATGGATGTCACCTTCGGAAGGAGAGCATATGTCCGAAGATAAATGCACATGCATCTTGGATTTGTAATGAGCTATGATTTATGTCAATGTAGTTACAATTTGGAATGGTGTTGTTAACAAACATAGAACACCGAGGATACTCCAAACAGGAGAAATTTATAAAATTTATAAAAATATTGGTATGGACTCTGTTCTTAGCTAGGTATTGCAGATACTGCACTGATTTTAAAGATTTAGATGTTAAATTCCCGTCAAAGGCTCATACACTGAAGAACTGATCTCTAGTTGTGATACTATTTAGAAATGGTGAAACGTTCAGTACATAGCCATTTGGAGAAGGAAGTTAGGTCAGTAAGGGCCAAATCAGAACAGTGGAACCTAGGCCACTGTCTCTCTGTCTCTCTGTCTCTCTGTCTCTCTGTCTCTCTGTCTCTCTCTCTCTCTCTCTCTCTCTCTCTCTCTCTCTCTACTCCTTCCTTTCCCAACTGCCATAAGTTAGAACCTTTTTCTAAGACATTCTCTTCACAGTGATATTCAGCTTGGCCACAGATTTTAAAGTAATGGAGTCAGCTGACCTTACACAAGACCCTTAACACTGTAAGCTGCAAATATCTCTTATTTAAACAATGATTCTCAAGTCTTCTTGGCATATCCGTTTAAAAGTGGCATAAACACCAATGATAGGAGAAATAGTTTAAGGGGTATTAATCATTCATTCGATAAAATACACTGAAACCTGAAATATTAGAAGGGCAATTTTACCTAATATATAATAAATATGTGGTTGATAGAGGTAGGTGAATTTTTATTTTTATTATCCTTTGTATCATTGAGTTTTACAACTGTTTACACTGTTCATTTATTATTTTTAAATAATTACAAATATTAAATTCATAATTCTCTTTGAGAAAAGCAGAAGACAAAAGCAAGACTTTGGTTCAGTAATATTATAGGAGATTAAAGAGCAATCATTTTGCAGTAGGAAATGCTTTTTAGATGGTCACTAATTATCTCAACATATTTTGCTGTCTTACAGATTCCATCACATCTTGATATATTTAGAAATAAGCTAAGACCTCCTAAGATGAGAAATAATAAATTCTGTGGAAAAAAATACCTGTTTTGAATAATTCCTTAGAATTTTTAATAATTTTAAGTAAAATTTTGTGTAGGGAGTCACCCATCCATTCATGAGCATGCAGAGGCCAAAAGTCAACACTAAATGTATTCCTCTACTGCCCCCATCTTATTGTTTTGGGAAAGGGTCTCTCTCACTGAACCTGTATATTATCTTTTAGACTAGACTGGCTGACCAGGAAGCCCCAGAGACCTTCCTGTCTCTACCTCACCAACACTGTGAACTTATCTTCATTCCCAGTCTTTTACAGTGTATTTGGGAACCAAACTCAGGCCTCCACCTTGCACAACAAGCACTTTCCCCTTGAACAATCCTTTGTTCCTAGAGTCAAAATTTAATATGAGTAGCAGGAACCAAGATTCAATCACATTCAAGATAGTGCTTCTGAGCTGGGGAAATGGCTCAGTTGGTACAGTGCTTGACATGCAAGCATGGAGGAACTGGCTTGATTCCCAGATAGGGGTATGTGCTTATAGTGCCTCTATATGACAAGGGCCAGGTCAGTGAGAGACTCTTCCTCAAAAAATTAATTTAAATTAAATTAAAAGGTGGATAGTTCCTTTAGTGCAACATGCAGAGTTGTCTTTCTACCTCTGCACACACTCATATGTGCACCTGCAAACACAAGCATGGAGAGAGAAAGAGAGAGAGAGGGAGACAGAGAGACAGAGACAGAGAGACAGAGAGACAGAGATTTTCTTTGGAAATTAACAGCTTTTGTGATTATTTATTAGTGAGAAGATTTAATACTTAAAATTCAGCTCCTATACAAAGCAACTCTGAAAATTCAGCTTATTTTATGAACAAGCAATACTTTCTTTACTCAGAATATATGTTTCTTGCTTTAACATAAGTGGCAGTTATCTGTGTAAACTCTGGGACCCCTGATTATTTAGAGTTGGGCACAGTTACATGTTTATCATCTATGAGCGGTGTCAAAGTTCACCTATGTGGAGAAAAGGTTGAAAGTGCGAAAGGCTTTCTTAGTTAATGTGTCCAACCCTGTAAGCAGTGATGGTATAGTTTTCTCCACTGGATCTCTGCAGATTATCCTAATTACCTTAGGGCCCTTCTTCAGCAAAAAATCAAACTGCTCTCAGAGCTATTTGTAACAATCATTTATATAACCTTATTTCTTTTGTTTGTTTGTTTTTGTATGTGTGAAAGAGAGGGAGAGGGAGAAGAAGAGAAAGATAGAACAGAGAAAACCTAGGAGGAGGAGGAGAAGAAGAAGAAGTATGTATCCCACCTACTATGTGTATGTATGTATAAGTCAGAGGAAAACTTTCAGATTGGTCCTCTCCTTCAACCATGACCCTCAAACGTAGAACACCAGTCTTTTAAAATGAATATTTCCTGGTTCTACTCATATCTATAGAATAAAAAATTGAACATAAGACCTGGAAATTTAAATTTAAGACACCACTCCCTAGAATCCTGAATTGTGACGACAAGTAGATCCTATTTCTTTATTTTGATCCCTATTTTGTCTGGCTTCCAAAATTTCTTATGGATTACTTGAAACTCCAAATTTTATGTCCACGAAATTCTCTACAAATATTCTATGCCTTCCCAAAGTAACTGTCTTCTACTGAGGTGCCATACATCACATGGACTGCTTTTAAGACTGGATGTGCTCTTGCATCTCATGGTCCCTTACAGATTATTGTTCCTTCCTCTGTGAAGATCTTATATTCCTTTAACAGCCTCACATCCTAGTACCTACAACTCATTCTCTTAAGATTTTATCAAAGGATATAGCTTTCTCTTCTACCCTGTTCATGCCATTTGTCAATACTATTTTCCATTCAATCTTCTTGGGTTTCTTCTATCATAAACTTAATATATTATTCCAATTTTCTGATTCACCCAGTATATTCAACTATAATCCAGGGATTTGTGCTTGTGAATATATAGTGGAAGAGGTTGTGAGATCACCATAGTATCCTGATTCTTCTAGTGGAATGAATATCCCTTTTGCTAGCAAACATCTTTCTTACCACATATGCAAAGGAACTAATCTCTTCCCCTTTGTTGCAGTTCACCTGCATTGTTGCTGATAAAATCACCATCAAACAACTTAAGGGAATGAGGGGTTTAATTTGTTTGTCCATCTTGCCAGGAGAGCTTTTATGAACACCAGGCCAAGGGAACTGGCTACATAATATCCAATTAACAGCTGAGAGAGACAATCCTTACTTGCCAGACCAGCATGTCTGCCCAGTTATATGCAAGGCTGCTCCCTTTCTCAAACAGTTCTCTTTGTTTTATTCATCTTATTGAGGACTAGTCTCACCTACCACGGACTGGGCCTTCTCCACAGCTGAAGATTTGTTCTGGGCTTAACTCAGTAATTAATTACCACAAATGTGCCCAGAACTCGAACCCTTAACCATCGAGTTGACATCTGTGCCTAACTGTGACACTCCACCTCTTGTAAAGTTGACATAAGAATATAACACTTTTAAACTATAACTTTCAATCCTTGTCCTAACAGATGTTAACTTTATCTTATCAATAGGTTTAATTTTATTAATTCCAAAACTCTAAAACATTCTCATAGAACAATCTTAAAGTGTTCTGCCATTAAAAGATCAATTCCACCACTTTAAAACCTTAACCAGAAGATTTTTATCAAATTATTATGTTAAACACTTCAGCCCCATAAAATATTAAAACAGAAGTATATTGACATGATAAGAAAATGTAAACTTAGAATCAAGTCTAGCAAATCAAACACCATATCCTGTACTTCAATGTCCATCTTCTGTTGCTCATGGTAGCTCAAATATTCTAGGCATTCCCAATCCTTCTTTGCAGCTCGAAATTATACAAGCAGAGTTTGTCTGGACCAGGTTGAATTTCCACTCGCAGCCCCTCTTAACATACATCCCATGGTTCTGGCATCCCAACAATACTCTGGGTTCACTTATTCATTTATAAGCTTCACTATCCCCTGCAGGAATTCCACACCTGCTACTCAATGCCAAGCTTCTGGGATACCACCTGGGGGGATGCTGACAGATTCCTCAGCAAGATTGATACATAGCTTGGTCCACTTGAACCACAGCTGTAACAACTTTTGCATGCTGACTCTGGAAAAGCCTCTTTCTAGGTAGCTGAAATTCCAAAAGGCAAAAAATGGTTTCAGCTTGGGCTTTTGACCCCTGAAAAAATTCTGTTTTCAAACCACGGAATCGCCATACAGTGGTATTCATTTCTTCCACCATCCCAGTGCAAACCACTGTTTTCCTTCACTAAAGCTCATATCTCCAACAGTGGCAGCTGCTCTGTCTGCCCTTTCCTCAACAAAAACTTCAAGGCTGTCAACACGGCTTTCCTCTACTAAGGAAAGCAGTCTGTAAAGTATAAAAGTAAGGTTGTTACTTCAAAAACACACCGCACCACGGACTAGATGGAAGTTTTTAATGGAGTTCCAAGAACCACCAGGCCAATCGTGGGGAAAGGGAGAGGAGAGGAAAACGAAACAGAAAAAAAAAAAAAAGAAGAGTGGAGAGAAGAGTTGGTGGGTGGGTTGAGGGCCCAGGGTCTGAGGTGATTTCCTGGGATCTTTGCCCAGCTCAGGAGCTGTGGCCAGGATCAGTCTTTGATCTTGAACCTATGCTAGAGTGAGGCAAGCACATGCTCTTAAACGTATCCTTAGGGGGACCGTAGCCATCAAGCAGAAGCTCTGCCCTGGAAGTGGGGGGACTGAGGAGCAGGAATCCTATCATTCCAGTCTCTTGTTAGTGATAAGGGGTGGTATAATCATTCTTAGCTACTTTCTGTTGGAGGGGGTTGGTGTAGGAAAGGTTATAGGCTGGAGTGATAGAGTCCTGTTCTTGAGTTCTCAGGGTGAGGGTGCTAACAATTGTGGGCTGGTTCCATCTGGGTTGCCAGCCTCTGGTATGGGTTTGATGGATAGGTGTTCAGGAGCATTTGATTGAAAGAGCATAGGGTGACTTCACTGATCCTGTCCTGGAGACCTCTGAAAAGACAAGGCAGGATAAGCAACAACAGGCAAATAGCAGCTAAAGGGCCTACAAGGGAAGAATCCAAGTTGTCAAGGGGGGGCCACAGTTGTAAGCCTTCCAGTGAAAGGATTTGAGCTGCCAAGTTTTGGGAGGTTGTTGATCCTCTCTCCCACTTTTTTGTGAGGTTGGTGTACTAGGAGTTGATTTTGAAGGATGACTAAAGCCAAGAAATTGAGTTGAGCTTGTAGAAGTTGGCTGGATGATACCAACAATAGCTGAAAGTTCTAGGTCTCTCCTGGAGTGGTGGAATGGTGTCAGGGTGCAGTCTGTTGAGTGGGGAGTGTGTGGAGGATAGAGTTGCTAGTAGGAGAGACAAGACTGAAAAAGTTAAATCAAGATTTGATTGAACTACTATTCCCAGGAAGGCAGGGAAGGGGTTACATTGAGCTTGTTAATTATCTGGTTCATCTAATAGTCATCAGAATGTTTGATCACATACAGAGAGGATGGCAATAAATGGCCATAAATGGCTTAAATGGGACCGATATAATCTGGCTCTGGATTTGTAGCATTTCAGATCTCTACACTTTATTGGAGTCAATCAGCCTTACAAACACAGCAGTATCTTTATGTTTAGTTTCCTGTTGGTAAAACATCACAGTTTTATGCATGCAGAAACCACATTGAATTGGCCACATATATCCCACATCCCCTAGTGTCTGCTGAGTAGCGGGTGATGATAGCAGGTGGGAGAACAGTCTTCAGGAGACAGATGGCTAATTGGAAGAGCCATTAATAAAAAAATCTGCATCATATTAAATTCACTAGCCATAATGATCTAAATCTGATATGTATTGTTTTTGTCCTTTATATCTGATATAATATATATAAAATTAAAATAAGCAGTTGCATTGTCTGGCTCAGTAAAGTTAAGATAATGGGGGAGGGAGAGCAGTATTTCCTTTGAGCTAGTGTGTCTTAGTTAAACCCTATAGTCATATTAAGATCTTTTAATATTATGGGACAAGCAATTAGACCCTTTAGGAATTAGGATTTTATGAGTCTTATGGGCATAATAAAATCTCTGTTTAATCAAGACAGACAATTGAAAAACGCTTTAATACATGAAGCTCAATTCCTAACAGGTATGTTTCTGAGGCTCAATGTCTTTTCTTCTATAACATAGACGAAGCATAATGGATAACATTTCCTTTACCCATCTCATCAGTGAACTTGCTTTAACTTTCAAAGTAGCATCTCATCAACTGTCTCATAAGTCTATCATCCCATAAATCTTCGCAACATACTGTAGAACCAACTCACAAACCTCCTGCACATACTCCAACCTTCTAAGTAACATACATATTTCCTTCCCTCTACCTGATGATTCCCTGCTGTTTTCATATTAAAGGAAGGAATTAACAGGAGACCTCGCCATTAAAAGAAATAAAGAGTTGAGTCTGACTTGGCAATTCTGTAGACAGTATACATTAACACATAGTCATTTGTGTATCTTGAAATCTAAGATATTATAGCTCTAATATTAGGCAATCTTTCACAATTTTGTCTTTAAAATACATGACCCTTTATAATATAAATACAATAGAAGACTTTTGACTTAGGATACAAAGCCTGATAAGGTTAAGGAGACCAAGCTGTTTGTGATTGTCCTTTAAATTCCCATTTCAAAAGAAAATTTAATATACACTTCTAAGTAGAGATCAAGACACTATTAAATATGGCATGAACAAGCAGCATGTGATTCTTTAGAACTCCGTAGGCACATTATATGAAATAGCATCTACAATTAGGCACATGGCAATAGAAACAGTTAGAAATCACTACATCCAAATTATGCTGTCAAGGTTGTAACAGAATAGAGTAGTAGAAAACAGATTTCTCTTCCAAGAAAGGGAGCTTATACATAACACAAGGAGAATGAAGAAATTCCAGTGAATTTGCTAGAATGCTGGCACGAGATTCCATAAAAGAAGTTGGAGGAATGGGTAACATTAATCAGCCTATATCCATAGTGGCTTTGGTATTCCGGGAACACATGGAAAAATCTGTAAATAAATTACCAAAGTGACACTATTTTGTAAGTATACAAGTCCTTGGTAAGAGCACAATGTCACCTTTTTGTGAACATTTTAATCAACATTAAACAAGATAAAGTACTTAAGTCAGTATGTGCTTAGGCCTTTTAATGTTATCAAAATAGCTCATTTTTAAGTGTGCATATGTACTTTAATTGAGCATGCCAAATAAAAACAAAAACCAAAATAGGAATATAAGCATGCAATAATGAAAAAAATTGAAGTGGCCACAATTTTGTTATTTTGAAATACAAAACATATGTAGTGAGTAGACAGACATACAGGGTTACACAAAATGCAGGTAACCAAGCAAGCTAGAACACTTTTTAAAGTGATCAAAATAAATACTATTTGATAGGTATCTCCTATAGACAAGGACTTATAATACATTGGCAACAGTTTTGAAATTAGTTATTAATTTATGCCTCAATAAATTGAGACTCTGTATAGTGTTAGAAATAGACATTAAAAACATCAAAAGCAGATTATTTAGGAAAACCTTATTAAAAATAGAAACTGGTATTAATTAAACAGTACATTAGAATAATATGTAGCATTTGATCCAGTTATTATTTTAATTATCAATGACATATTATTCCTATAATAAATAGTGGGTAAAACTTGAAAATAAGTTTTAGAAAACATTTGTATTATAACATATTAAAGAGATATGATAAAACTCTATGCATTGATATATTCACAGATCAGACAGACAATACATGGTACAGTTGGCCAGTACAGATGAGAAGACAACCATGAAAAACCTTGAAGCAACAAAGACATGCCTCAATATATTCATATTTTAAAGACTAAGTATTTAATAATGTATGAGTTTGGATGGGAATTAACCTGGGAAACATTTGTCACATATGATCCCTTTTAAAGCAGACAGTGTGGTGCGTAGAACTTAGAAAGTCTGGGAAGAAACACCCTGCGTGCATGAGTTCCCTTCTTCAGTGTGAACTGAGTATTGTTTAAAGAGCAGTAAGACATGTTAGTCACTAGGCAGGAAAAAAAAAGTCAGCAAAGCTTTCTAATGCAGAAATCCAAAAAGCGAGTGATTGTCCTTTTAAATATACCTTAAGGCAGAAAAACATGATGTATCCAAGCGATAAATGAAGGCACTTAATTGTTTTATTATTATTATTATTATTTATTCAACTGTCCACATGTGTGTGTGTATGTGCCCGCGCGTGTGTGTGTGCCCGTGTGTATGTAGAACCACGGACGAATTCGGGAACCACCATGGACGCCTCCACCTCCTTCTGCCCCGGGATTCACAGGCTCCGCCCTATCAGGACCAGAAGCGCAGGCCGCCCCGCTTCCACCTGGCGTCTATACATGGGATCTGGGATCTGATCTCAGGACCTTCCGCCTGCAAGGCAGAGGCTTAACTCCTGAGCTACCTGTCCAAGTCACACTTAATTGTAAGAGACTTGAAAATCCATAATGTTGTAAATTCTAGTAAGAACTTAAAACTCATAAGAATTTAAAACTCAAGGAGTGAGGTGAAGGAAAACAGAAAGAACAAAAACAAAGCCAAAAAAAAAAAAAAAAAACCAACCAAGTCGATGTAAATCAACCTGTTTTAATTATAACTTTGGAGAAGAAAAGAAGACAATGAAATGATTTGAAGGGGCTTTAGGATCTCTTGAAGTGAGAGGCATAGACGGATCAAATTTAGCGTGGGAGGTATACCTGCCAGAGGAGGTGGGGGTGGGGGAGAAAGGAGCAGAAAAAAAGAGAGAAGACAGAAAGAAAAGAAAGAATAAAGGCTTACGGAAGTCTCCAGTTATTATCAGCAGTGTTTGGTCGCCCTCTTAAACACTGTGAAAAAGCCTAGGCCAAGAAGGCGGGAACTGGACCCAAAAGCGGAGTCCCTATTTCAGGGGTGCAAGTTTAGTTCTATGGACTGAAGAGATGTGACCAGCACCACAGACCAGATGGAAGTTCTAACCGTGGGAGGAAGGAGAGGAGAGGAGAGGGAAAAAGAAAAAGGGAAGAGTGGAGAGAAGGGAAGGGTGGGTTTTATACAGGGTTGGGAGATGGGTTGAGGGAGTGGGGGTTTGGAGGTGATTTCCCAGGACCTTTGCCCAACTCAGGTGTGATCGGATCAGTTTTTGATCCTGACCCTGCGCTAGAGTGAGGCAAGCACATGCTCTTAAAAGCACCCCTAGTAGGACAGTGGCCTTCAAGCAGAAGCTTTGCTCTGAAAGTGGGGAGAGTATCGTGGAGGAGTGGAAACGCTGTCACAGTCCATCTTTGAATTCAACTTTTTCCAAGTCCTTGTTCCTTTCATCACAAATTATAATTGGTGGCAGGGGAGATGGCCCAGGGGCTAAAACTCTCGCCTGTCAAGTGAAAGGACCTGAGTTCAGATCCTCAGATCCCATATAAAAAGGGCAGGAAGCTATGGCCGTGGTCTGAATTCTGGTTCTGCAAAGCAGACCCTATGAAAACCCAGCAGCAAAGCAAAAAGGAGGTAGAGCAATCCAGAATAATTCCCAATGTCACCCATGTATACACACACACATACACATACACACACATTACACACAAAGCACGTGGGTACTCCCCCCCCCCTTTTTTTTCCTATAGTTTTGTCTCAGAAATGAAACTAGACCTCCAAAATCTCCCTATGGATCATACAGTCTTCCTTTCCTAGCTGCTAGAACTTCTGACAGAATGGCTTCTATTTTACTAGTTCCTGACAACATTTAGGACTTGCAGTTTCCTAGGTTCCTTGGAACTCCAGAGAGGAAGACAGCGTTTACTGGCCAGGGCTCCTCTCCACAGCTCAGCACACAAGAAACAGGCATCATCCTGCTGGTCTCAGTTCCTCCCTGAGGAAAAAAGAAACAACTACACAGCTAGCACCTCATCTCTCACAGCTCCTGCTGGAGGCATTAACATCTGCCTTTCATGTCTCAGGCTGAGACTCGACATACTCCTGCAGCTTCTGGCAGGCAGCTTGAGGAGGAAGAGTGTTTTGGCCAAGCATGAACTTTTAAAGAGGAACCCAGGATCTCTGATCAGGCTAAAAGAGGAAACTCATTTCCTGTGTGTGGGCCATCTGCTGAGGGGGAACATTTCTGTTTTATTTGATATACAGAAAGCACTACGAGTCAAGGGATATGGGAGAGACAATTTTTTTTTCCAAATAAAAGAACAGGCTAAATCTCCAAAAGTCATTCTTGTGATACGTGAGTCATAAAACCTGTCAGGACAGAAATGTATGCATGAGACACCAAAGGGAAAAAGTTAAAGATGCACCAAACAAATTGTAAACTGAAGAGGATTATAAAGAAGCTATAAGATTCACGGGAGTTTCAGCAATAGAATACTTAAACAGAAGAATCATTCAATGAACTTGAACATAGGGAAAGCATCCAGAGAGGACTGAAAGGAATAAAAATGAGGGAAGATCCTTAAAGGACATTGGGGAGCCAACCAAAATATTTTCTGTGGGAATTGTAGAAGAAGGTGAAGGAAAGGATAAAACATTAATTTAAGTATATAATACATGAAAACCTCCCGAACCTGGGAAAGAAATAGCCACCCAGAACCAGGAATCCAAGGGACATAAAATGAACCCAGAAGTACATTGAAGCAAATAGAAATTAAACTGTGGAAAATTAGACAAAGAATATTGAAAACATTGGGAGAAAAGTGACTGACAGGAAGCTAAGATTGCCAGCATGGTTGTATTTGTTTTTAGAACCTGTGAAGGCTTAGAGGGAGAGGCATAAGGTAGTCCAAGGCTGGAAGAAAACTGCCAGACAAAAATGCCCCACCTTGCAGATATTTTCTTCTGAAGGAAAATGAGGTAATATCTTAGACAAATCAGTTCATCACCCTTAGACTGCCTTAGGAGGAATGCTAAAATGATTTGTTCAAGTCAGAAAGAGAGTATGCTAAATAGCAACAGAAGCATATGATGTAAAACTCATTGTAAAAGGCAAATAATAAACAACATTATGAAACTAATGATAGATGTTACCTCAACTGTAGAATAAAAGTTAAAAGACATAGTACTGGAAATAATGTAATTAAATTATATTAATGGATTCACAATTTAAATAGCTGTGAGCTATGACATTATATGTATATGCATATAATTGCTGTACCTGAGCGATTAAAGTAGGGTATAACTTAAATGTTAAAATGGTTTAAGGTCACTGTAAGATATTTTGTCAAGTCATATTAACTACAAAGAGATTATCTATAAAGTTATACAAAAACAAATAAAAAAGGAAGTAAAACCCTAGTGAGGCAAAAAGGCAATGGAAAAGAAAGTCAGCAAAAGATTGGCAAGCAAAATAGTTAGCAAGATAGCAATAGTAAATATTTGCATAGCAATAGTTCAAATAAATATGTGTTAAATTCCCTAGTGACAATGGAAGTAGTTTAATAAAAGTTCAAGATATAATTGTATGTTGCCAACACTGACCTTACTTTGAATTCCGAATGCAAATAGATTAAAAGTTAAAAGATAGAAAAAAAAAAAAAACTCTATGGAATAGTAACTAAAATACAGCAAAGTTATGCTTATGTAAGACAAAATATTTCTTATACCAAAACTACTTCTAGTTACAAAGTCACAATGCAATGCTTTTTAAAAAATACTGTAGGGCTGGGTAGATGGCTCAGTGGATAAATGCTGGTAGCACAGGAATATGTGGGAGAGGTCTGAGTTCCAGAACCTGTGTAAATGATTCAGCTGGAGGTTCAAGGCCACCATTTCAGCACTTGGGAAGCTAAGACAGCAGGACCACGGATTCAAGACTGGCTCAGGCTACTTGGTGACCTCAAGGCTGAACTCAGCTGTGTGAGCGTGTGAAGTGGAAAAAAAGCAAAAGAGAGAAAATAAGAGAGAGAGAGAGAGAGAGAGAGAGAGAGAGAGAGAGAAAGAGAGAGAGAAGGAAGGAAAGAAGAAAGAAAGAAAGAGAGAGAAAGAAAAAAGAAAGAAAGAAAGAAAAAGAAAAGAAAGAAAGAAAGAAAGAAAGAGAGGAAAGAAGGAAAGGAAAAGAAAGGAAGAAACTAAGGATGAGAAAAGAAAAAAAAAAAACTACTCCAACAGAAAGAAAATAATTGTGAATATATATCACCTAACCTGAAAAAAATGTAAATATATATATATACTGACAAATTTGAAAGGGGAAATTTTCATTGATCTAAAAAAAGTAAGTGATTCCAATATCCAACTTTCAGCAAAGTATAGAACATCTAGACAGAAAAGTCAAAACAGATACAGGAGATATGAATAACAATAATATCAACTAGACCTGACAGAAATATATAGGATTCTACATACATGTGATTCATGTAGCACATGAATCATGCAGAACAGAGCTTGTTATCTCATAAAACAAACCTTAAATTTATCATTGAGTTTATACTATATTAGATTGAACCAATTTAAATTCAAGCTTATAGATAATATCTTATCTATTTATTTACTTATTGAGGAAGGTTCTGGCTATATAGCTTAGCTTGAACTAGTACTCACTGAGTATCCAGGTGAGCCTTGAACCTGTGATAATTCTCCTGCATTGGTCTCCAGAGTGCTAAGACTAGAGACAGGTACCACTACACTAAGGATAAATTTTTAGATTATATTTAAATGATATTTAGATGATATTTTTAAAGAGGATATCAAAAATGTAATAGAAAATAGACCAAAGGGATAAACATAGAAAATGAAAGAAAAAAAATCCCTTTAATGCATAAAAATTTATAGCTAGCTTTAACTGTGCAAAGAAAAAGGTATAAAGTATACTCAGATTATACTATTATCAGATTGGAAAAAATTAATAGTTTAACAACAATTGACAAGGAAATGGGGAAACTGGCTTCTTCACATATTGTTTACAGGAGCATCAAATTGTATAATCCAATTGCATTCAGATCAGCTTTATCTATCAGCTATGTAAAATCACATATCTTTAAACCAGCAAGTGCATTTCTGGGAGTTTACTCAAGAAATACATTTAGATTGTGACTGAAAGACATATTTATCAGGTCATTAATTTAACATTTGTATCATAGTACAATGTTGGAAGCATACCGATATGTCAGTAATAAGAAACTATTTAAAATTAATCATAATACATTCATTAACAGTACTATAATACACTCTTTAATAGTACTATGAAAGTTAAGCATCACTCTGTGCTTGTTTTGGAAAGATTCCCCTTATACTGTGAAAAGGAGACCTTTAAGCACAAAGACATAATAGAGATCACAAGGCATGCCAGCTGCAAAGTAGATATTATGGCTGCTCATATTTCAGTTCCTCTCTTTTCTCTAGATCTCATGCAATACAAGAAACTTTCATATGACCCGATAAATGAATCAATGCGATATTAGGAATTTTGAAATGTAGAGCTTTTAAAACTCCAGGAGAATGAAATCATGTCACCTGAAGGCCAAAGAATGAAAGCAGAGAGCACTATACCAAGGAAAGTAAGCCAGACACAAAATGACAAATATTATCTATTTCCCCTCATATTTGCAAGCTAGAATTTTAACAAATGACCTAAAAATAACAGAACGGTTACTAGGGAAGAGTAGGGGGACTAGGAAGAGAGGGATAAGAGAATTTTGGGGAGTATAAATGGCTAAGTATGATTATGCATTATGAAAGTCACAGTAAAATCTATTAATATGTATAATAAATGTGCATGAATGGCTACATAGGATTCCTGGGAGACATATTATGTATTTTACTTGAAAGATGCACAGGTCCTTTTCATTTTGGAGAGGATATCTTGGACATTCCTTAATGCAGAATTATGGTATCTCTCCAAACTTCATTGATAAGTTAAACCCTTGAACATTTTTTAATTAATTAATTTATTTTTTCTACTCATACAAACTTAATAGGTACCTTATTCTCCTCCCTTCCCCCCTCCCCGGATCCCCTTACTCCCTCCCCCCTTTCCCCTTCCTTTTCCCCCTTCCCTTTCTCCCAGTGCCCCCTCCCCCCTCCCTGGAGCATCCTTTAGTGTGAATGTCAAACTTCCCTCTTGATCCTCTTCTCTGATGAGGTGTAAGGACTCAGTAACATTGCCTAGAGTCCTTTCTTGTGTTCCCCTTTAGTAGAGGAACACTACTGTGGCTGTTAATCCCTTGCTTCTAAGGATCTTAGTTCCTGTGATCCATGCTGGACTTTGAAACCCTTGAACATTTATAGACCTTTTCTTCTGCCTTGTAAAATGCAGAAGAGAGCTTACATACATGCAATGAGAGCTTACAATGTATTTCCTAGTATCTGAACATTTTAGTGGATGAAGCATGTGCTTGTAGTACAAGTGTGGGCATCTGAGTCCAAGCCCTCAGAGCTCACTAAAAAAGCTGAGCGTTCTGATGTGTGCTTGCAAAACTGGGCTGGTGAAAACAGGCAGAACCTTGGGCCTTACTGGACATCTAACATAGCCTAATGGCTGAGTTCCAACAAAAGACTCTGCCTTAAAAAATAAGGTGGATAACTGGAGAGATGGCATAAGGCCTTGTAGGCAAAAGAACCTGAGTTTGGATCCCCAGATCCCAGGTAAAAATGCTGGGTGGAACTGGTGGCAGATTATAATTCTGGTCCTGGAAGGTGGAACCTCGGAAACCCCAGAGTAAAGGTGAAGAAGGTAGAACAATACAGGATGATTCATAATATCACCTTTGGGTCTCCACAGGAATACACACTAAAGTGTCCTTGTGGGCACACACACACACACACACACACACACACACACACGTTGGAAGGATCTTGAGGAACACCTGAAACTGACCTATTACATCCACACAAATATGTACATATATCCACAACCACTATATATCACATAAAAATGTATGCATATACACACATGCATGTGCACAAATATAATCCTACTAAGATCTGTTTCTCCAAGACAAAAAGCCAAGGAAAAGTTCCTGATCTTAATTAAAATAATGGCAATAATTCCAAACAAAAAGTGAAATCCAAAACAAAGCAGAACACCCGAAGTCCCTCGGAGGATGCACACAAGTAAGTTTCAAGAAAAATGGGCCTTATACGTACAGACAAATTTCTTTGGCTGATAAGAGGCATATGAGAATTGATAACGATATTTCAGACACAGATGATTCCCAGGACTCCAGTTTGGACAGGAACATAATTGAGAAAGCCATTTGAGTGAGTAAGAACAATTTCATTTCAGTGATAAACAATATGACTCTTCAGAACCAAACAGAAAAATAACTATTTTGGATACAGTTATGAAATATATTATCTGATCTCTTCCTCTTCCTCTTCTCAAAATGTCATTAGTATATTCTCAAGAATATAGACATCAGGTCCAGGAAAATTGAGATAGAAAGATAAAAATTCAGTGAAAGTAAGTTCTGCCATTGATTTTCATAGTTGGAGATTTAACTAATTGTGATCAGCACTAAAATTTAAAATCTCATGTTAAATTCTTAACATGAAAAATAAATTGCAAAGGAATGATGCTGTATAGATACTCAATGGATTGTTCACTGACTATCCTTCTGAAGGTCTGCTCCTGGGCAGATGTCTGGGACTGACAGTTATAGTTTACTCTCTCCTTATGTTTGTCAATCAGGGCTGGTGGAATTCATGGACCAGATTTCACTGAACCAAATGTGTTTTGACAGAGAGCATGAAACTCACACTGGCAGAGGGCCCACATAGCATTATTATGTTGACTGCGTTGCTAAATTTGAAACGGAACTAATGTGGTAGCTCGTTTGCAGTGTTTTTCAGTGTGACTCTTCTTCGCATTATTTCTTAAAACCATTTGTAGGTAGATGTCTGAAGTATCATCTTCTACAGGTAAGAGTTTTGTAAATTTTCAATGACATAAAAGATAGTAAATTAAAACAAATTATAATTATATTAAGATATTATACTCTCATGCAAACAAGATAAAATGTTGAAGATAGATACAGGAAAATCTATGTCAAACAGCAATAATAAAATAACAAATTCCTCTGAATTAGGCAAACAAAACAGCAATGGCTTTTCTATAATGTTATAGAAAGCCAGTAAGTGAAATGAACACTCAGGGAAATTTTTTTTCCAGTTACTCCTCTGATGCCAAGATGAATACATGACCAACAATTTAAGGGAAATAGGAGTTTATTCTTAGTTTACAGTTTTTGGTTACAGTTCATCATTGTGATAGGAGAGTCTACATCAATACCAGAGCTGAGGTGACTGGCTGCACCAGATCCACAGAGAGCTGAAAGAGGCCCGTGCTTTGTAACTTTCCTGCCTGCTACAATACTGAACCAGCTCTCTCCATCTTACCCACCAGCCCAGGCACTGGTCCACCCACAATAGACTGTCTTCCCACATCAATTAGATAATTTCCCTAAGGCAAGCTCAGTGCTTGCCTTAAGTAAATAACCCTTCACAAACAGGCTTAGACTTCAATTCTTAAGTTGGCTTCTGTAGTTAACTGCCATAGTGAGCCTATTCAGTTCTGTAAATTTGGCATCAAATATTATGGTGATTAAAAACTAGACAAATCAATGATCTCAAAACAGAACTCTGTAATGGTCAGTTGTTCTTAGAATCGGGGTAGGTAAACTGCTAATTTCTTACTTTCAAAGAGTCTATTAAGATCTAACATAACATTTAAAACTTTTATGACAACTGATATGTTATAATTAAACTATTACCATCTCTGATATTTCTGCTGTGTAACAGCATGGAGAGATTTTAAGGCAAATGGAGTTGATGGTAAAATGAGCCAACTTTTCACATTTCCCTGAGCAGAACAAACTAGTTTCCAGCATTCTTGTGATGTCAGCCTGAAATGGAGAAGACAGTCCTCCAGGCTGAGAGACATTCTCCACATTAAGCATGATCCTGGGGAGACATGCTCACTGTGAGTGATACCACTCTCTGGGCAGGGGTTCTGGAGTGAATAAAAGGGAGAAAGCAAGTTGAGTATGACAAACATGCATGCATGCTTCTGTTGCTTTCTATTCTCCACCGTGAATATAACATGACCAGATCTCTCAAGTTTCTGCTTTGTAATCTCCTGACATGATAGACCATAACCTAAAATTTTGAGCTAGAACAAATCTGTTCTTCCTTCAGTGCATTTTGTCAGAGTATTATACTGAATAAACTACAAAAATAAAGTAACACAAATTTTTTCTTTTCTTTTTCTTTTCTTTCTTTTTTTAAGATTTTGTTGACAATGCACTGCAATAACACATAGGTAGCCCAGGTCTCACAAGGAAAGTCATCAGACAGGTCCCGGATGACTTGGTGAAGTTGACACTGTGGAGGCAGCAGCAGTGACAAGGGCAGTGGCGACTAATTATAAAGGTTACTAGAATTCCAAGAAATCTTTCACATTAACTGTGCTCAGGAGCATTAGTGACCAGTTTGCAAACAGAGCTCCCATCTTCATTTCTCATCAGATCAACAGGGAGCCAGGCTTCTACATGCTGTTTGAGGACAAGACACAAGGCATACATAGAAAAGTAGCATTATGAATTAGGGAGCTAGCCAAGGGTGTTTAGCATGAAAGGTGACATTAAATGAAACAAAAAATCAGATGGCGATGGATGGTTCTGCACTTGGGAGATCACAGAGGGTCCACTGGCAAAAATACTGTCTGCTAATACCAATCATAGTATCAGACAGTAACCAAATAAAGTGAATTGCTTGAAATTATCCAGTATATAGCTGTTTACAAAAAAGGGAAGACTGTGTCCAAATTTCATGTGTAATAGAATAGAAAAAGTAGCCTTTTTAGAGTAACCTTTAGAGAGGTTCTTTAGGGCCAAGATTCTAATCAAAGACCCATTATAAGTGTAAGGGAGATAATAATTCCATTTTAACTTGTTCCAATTCTTATTTTCATACATAAGCATAAGATCTTGAAGCTCCCAACTTTCAAGGATCATATTAAACATTTAAGTTTCCATGGAAAATCAGTTGCTCTACGAACTTCTTGTGTACATAAAGAAAAATAAGTTTAGGATGTTCTTTTCAAGGTTGAAAGATGTCTCATTTTTACTGTTTGAGTGAAGAAGTGGTATTTTAAACTTTATGCTCATGACATGTTAAGCAGAGTTTTACATATGATTCATGCACCATTACTGTTGAATAAAAAGCACTGACATTTTTGGTACATTTACACCTTTAGTCACCCACATGGGGTGTTTGTCCGTAAGAAGAAAAATCAGGTAATTGGTGCCAATCATGTTTTTTTTTTTGCAGTCCTCTAAAGGACCTAGTGGGGGCAGCCAGTCCTTTCCAATGACTTCTATGTTACTGGAGAGGAGTAGTTCTGAATCACTCAGGAGAGAAGATCAAAACCAGGTTTGGGGATGAGGGTCAAGAATATGTGCCCAAAAAGCAAAATTTAAATTATTAAGATTGATTGCTGATTTTGTAAAGAGGAAAAGTGAAATACAGGCAAGTATATTTTCCTGTCTTTTTGGAATTTATTGTTACATAGAATATCATGGCCATTAACAACTTTTCATGGGTCATGAGCACATCAGTCTTACTCAGAGTATCTTGAACCTGTGTACCCAATTGTTCTGAGTCTCCCCATTTTCAGTTCAAAGGCTGTATGAGTTTGTCTTATGTTCCTATTCCCTGGTGGAAGGGACGGCACCATTAGCAGAGAGGAAAGCAATTTTTCAGGTGAAGAGCCTGGCATACCGGAAGTCTTTTAACCCTTCTCAAGCATAGAGCAAAGAAATCTGAAAAGGAGATTTCCAACAAGAGCTTTCCAACCAAGTTATCATTCTGGTCACAAGCCAGGAGCCTGCCCTTTGGAAGGATTCTTTAGTTGCGTTTTATGGTTGTCTTGAGGATTAGAGTGAGACATTTTCATCCTTAAGAAAAGTAAAAATAAAGTAAAAACCATTAAAAAGCAAGAGAAGCAAAAAGGGGTATGCCTAGGGCCCCAACCCTTATGTGCTGGCTAAAGGGACTGAAGCTAATTGCAAGATAAGATCTAGGAGGCCCTGTTGTGGGTAGGCTAAGGAAGGGGGTTGTCCTGGGTCTGATTTATGATGCCACCACTAGTATCTCCTGGTCACATGTGATCATGCTGTTCCCTTGCCAGGATGAAAATGAATGCACTGTTTTCTTTCACTAGACTTTGGGAGTCAATCTCTTGTATCAGTTTTCACTGTTGAATCCTTTTTCTGTGGCATCTTTGATTTTATTATCTTAGTCCCTTTATTCTTCTTATTTCATTTTTCTGGATCTCAAGTTGAAAAAAAGAATTACTCACATTCCTAAATTCAGTTGGTTCAAGAGTCCCAAGGAGAACAACTGTCAGAGGACTATGGCTCCTCCTTATGGACTCTGTAGGAAGTTTTCATGCAGTATAAACTCAAAGAAGAGGAATGCAAGAATGAGGAAGTTCAAGTTAATTTAACAGGGAAGGGGTTTGAGTAATTAGGGAGTGTTCTTAAACAATGTATTGATGTAATCACTATCTGCTTGGACAGAACACTATATTTGCTCCAGGTAATTCTGACATCTTATATAGTCTTTGTGTTTCCTAACTAAGCTTTTTCCAGGCCCTCCTGGGATCAGCAGATAATCTCAGGCCCCGCTATTTGTGTCAGAGTTTTTCATTGCCTAAGACTCTCGATATTCAGGCAAGGACTCTGCAGGAGAGCTGTGTAATGCTCAATGGAATAGCATTTGCCTCACATTGGCAAAACCCTGGCTTCCAATCCCAGCACAGAAAAAGATAAAAGTGAGCACCATACAACTGAAGAGAATGAGTTGTGAAGGCACCAGTGAGCTTTTATGCCCTACTAATAGTTCACTCTTGATAACACTTAACAATCTTCAAGTTAATTTACATGAAGAAATACTTGAATAGATAAAATTACATACATACAAAAGTGATTAATTAACACTTTTGTCTCCTGTGTTGATAACTTTCTATTTTAACTAGGATTTCAACTTTAATCTCCTTTATGTAATCAGTTTCACTTCACAACTCACCTAATTTGAAGAAAAATTTAGGAAGTGACCCTCCCATGGGTCAGCAAGTTGATTTGATAGGTAAAGGCTCTTGCTGACATGAGTTCAATTCCCAGAACCCACATGATGAAAGGAAAGAACTTACTTCTCTTCTTGACCTTTACACAAACTCTGATGTACACATGTATACACACATATGCCCATATATAAAGATAAGGAATGTAAATCAAAATTTTTGAATCCTCCCCCTTCAAATACTTTCATATTTATTCCTTTGTGTTTAGGAGTTAGGTTCTGCATGTGGATCTCTTGCAGATTTATTCCAAGAATCACTTCCTCTTCTTCCACTCCTTGACCATCCCATCAATCAACTTGGAAAATCACATCCATTTCTCCAGGTAGATAAATTTATCTTCATAACATAGAACAAAGAAGTTAGTATATTCTACTCATGGGCCTCAGTTTGCCTAATCTGAAAATCAATCAGAGTGACTGCTTCTTGTCTCTGGAGACATTATTTGAGTTTGTCTCAAATAAAGTCTAGAAGGGGAAGACATAAGAATGGTAGATGCTGTGTTTCCTGAAATCATCTGTGTTCTGGCTAACATATCTTGCTTAATGCCAGAGAAGGCTTTGTGCCAGAGGTATTACATAAAGCTTAATTACAGCAAGGAGGGTGGTCAAATACACTTCAGGGATGCAAAAAAGATTCCAAGAGCCTTCTGCATCCAAGATGTTCTATGGGGGCATGGGAGGAATTTCCTTTGGTGGGTCTAGGTAACCTTGGTCTGAACTAGCTGGAAAAAAAAATATTGGTGTCAGCACAATTTGGGAGTACAGCCAAGAAAGCTTCCAAGCCCTCTAGATGGGCATTGCAGTGATGAAAGAACAGAAACCAAAACTTTAGCATCAGCTGCAAATGATGAGGGCTAATGCCTGCAGACCAGATAGAATCAAGAGATGACTCATAGCACAGCAGATGGGAGAATCAAGTGATCACAGTGACCAGGGACTGAATGTATGTCCATGCACCTGTGTGTGACCTGCTGCCGTCTCCAGGAGACTATCAAGTTCCAGACAGCAGAGGAATTTTTTTCTGCCTTGCACAGATGTCTCAGCTGTGCCCATGTGAGGTTGCTTTCATT
The DNA here is from genome assembly GCA_023101885.1 of Typhlomys cinereus. Classification (NCBI taxonomy): domain Eukaryota; kingdom Metazoa; phylum Chordata; class Mammalia; order Rodentia; family Platacanthomyidae; genus Typhlomys; species Typhlomys cinereus. Next base: position 9,724,099 of record JALPQD010000004.1, read on the forward strand.
AATGCGATTTGTCTGGTTCACACAGACACTGAATTAGTGACCAATAAACTTTTGAATCTGTGATCAAGCATCTTACTGGCCATTTAATCTCCCTTGTTCTGACTTCATTTTCCCAACATTCCCCCCAGTATTGTCTTCTGAGACTTATGACCAGCTAGCTAGGTGTGACCTGGGATGTCAAGATTGGTCTCCATTCTTACTGCACCTGAAAAGCAGTGTTGTAGGAAGAAAGCATCAGTTGTTTCTCCAGGAGTGCACAGGACACTTTGAATAGCTACTTATAGCTGGGCTACAGTGGTTCTCTGGGGTGGTCTTGGACCATGAGCATCAGCATTACTTGGGAACTTGTTATAAACTCAGTTCTCAGGCTCCACTCCAGAGTTATTGCACGAGAATCTCGGGGGCAGCTTCAGCAGTCTATGTTTTAACGAGCTCTTCAGGTGTCTCATGCTATCCATTGCTCCATCTGCCAGAGGGTTTGTATTTATTTTGTGTCAGGGAACAATACTCTAATTAAAGTTCATTTTCCAGGAGCAGTAGAGAAACAGAAAAGGGAAGGAAGGCAAAGCAAATTAACAGGGAAAACAGATCATTTGATTTTGCTTTCTTTACTTTTCTTTTTTCCTTTAATAGACTACCAATGCAAATTCTTCTTGTTCATTTGCAACTCTAAATAAATATTTATTTCTCATTAGCTAGCTCTTGAAAACATTAGGAGGCTCTTGAAAACATTACAGGGGTTTATGAACCTCTCAGGCATTCTTCGGAGTGATTAGGATTTTACCATCATGGTAACAATTCCACATTGTCTAATGAATTAGAATCTCAGCAGCTAGTTCGTAATACCAAGGAAATATCAAAGGCAAATCACATTAAGCAGAATGCATTGCCTTGGAACAGCTTGGGTCAGTGGAGAGCACTCAGATTTAAAACTTTTCTTAGCTCTGAGCATATTCACGCAACTGCAGCATGAACTTTCTTAGATTTTTTTCCATTTTTTTATTGCCATTTTCTATCTCTCTTCATACAGTAAAATTTAAATAAATCTTATATATATTTCAGCATGTATCCTTAAAATAAAAAATCTAGTAAAGCAATATCATCTATTTTCATTAGAAGGATATGCAGTACATATTGTCAAATTTTGAACAACTTTAAAGAGTTACACTTGTATAACATATACATAAGATGTAAGATATATATATCTTAGTTTTTAAAATTTAAAGATTACACTTGTATAACATATACATAAGATATAAGATATATAGGTATATATAAATATATATAGGTATATGTAAGATATAGGATTTAGGTAGGCCTAAATCCAAACTTGCCCAATGACAAGGTCTAAACAAGTGCTGGGAAGATATAAAAACCGTTTTAAACTGAGCAGTATATTATGATCTGCTCCTAAATTCAAGATTGCTACTGTGCACAATCTCCACATTTCCAAGAGTAATATAGATGGGAGGAAATCACTTGTGCAATATGACTGTCTCAAGACTTCTTATCTCATCTGTTATTCTGTGTTATACTTTTACAAATAGTTTTCACTGCACTCTCTGTAAGGTGTTATCCCTCTCCCAACTTCTGCTTTAGTTGAAAATCTGACCATCCATGAAGTCCAAGAGCAGTGATATTTTATAAGAATGCATTGTGGAGCACTGAACCTTCCTATTATCCAGTAATCTTGTTCAATTTAGTCATTCAGGCAAGTTTCTTTTTTGTAGTCTTACTGGATTTATTTTAAAAATTATCTTACTTTAGAATCTTCGTTGTGTGTAAATATAAAAAAATCTTAATTAAAACATATAAAAATCAACTTTGAAGTATGTGAGGATGGCTTAGTAGATAAACCACTTGCCCTGAAACTACGGGGACAAGAGTTTGGATCCCTAGAATCCATGTAAAAGCTGCTAATTTGTGACAGTCACATGTAGTCTCACCACAGAGACAGGGAATTTCCAAGGCAAGCAAATCAGTGAAAGTAGAGTGATTGTGGAAGATATCCAACAACTTCAAACCTCCAAAAGTACATACATACTTGTTCACATGAGCCCTCATACATGTGTGTCCACATATAAGTAATCACACTTACTACATATACACATGCCAGAAAAAAATTGAGTTTTCAGCATTCAGTTGAAATCCAAGGAACTTGTATGATGTAGAGTCTGACGATACTCAGCTGTACAGATGGTCTGCAAATATTTGCATGTAAAAATTGATTAGCAGCTATTGTCTACTTTCGGTAGTTAAAAATGTCTTAAAGTTTTATGGCTAACTATATTCTCTGAAGATTTGTCTTTTTTCACCTGATATTTTCCCAAGTATTTATGGACATTTTTTACTACTTTCCTTGCATTTTTTTTTCTTCAGGGTTTGGTCATCTTGTGAATGAGGAAAGAAAGAAGAAAGAAAGGGAGGAGAAGGAAGGAAAAATATTATTAAGTGGAGTAGCGAAGGAGAGAGAACATGTGAAGGTCCTCTTTACAGCTCCATCTCTATGTAAGTAAAGGTTTTGAAAAGTTCACTATGTTCTTGTTTCCATTTACTTACCTCTTTGCTTCTTAAATCTACACTCTTATTTCTGATATCAAAGTGTTAAAACTTATTTTCTAGAAGTCCTTGATGATCGGCATATTGAGTGCAATTATTTTCATTGTCATCTTTATTCTTTCCAAAACTGTCTATTCTTGATTTCTGAGATATTTATTACTTCGTTCCCAGTTCTCATCTCAGAGTCCTTTCCTCTCTCTTCCCCTTATTTCTTACATACCTGGAGTTCAGCTTACCGTTTTTCTGCCCTCAGCCAAAGCCATCATTGTCCTACTCAAATCAGAAGCAACTCCCGTGTTTCTCCTAAGGTAAGAACTTCAGAATCTGTCTCAATTATCTCTTGGCATTGATCACCCTTCTGTAACAACCTGCGTGCCTTGCAAATTCATACTTACAATGCAACAGGAATTGGGATCTTTGTCTCCATCAGGAGACTGAGTAGTCTCCAAACAGAAGTGCATTAAGAGAAGCTTGAAGTATTAAAATAAAGTAGTTGCATTCCTCTTTTGCTTTTAAGTACACATTTTTCATTCAAAGAAAAGCAACTGAAATCATCTGGATTACTTAAGACCTCACTTAGGTTCTGGTAGCTGTCTCAGAGAGAGAATTACCATCTGGATCTGTTTTCACGATCAAAATAACAACTATGAAGCTGAGATGGGAGGCATAGTCACATTAGCCGCCAAATCCAACATTATCTGCATACTAGGAGAACTGCCAGCTATTTTAGAACAGATCTAAGAAGCTATCGTAGATCTTAAAGAAATTAGGGGAAAAAGTGGGGGATTTGTGTTCTGCACACAACAAACTTTTATTACTTCACTTCTCCTTCACCTTCATGAATGCTCTTTATCACTTCTACATTTATATTGCAATATATTCATTATTATATCTATTATTACTATGGTTTCTCTTAGCTTGACAAGGTTATACAAAGGTCATACAAACATTGTATAAAATGTATGCTTTAATATTAATAGAATTGGATTCTGAGGTAATGCATAAAATACCTTGACTAAAATCTTAGCATAAATTCAATGTGTATTACTAATGACCTAATTAAGAGATCCAGTCATTTGTTAATGATTTTATTGTTTGATTAAAACCCTTATTTTGAATAATTTTAGTAACTGGAGAAATCATGTCACCTAGATTAGAAGGAGAATTAGAAGGAGATAAAATGATTACCCTTATACATGATTTCATAAAAAGCACCTTTGATTTTTATTTATTATTTTAGAATAGAAAACTATTTTTTTAATTATTAATTTACAAACAAACTGGGCTAATGTCTTTGCCCATTAGGGAAATGTTGATTATAGCAGTCCTGTCTTGGCTGGAGTGTATTGGTCAGGTAGTACCTCATCCCACCTTTAGGCTCTTATAATCTAACAGCCTCCTCTTTCTTTAGGTTCCCTGATTCTTGGTATAGGATAAGATGATATTCTATATTCTGGCCTGATGTGATTTTCTGCAACTTGGTTGAGATCTGAAAGCTTTCCTTATCCAAGCATTGAAAAAAGAAGTGTTTAGATGATGTTTACTATCAGTCTTTTATAGTTAAACTAGGATATTTATTTTTATCCATTTATATCCTTTTTACTATTATTTAGATATACTTATAGTACCAAGTATGATTTCCCTTACTTTGAGGGGGTAAGTACCCATTCAGAAAGTAATTGCTCTCCTATGGGTTTACATACCTTGGGCGCTCTCATAGAATCTTTTTACTGGAATTGTAGTGGTTTAGATCAAAGGCCTAACCCAGTAGTTTATAGCATTCACTACTGGATTAGGCCTTTGATCTCTTTTTTCCCTAAGTACTTGCCTCTTTTTCTTTCCCCTCCCTTACCCTTTACTTCCCTTCCCTTATGGGCTTTTCTTTCATAGTGGCCATTTTATCTATTTACCTATATTTCTTTGTCTCCAATATCTTGGGGTTTCCTTTCCCCTATACTCCAAGTTATGTTCCCATGTGGTTATAGTTGATATTAAAGTTGATATTATAAAAATTTCCCCTTGAGTATGTCATTTTGAGGGCTTAGTACCAGGTTCCACTTACAAGGGAGAATATGTGATGTATGTATCTCTATCTGGATTACTTTGCTCCAAATAACTTCTTCTAACTCCATCCATCCAGCAAATTTCATTAATTCATTTCTCTTAATGGAAACCTGAATAGTATTCCATTGTTTATATGTACCATATTTTCATTATCAATTCATCTATACATCTGATAGAAGATTAATATCCAGAGTACACAAAGAACTCAAAAAAAATTAAACATCAATGGGGGTAAGCAGCTCAATTAAAAAAATGAAACTTAAAAGAAAACTTTTCCCAGGACAAACAATACCTTAAATGTTCCACCTCCCTAGCCATTAGAGAAATGCAAATCAAAACCACCCTGTGATATCATCTCACCTCAGTCAGAATGCCTAAAATCCAAAATACACAAATATTAGAGAGGATGCAAGTAGAAGGGAAACTTTATACATTGCTGGTGGGAATGCAGACTTGTATAGCCAATATGGAGATCAGTATGGTGGTTCCTAAAAAAGTTAAAAAGTGAAATGCCATATAACCCAACTATATCACTCCTGGGACTATTTCCAAAGAATGCATCATCTTACTATATATAGAAACATGTATATCCATGTTCCTTGCAGTTCTATTCACAACAGCAAAGTCATGTATCAGTCTAAAAAAAGCATGCTTTAAAAAAGACATCAAAATAAGCAATTAGAAGCAGTTCTATTGAGAGAATCTTAAGAATCTGCATAAAAATGTTGCAAAAAATGTAACACTCCTAATGCTGAGGAATCTAAATCAGTTTATAATAGAAATATCTACACATCAACTTTGTGGGGAGAAAATTCATTCTAGGAAACTGATGGAATTTATGTGTCAATTAACAATTGAATGTTGAGAGAAAGTTATGTCATTTGCTTGTCAAAGACCTCCCAAAGTCTAGCATAAATCACAGGGGAGAAGGCTCCAGGTAGTAGGATTCTCAGAGGTAAGGGATTTAACAGTCATAATAGAGAGTTGCCATACTAACAAGAAATCTAAGAAAGGGCTCTGGGCTATGCCTCTACTAGAGTAGAGGACTCAGAGGGAGGTTTGATGTTCACATAAAAGGATGATCCAGAGAATGGGAGGGAGGAAGGGGGAAGTGCACAGAGAGGAGGAAGGGGGGTGAAAGGAAGAAAGGAAGGGGGGGGAAGAGTGCAATGGGGAGGGAGAGAGAGAGGACTGGTACCTATTGAGCTTGTATGATTAAGAAAAAAATAAAATGTGGAAGAAAAATTTAAAAAAATTATAAACCTCAATCCAGAATTGGGCATTTTTGCATGTGAAAAAAAAGAAAATTATGTCATTTGCAGAAAATGAATGGTACAGAGGAATATCATGTTAAATGGTATTTTTTGAAAAGATAAGTACTGTATTTTCTTCTCACACAAGGAATCTATGTTTTCTTTTCTGGACATGGAAGGGAAAGGAGAGTATTTGTCACAAGGAAGATTATCTGAATACTATATATACATCTATGAAGATATCATGATTAGACATATTAATTCTTCTAATAATGAACACTTTAAGTATATTTGAAAAGATCAGCATCTTAGTGAAGTAGAAAATATTTATTGGATAACCAGAAGAATTGAGTCAGGCATTTGGGGAATCTTGATCCAGAAGGCTTTGATAACCCAAAATTGGTAGCAGAGATGCTGAGCAGCATTTTTAGAAAACATTCTGAGACATGATACAGAGCCCACTAAAGATGAAGCCCCTATAAATACTGTACATTAGATCTCAATAGATTGCATTGTAAGGATAAGCATGAACTGGCAATGAATCAACAGAGAAATTCTACAAAGTCTCAATTCTGGCTTGAGTGAATCATAATTCATAATCAAAACAAGTATATGTTCTTTTAAATATTTTATTTATTTATTTACTTGAGAGAGAGAGAACATGTAAGCCATAATGCACAGGTGGAACTCAGAGGACAATTTTCCTTTTACTCTATGAGCTTTAAGGGCTCAGGATTTTAGATTTTGGAACATACACTGAGCTATCTTCCTCGTCTTAAATATATGTGCTTATAACTAGAAACAGTAGTTTATTTTCCCCCTTGCTCTCTATATATTTGTGTATTTATTGTCCCTTTCCACACCTTTGCGATTTACTTTGCCCCTTTTCATTTCTCTTTTCTCGTTTTGCTTCTGTTTTTAGCATTATGTTGAGGTATAATTAACATCTAATGGTGCATACATTTTTTATTGACATTTTTTCCCTAGTTAGACATGTACAATGCAGACACACTGATAGGGGCACTCCCCTTTACATGTCAAGCCTTAGCCCCTAAGGTTCCTACTGCTTGATATTATTCCTCCTGTGATCTTCATTAGTCTATGTGGGCATGTTGATATGTCAGCCACTGTGCAGGTCTGGTGAGGATAAGTCTCATTGCAGTGAATTCCAGGATATAGCATTCCTGTCATGAATGGAATGTCATGTCCAGTGGTGGATCTCCCCTTCTTTAGGCTTTTATAATCAAATGCACCCTTCTCCATGAGGTTCCCTGAACCTTAGGATGGGGAGAGATTTGGCTGGCCTATTCTGGGTGAACATTGCAGGGTCACCAGTACTCTGCATTCTGGTTGGCTGTTGTTGTCTATTTTACTGTTTTTCCACTGTAGGCTGTATCTCCTCTGGGTATTGAGATTCCTCTCTATCTAAAGATAAAAAAAAATTATTTTTAAAAAGCCTTAACTATTTAAAAAACTTTGTATAAGAAAAAGCTTAAAGGAGAGTTAAAAACAGGAATAGGACACAGTAGAGTAGAGTTGGCCTCCAGGTAACTAACCCCTAATAAGGGTTTCCTCATGACAGGGAACAGATGCTCAATGCTGTAAACCAGTCTAAACAACAGTGGATGGGAAGGAAACTGACAGTGTCGGGATTAGAGGTCTCAATATTTATAGGCTTGGTTAATAGTGGCTTTATTTATCTATTCAACTATCTTCATTTGTCTCCACTCTCTTGGGGATCATCTTTCCCCTATCTCCTCAGTTATGATCCTTTGCACTTATAATGGATATTCTAGAGATATCTCCTTGAGTATGTCATTATGAGGGCTTATACTAGGTTCCATTTATGATGGAGAACATGCAATGTCTGTTTTTTTGTGTCTGGATTACTTTGCTCAATATAACTCCTAGCTCCATTCATTTACCAGTAAATTTCAGTAATTTGTTTTGTGATAGCTGAATAGTACTCCTTTGTGTATACATACCACATTTTCATTATCCATTTGTCAACTGTTGGGTGTTTAGGTTGATTCCAAGACTTTGCTATTGTGAACATGGATGTACATGTGTTTCTATAGTAAAACGAAGTAGTCTTTGGGAATAGTCCTAGTAGTGGTATCATATGGTAGTGTATCACATGACATTTCGATTTTTAGCTTCTTTAGAAATCACTATACTGATCTTCAGAGCGGTTGTGTAAGTCTGCATTGCCATCAGCAACGTAGGAAGGTTCCCTTCTTCTGGCATCCTATCCAGCATTTGCTGTTATATGTATTTTGGACTTAAGGCATTCTGACTGGGGTAAAATGATATCTCAGGGTGGTTTTGATTTGCATTTCTCTAATGGCTATGGAGGTGAAACATTTTATTAAGGTGTGTTTCAATTTCATCCAGGGAAAAGTTTAAGTTCCAAGGCCCATTTTCTAATTGGACTGTTAAACTCCTTAATGTTTAATTTTTTGAGTCCTTCATGTATTCTAGAAATTAGTCTTTTATCAGATGTGTGGCTAGTGAAGATTTTTTTTTCCCATTCTGTGGGTTGTCTTTTTGCTTGGTTAATGATATCATTTGCTGAACAGAAGCTCTTTAATTCATGAGATCCCACTTGTTGAGTATTGGTTCTATTTCCTGTGCAATTGGGGTCTTGTTTAGAAATTGCTGGCCTAAGCCAATCAGTTCGATGGAATTCCCTACTCTTTGTTCTAGGGTTTTTAATGGTCTCTGTCTAATATTAAGATTAGTGTGCTCATTTAAAATGTATAATGTTATGTTTTTTAAAATTTAATCAGCAGGGCTGGAGAGGTGGCTCAGGGATTAATCCTCTGCCTTGCAGGCAAAAGGTCCTGAGTTTGGATCCTAGACCCCATGCATAGACGCCAGGCAGAAGCGGTGGGGGGGGCGGCGCCTGCGTTTCTGGTCCTGGTAGAGGCGGAGCCTGTGAATCCCAGGGCAGAGTAAACAAGGAAGAGGTGGAGGCGGTCCATGGTGGTTCCTGAATTCACACACACAGACACACACACACACACACGCATGCACGCCCGCACACACACATGCACAATTGAATAAAAAAATTTAATTAACAAACAGATTGATTAGATTGATGAGAGGTAAGAGTCAAGAATGGTATTTCATCCATGTACACATTGTAGAATTATTAATTTGAGTGGCTAATGTATGCATAGCGTCAATGACTTATTATTTTTATATTTAGCCTATTAAAACATTTATTCTTATAGTATTCTTAAATGTACAGTACAATATGGTTACTTTTGGCCACCACATGAAACAACAATACTAGCACATATTCTATTAGTCTGAGACTTAGATACATGTGTGATTAATGTCTCTCCGTCCTCCTTTATCCCCATCTCATGCAGTCTTTTGTGACTTATTTCTACTCTCAAATTCTGTGATATTGACTGTTTGGGACTCCACATGCAAGGAAGATCTTGAGTGTTTTTGGTTAAGTCTGTAGCTCATTTCACTTAAGGTAATGCTTTCCTGTTCTGTTCATGCTGTCACCACTAGTTTACATTCCTGCCGCAGGGCATAAAGGTTCCCTTTTTGTCACATCTTATCAAATGCGTGTTAACATTTGTCTTTTTGATTTTTATATTCTAACAGATAGGAAGCAAAATCTCATTGCAATTTGAATTGGCATTTGTGTAAATGGCTAGTGATAGCTCATTGTAAATGGCATAGTTTAGCTCATTGATGTCTTCCTTTAAAGTCTCCTCCAATATCTGTCTCTTTTATTTTCTTTTTCATGTGTGTGTGTATGATGTGTGTGTGTGTGTGTGTGTATTTCTTATATATTTTAGTTGTTGGATATTTACATATGCAAATTACAGATATTCCCATTCTATAGTTGGTTATCTACTCTGTTTAATTGTTTCTTTTGCTGTGCATCATCATTTAAGAAAGATGCATTCTATCTGTCTAGATTTTTGCTTTTGTTACTATTCCTTATTCTTTAATAAACAATTCATTTCTTAGATCATTGTCCTGGACTTATTCTTTCTGTCATTGTCTAAGGATCTTTTACCTTCCCCAGCTTACATTTAAGTCCACTTGAAAGTAATTTTAAAATGATTTGATATAACAGCACAATTTTATTTTTTATGTATTCATATTCAGTTTTTTCAGCACAATTTGCAAAGAAACTGACCTTTCCCAAGTGTGCATTCTTGTGAATAACAGTTGATCATAAATGTGCAAAGTAACTGTTTATCTTTATAATCTGCTCCATTGGTCAGTGTGTTTCTATATTTGCCAGCACTATGGCAGGTTATGGTATGTTTGAAATAAATTTTGAATTGAGGGAATGTAATGCCTACAATTCATTCATTTCACTCCATTTCTTTGGCTTTTAGGGATCTTTTCTGATATTGTGTTATGTTTAGGAATATTTTCCTACTTCATTAGAATTTCAGTAAGAATTATACTGAATCCATAGATGACTTTGAGCAGATTTAACTATATAAATTCTTTCATTTCTTGAACATGAGCTGTTTTTCTATTTGTGAATTCTTCTGTTTCTTTATCTTGTAGCATATTGTGATTGTTCAATAAATAAATATTTCATTATCTTTACTAAATTTTCTGTTAAGGAGTTTGATGCTACTATAAAAGAGATTGCTGTTTTAGTTTATAAGATAGTTCATATTAGTGTATAGAATATGAGTAATCATTTTATGTTAACTTTGTGTCTTCCAACAGCATTTGGAATGTCGTTGATTAACAGAGACAGCTTCAATTTTTCCTAAATGCAGGCAGAAGTTCCTGAGTTCAGATCCTAGACCCCACGCATAGAAGCCAGGCAGAAGCGGGGGGCGGCCATGAGTTTCTGGTCCTGGTAGAGCGGAGCCTGTGAATCCCAGAGCAGAGTAAACAAGGAAGAGGTGGAGGCGGTCCATGGTGTTTCCTGAATTCGCCCGTGGTTCTACACACACACACACACACACACACACACACACACACACGCATGCACACCCACACATACACATGCACAATTGAATAAAAAAAATTTAATTAACAAACAGTTGATTAGATTGATGAGAGGTAAGAGTCAAGTGTGGTATTTCATCCATGTACACATTGTAGAATTATTAATTTGAGTGGCTAATGTATGCATAGCGTCAATGACTTATTATTTTTATATTTAGCCTATTAAAACATTTATTCTTATAGTATTTTTAAATGTACAGTATAATATGGTTACTTTTGTTTCTTTTTCTTGCCTAATCTTTTAGAAGAAAAATCAGTCCATAATGATATGATAACATAATATATTTAAAAATAGCATAATAGATTATGAAAATTATTTTACTTATAATAGGAAAATTATGTACATTAAAATATTACAGAAAGACAAGAGCATCAACTTTGTTTCATTCAGACTGAAACTTTATTGTTATTTGAAATTAAATTATAATTATTATATTTGATATCAATAAATTACCTAGTTCTCAGTGTCATTTAACATGAGATATGGATTATGATCAGAAAGTAAATGCTATTCCCTATTGTGATACTCCGAATTTGTTAACTTTGATAATTTTTCCAACTAATTTCTATTGTTACAAGACAAAAGTTAGTCAATGCATAAGGGAGCTTGATTTTCCAAATCTAGAAAGTGACAGATAAGTATGAGAAAACCCTAAATAGTGTTGTAGCTTAGAGTCTAATTCTGTCTATTTAACTATTTATCTATGTATCTATGTATCCATGTATGTATGTATGTATTTATCTATCTATCTACTTATCTACCTACCTACCTATTTACCAGATTTCATTCATTGTCACATTTTAGATATTTTTGTATGTAATTATATTTATGTCCTTCTTAGTTCTATACTTACTGTTTTGTCATATCATGTCAATTTTATCTCAGTAATAATGTTCTGCATTACTTCACATGTATTTCCAACACAAAAGTTAAAAGTTTTAATAATAAACCTGAAATTTACCATTTGGTGGTTTTATTTCCTTCGACCAACTTTGCATCTTCATAAAATTAATGCCTTGCATACTTTTTATTTCTATTCTTTTTATAAAGAGAGTTCTCAATGGACAGAAGACAGTAGATACCAGAACCACAGATATCATCCAGACTTCTCAGGGGATATAGAAATTAGAGTGGGAAAAAAATAATGTGGGATTACATGAGAAATTCATTTGGTAGAGGAGTCATGGAGCTCTAATTTAGTCAATGCATAAGGGAGCTTGATTTTCCAAATCTAGAAAGTGACAGATAAGTATGAGAAAACCCTAAATAGTGTTGTAGCTTAGAGTCTAATTCTGTCTATTTAACTATTTATCTATGTATCTATGTATCCATGTATGTATGTATGTATTTATCTATCTATCTACTTATCTACCTACCTACCTATTTACCATCTACATTCATTTAGTTGTGTCTCTAGCTAGTTACCTTTGTGCGCCATGGTGTTTTGACTTCATCATAATATTTCTGAATTAAGCAGAGAAAGCTGCCATGTCTGCTTTTACTTTGCAATTATCTAAATACAGTTTAGAATGAATGAAGTACTAAGTAGTTTCCTAATTCTATTTATATGCAAGGCTCACAGAGAACCAACAACACATTAAGCAAGAGTTTCCAGCAGTTCTTAACTTCCTGAGCTAGTCTTCTGGTACTTCTAGATGTATAATGGTTACCTGTTTTGTTGTAGGGCAAAGGGATCATAAACTTTCTTTTTATTATTGTTGATAGATTACTATGTTTAGAGTAACTGGTGAAATTAACATGACGATTCTTAATAATGAGCTTTGTGATATGCTTGGATTTAGGGGTAATCTTTCTTGGAATGTGGTGAGGTGGTTTTGATGTGCGGCACTGAACATGTGAAGCCAATGGAAACATTGTGTGGCAACTAGAATGATGACCTTTGGTATCACTGTCATTTACAAAAAAGTTTACAATATATTTCTCTTAAGGAGCATTCTCAAAGGCACTGAAGTTCTTCTTAAGATTATAGATGGATGTGCCATTTACCATAGACAACAAGTAAAATCTCAAATGGTTGAGATCAATTACAGAATGAAATCCTGATAACCATGGAAGTTTTCATTTTATTTCCCGAACAACTATATTGGGCAAGAACCCCTTAAGAACCAGGTAAATATGTAGAAAAGAAATCTCTTCGGTTAATTAAACTTAATATCAGAATTATTTCTAATGGCAATGAAACCTAGCACCTCGCATGACCCTGGCAGAATGTAATTGGCTCAGTCTGTATGGTTCCAGCTTTCCCTGACTCTTTCTGTCTGCTTCTGTCACATCTCTCTTCCCTCCTTCAAGTTCTAGTGTTTCTTTTAGTCCATACCTCATAATCAGTGTGTGTAGAGGGTAGGTTTTTACAGAGCCCCTTAAATAACCAACACATAAATAGCCATTGATATCTATTCTTAAGGTTAACTCTGGGAGACGTCATGCTACTCAAGTGGAATTCATTCTGACAGGATGAATTATCTCTGTGTCAGTTGGAACTGACTCACATTAGCTAATGACTGGCCTTCCAAGTCCTGGCCATATGGTTTTGCTGTAAATGCTATTAGCTGGTGGACTGAAGCCATCATCTAAATTAGCAGACATTTAAGTTTAGATGTGCAGTATGAACATCTTGACAGTTGGCAGCTTGTTGTCTTTGGCTGCAGGGAAGGTGAACTGCACTAAGCTTAGTGGTTGCCACTCTTTGATCTGTGTGGGACATGTACTTTCCTCAGAAATCCTTTTGGAAACTGCATGAATTACTTACAACAGAAACAACTCAGAAAAAAATCAGAATTTACCACCAGGGTAACCAAATTAGTTTGATTTCCTTCACTTTACTTATTAAGCAATTCATTAAAATAGAAAATAGATGCTGGAATGTTTATATTTTTAAATTAATTTAACTTCAAAGATTTGCTTTTTGTAAACAGTGGTGCTTTACTAATACCTAAGGAAATACACATTTAATATAAAACAAAATCTGAATGTCAAATAAACATGACAAATATTTGAACTCAGAATTTATAATGAGAAGAAACTTGAAGCAACATAGAAACTTCACTAAAAATACATTTTTTGAAAAAATGTCAAAAAATTACATACAATTTAATTTTTATATATTCTAATGTAGTATAAATTCAGTGAGAACAGTTGGACAATATGTAATCAGATTCATTATTATCCAAAGACCCAGAAAGTTCACTTTTTATAATAAAATCTAAAGAACTTATTACTAATGTGCATGAGGAGATATAAAAAGCATTTGATTTCTCCGGAATAGCAATCTGACACTTATTAAGAGATATTTATCCTCCCTTCCCCCACTCCGACACCTGGGACCTCACCGCGACTTAGGTAAACTCCTCCCCTGCCCACCCCCAGAACCCCAGGCAGCCCAAGGGACCCAGAGCCAGGCAGGGCGTGGGAGTAGGACACCCCCTCTGTGCCCAGGCCCCACCCCAGCTCCCCAGGTTAAATAGCACCCTGGCGATGCCCCATCCTCTCTTCCCCCACTCTGCGGCTGCGCGGTAGAGACAGGCCTCACCTCAACCTAGGTAAGCTCCGACCCACCCACCCCCAGAACCCCAGGCCAAATAATTCAGTTTAGTGAAAAATGCACAGAAATTGAAAGAAGATCTTAAGAGTTAAAACGACAATGCCAAAGTCAAAGTGCAAATCCATGAGAAGCAACACTCAAGTGAACAAATCTCCCACTGAAGGAATTAATCCCATAATGTTAGACTCCAACCAGAACTAAACCCACGGAAAATGGCCATGAAAGCCTGACCCAGGATAACGACTTTCAAACTATGATCATTACCATGTTCAATACTATGAAAGAAAAAATCTGGGAGGAATTAAATAATCGAATCAATTGCTTTGAAGAGGAACACAACAGACACTTGGAGGAGTTGAGAAAAAGAGTGCAAGAAACAAAAACTGGCATAGAGCAGTTAAACAGACTCAAGCAGAGTTTAAAACTGAGCTAAAAGACAAGTTATCTTCAAACCAGAACTCCACAGAGTCTTATCAGCAGAACTAACTAAGCAGAAAACAGAATTTCAGATCTTGAAGATAAAGTGGGAGTATTAACCAGCTCAATGGAAGAGGTTGTTAAAGCCAAAAAGATACTTGAGAGAAATATCCAGGAGATATGGGACACCCTGAAGAAGCCTAACATGTGTATTCATGGAATACCAGAGCAAGAATCTCAAAATACCACCCCTGAGGAAATTTTTCAAATGATCATCAAGGAAAACTTTCCTCATCTAAAAAAAGAGAGGCCCATACATATACAAGAGGCATTCCGCACCCCAAACAGATATGACCCAAACATAAGCTCCCCACAGCAAAAAAATAATTAAAACACTCCACATTCAAGATAAAGAACTGGTGCTGAGAGCTTCAAGGGAGAAAAAACAAGTCACTTTTAAAGGTAAACCTATTAAAATAACAAATGACTTCTCAGTCGAAACAGTAAAAGCAAGAAGAGCTTGGAGAGACATACTTCAAGTATTGAATGAGCAAAAATGTCACCCAGGCTGATTTACCCTGCAAAACTATCAGTCATGATCGAGGGAGAAAGAAAAATCTTCCAGCACAAAGACAACTTGAAGGGATACATGTCCACTAAACCAGGCCTTCAAAAAATGCTGGAAATGATACTCAAGCTTGAAGAAAAAAATAGGCATATCCGGGAGAACAGAAGGCAAGTATAACACCATTAAAAGCGAAGCAATATACTTATAAAAACTACTAAACACACTGGGTCCTTGCACGTCATCGGAGAGGAGGGCCCAGAGGAAAATCAGACATGCACAAGAAAGGACTCTCTGAGGGTGGGAGGCACTGGGGGATGGGGAGGGAGAGGGGTGGGGAGGGGGAGCAGGGGGTACGGGGGGAGGAGGAGGGAGGGAGGGAACTGGTGTACCTAATAAGTTTGTATGAGCTGAAATAAAAAAAACTACTAAACATAATAAATGTCTGGAATTAAAAATAGTTTCTCCATTATAACACTAAATGTTAATGGAATTAACTCACCGATCAAGAGACACAGATTACAAACTTAGATTAAAAAATCACAATCCATCAATCAGCTGCCTGCAGGAAACCCATCTCACCACAAAAGACAAGCATGCCCTAAAAATAAAAGGCTGTCCAACAATTCTACAAGCTAATGGAAGCAGAAAGCAGGCAGGGGTAGCCATTATGATATCAGACAAAGTGGACTTCAAACCAAAGAAAATTATAAGAGACACGGATGGATACTACATTTTAATCACAGGTACAATTCACCAGGAACACTTCACAATACTGAACATATATGGACCCAATACGGGCCCCTCCACATTCATTAAGAAAACCCTACAGCGTCTAAAGCAAGAAATCAACCCCAAATGATAATTCTTGGGGACTTCAACACCGCCCTCTCAACATGGGATAGATCACCAGGTCAAAAGCTTAACAGAGACACTTTGGACCTTAATCAAACCCTTAAAGAAATGGACCTTACAGATCTCTATCGAACTTTTCACCCATGCACCAAAGAATACACATTTTTCTCAGCAGCACACGGAACTTTCTCCAAAATAGATCACATACTGGGCCACAAAACGAATCTACACATATACAAAAAACTTGAAATTCTAACCTGTGCCCTATCAGACCACCATGGCTTAAAGCTGGACATCCACAACACAACAAACAAGAGAAAATACACTAACTCCTGGAAACTTAACAATATGATGCTGAATGAGAACTGGATTCAGGAAGAAATTAAAAAGGAAATTCAAGATTTCCTGAAAGCGAATGATAACGAAAATAAACTTACCAAAATTTCTGGGACACAATGAAAGCTGATCTAAGAGGTAAGTTCATAGCTCTTAATGCCTACATCAAAAAAAAAAATGGAAACATCAGAAATAAACAACTTAACAATGCAGCTTAAAGCTTTAGAGAAACTAGAGCAATCTGATCCCAAAAGTAGTAGAAGAGAGGATATTAGCAAAATAAGGGGAGAAATATCTGAAATCGAGATTAAGAAAACAATAGAAAAAATCAACCAGTCAAAAAGCTGGTTCTTTGAAAAAAAATCAGTAAGATTGATACACCCCTAGCTAAATTAACCAAAAGCAAGAGAGAGAAAACCCAAATTAACAAAATTAGAAATGAACATGCAGTTATCACTACTGATACCCAAGAAATCCAGAGAATTATAACATCATATTTCAAAAAATTATACTCTGTGAAGTTTGACAACATGAAAGAGATGGATGAATTTCTAAGAAAACACAACTTACCTAAATTGAATCAGGTTGTTGTGAATTATTTAAATAGTCCTATAACATATAAGAAAATTGAGGAAGTAATCTCAAATCTTCCCACCCAAAAATGTCCTGGACTAGATGGATTCAGCACAGAGTTTTACCAGACATTTAAGGAGTTAATAACACCAGTACTCCTTAAACTGTTCCATCAAATAGCAAAAGAAGTAACACTACCAAATTCCTTCCATGAAGCTAATATCGTTTTAATCCCAAAACCTAATAAAGACTCACTTAAAAAAGAAAACTATAGGCTGATCTCTCTGATGAACACGGATGCAAAGTTTTAGCAAATTGGATTCAAAAACATATGAAAAAGATCATTCACGGGGACCAAGTAGGCTTCATTCCTGGCACACAAGGTTGGTTCAACATACGCAAATGAATAAATGTAATTCATCATGTAAACCAGTCCAAAGTCCAAGACCACATGATACTCTCAATAGATGCAGAAAAAGCTTTTGACAAGATCAAACAGCCTTTTATGATCAAAACGCTAGAGACAGTAGGAATGGAAAGAACCTTTATCAATATAATAAAAGCTGTATACAACAAGCCCACAGCAAGGATTATGCTCAATGTGGAACAATTGGAAGCATTCCCACTTTGATCAGGAACTAGACAAGGCTGTCCACTCTCACCACTTCTATTTAATATTGTACTTGAAGTCTTAGCCAAAGCCATAAGAGAAGAAAGGGACATAAGAGGGATTCAAATCGGCAAGAAGTCAAGCTATCCCTATTTGCAGATGACATGATCCTATACCTGAGTGATCCCAAAAACTCCACCAGGAAGCTCATGGAACTATTTGAGAAGTTCAGCAGGGTGGCAGGATACAAAATAAATGTGCAAAAATCAGAGGACTTCCTGTATGCCAAGAATTAAAGAAGTGAAAAAGCCTTGAGAGAAACAATCCCATTTACTATAGCCCCTAAAAAAATGAAATACCTTGGTATAAACCTAACCAAGGAGGTAAAAAACCTTTACAATGAAAACTTTAAAACCCTAAAGAAAGAAATAGCAGAAGACACCAGAAGGTGGAAAGACCTCCCTTGTTCCTGGATTGGCAGAATCAACATCGTAATAATGACCATCCTACCAAAGGCAATATACAAATTCAATGCTGTACCAATTAAAATCCCAAAACAATTTTTCAAAGAAGTTGACCAAACAATCTCAAAGTTCATATGGAGGCACAAAATACCTAGAATAGCAAAGACAATCCTGAGTAACAAAAACACTGCTGGAGGTATTACCATACCAAACCTAAGTCTATACTACAAATCCATAGTTATAAAGACAGCCTGGTACTGGCTCCAAAATAGACACACAGATCAATGGATAAGGATTGAAGACCCAGATATAAGCCCACAAAATTACAGCCATTTGGTCTTTGACAAAGGGGCCCAAAGAATCCAATGGAAAAAGAACAGCATCTTCAACAAATGGTGCTGGCAAAACTGGATCTCCACATGCAGAAGATTAAAGCTGGACCCGTACTTGTCACCATGTACAAGACTTAATTCCAAATGGATCAAGGACCTTGATATCAGGCCAGAGACTATAAAAACCATTGTTGAAAGGATAGGGGAACTCCCTCGAGCTGATTGGGCTAGGCCAACATTTCCTATGGCACAGTCATTGCTACCAACTCTGAACAGTTGGGATCTTGTGAAATTAAAGAGCTTCTGTTCAGATAAAGAGATTGTAACAGGAGCTCCAAGGCAACCCACAGAATGGGAGAAAATCTTCACTAACCACACATCTGATAGAAGTCTGCTGTCCAGATTGCACAAAGAACTAAACACCAAGGAAACCAATGGCCCAATTAATAAATGGGCCCTGGAACTTAAAAGAAACTTTACCAGGGATGAAATTAAAATGTCTAACAAATATCTTAAAAAATGCTCCACTTCCTTAACCATCAGGGAAATGCAAATCAAAACTTCCCTGAGATATCATCTCACCTTGGTCAGGATGGCAAAAATCCACAATACAAGCAACAACAAATGCTGGAGAGGATGTGGAGAGAGGGGAACTCTCCTACATTGCTGGTGGGAATGCAGGCTCATACAGCCACTCTGGCGAGCCATCTGGAGATTCTTAAAGAAATTAAAGATTGAAATGCCATATGACCCTGCTGTCCCACTTTTGGGACTAACCCCCCATACAGCAGAGGTTCACCTCGATAGCACAAGCACGACCATGTTCATAGCAGCACTGTTTACAATAGCAAAGTCATGGAATCAACCCAAATGTCCAACAATTGACGAGAATTGACGAGTGGATCAGGAAACTGTGGTACATCTATACAATGGAGTACTACTCAGCTATCAAAAATGATGAATTACTGGAATTTGCCAGGAAATGGATGTCATTAGAAACAATTATATTAAGTGAAGTATCCCAAACCCAGAAAATTAAGCACCGTATGTACTCCCTAATAGGTGGCCCCTAGTACCAAACCCACCCAGCCCACCTTGAGACACTCATAGGTAAATCTATGTATTACCTACAGTAATTTCAAGGATTATGAACAGGAGCGATGGGGTTGGAGGGCCACACCAGAAACAAGGAGAGAAGTGACCATGTTATAGTAGAGAAAATAGGCCTCCATCAAGGACTGCAAGGGGTGACATACAGTGCCCATCAGATGGAGTGAAGGGCATTGCAGGAGCAGCAAAACTGCAAAAGAAAATCAACAAACCACAATCTAGAACTTCAGGGACTCTATATCAACCACCTAGAACTAGGCCAGACTAATCTCTCCCCATCCTGAAGCTCAGGGAAATTTGCAGAAGAGGGGGTGGTAAGAGTGTAAGAGCAAAAGGATGGGAGGAGCAATGATTTGCAAGATACTCCACACAAGTTAGGGCCGAAGCAATCATAATTGGACTTTGCATGCCCTGCGCAATGTCCTACACACTATTCACCTCACAAAGTCTAGTATCTGCTAAAGGCTCCAAGATCCTTGGAGGCAAGGGAGTGGCAGCCACAGTAGTGTTCCTATGCTTAAGGGGAACACGGGAAAGGGTTCAGGGAAATGCCACTGGGTCCTTGTACGGAGAGGAGGGCCCAGAGGAGAGTCAGGGATGCACATTAAAGGACTCTCTGGGAATTGGGGCGGGAGGCACTGGGGGATGGAGAGGGAGGGGTGAGGGGAGGGGGAGCAAGAGGTTGAATATTCTTACTAATTTTATGTTTCGTTGTGCATATTTGCATAGCTAGAATCCAATGCTTGAAGGTTGTTTGTAAGCTAAGAAATGATTTTCTTTGGGCTGACAGATGAAATTATAAAAAGGATTTCAAGGTATCTACAATAATATTTTATTACTTTAAGAAAACTTTGAAGTAATAAAACACAAAATAATAAAATATCCACTCTTTTCAAAAATAGAAAAAAGTCCAACAAGAGAAAAATTATGGATGGATAGTTGAACTTTTGCTTGAGATAGCTAAATTTATATTCTTTATAAATTTCTTCTGCTTTTAGAATTTATATTTTATAAGCATTTTTCATATTGTTACATAGACTTTGTACTTTTCACTTTTAAATGTTTATGGTGTCAATTGAATGTGTATCATGTCTAACATTCATTTAGACTGTTCTGTCATGATGCATCTGTGAGTTGTAGTCCACAGACTCTTGTATTTGCATCTTTAGATGTTAATACTTGGGAAGGTCTTGGCACCTTTTAAGCAGTTAGAGTCTTGCTGGAGGAAGACACACCACAGGGGGTGGTCTTTGAGGTTGGGTAGCTCTGTCTAGCTTGTGTTAAGAATCTGATCTTGCAATTTATGTCTTTCTCTCTTTGCCTCCATAATGGCCCTGTAATTTGAACCACCTCCAGCTTCTATGCCCACTATGCCTTTTCCTATCATAATGGACTATTTGCCTCCTAGAACCTTAAGCCAAATAAATCTTCCTTTCTTACTTTAAACTGTGTATTGTTTCACAGCAGCAGAAAGAAAGGTAACTGGGGCACTTTGTATCAGTGAGAACAACTGTAAAACTCTATGTAAAATTTAAAATAGTAATGGTAATAAGCACATATTAAATTTGCATAACCTAACAAATATTTTATTAAATTTCAAAACAATAACTTATTCTATCTTCATTAAATCCCTTGACAGACCTGAATTAAAAGAAGAAACCACTTTTAGCTTGTCAAGAGTTCCAGACTTGGAGGGCCAGACAGTATTCAAAACTTGAGTGCTTTTGATTCCAGGTCTACATTTTTATCTAAACTAAATCTTCAATATAATTTTTAAGAAGATTTCTTTTGATATTGTTAGATAAAGAGTGGTTCTACTTATTTCAGGATTTATAACTAGACTCCATTCCAAGGTCTCAAAAGTTAGGCACACAGTGAATTTTCACCAGCGACATATCAGGGAAATAATGAGGGTGAATTACAGATGAAAGCATTGAGTGTATCTTCCTTTGCATTGTTTCCCTTTCTCTTGGCCAGATCAGATCAAGAGGAGGATACAGGGGATAGCAAAGCTTCAAAGGGACAAATTACACATTCTGATCACTATGTTTGTAAAACCCTTTTGATAAGGATTAATTCATTGGTGAGAAATAAACTTTTGTTATGTTTAAACCAGCATACATATTTGAATTGGTAAGTTATAAATTCCTTGGTTTACCATGACTTATACTATTTAATTACCATTAAGTATTACTAATGTTTAAAGGTTCTTGATAAATAATGCCATGTTGCTTTTTGTAAAGATCATATTAGTATAGACTCTAACCAGATACACATGAGAAACTCTTATTCATTCAATCATCAGCACATAATATTTTACATTATTTTATTATTTGACATAGTAGTATCATTGACATGTATCTTTACAGTATTTTTAGTAGTCACAGTACTTATGATGAAGCACAGATGGGGTTACACAGTGAAATATGTGTGTGGTACTTTGTTAGTCTTAACAGAGCATAACTAATGTGAAATGAATATCTCTTAGGTCAAGAGACCTGACTTTAAAAATGTGATGAATTCAAACAAACAAGCAAGCAAGCAAACAAACAAACAAATAAATGTGGTAAGTTATGAAACCTTTTAAGTAACATTCAGAAAAAAATAATAATATTCAGAAAAAAATAATAGAGAATACATTTGAAGAAGTTAAATAGAGAATTATTTAGCACAAATAACCTATGATCTGGTGAATTCAATAGTACAAAACTGTCAGGAAGAGACTCCAGTACATGCCACCAGCTATAGGCTTTTTGATTAGAACAACTGCCTTGAGTAAGAAGCAGGGTTGCAGGTCACAATTTGAAGTGCCAGATCCTGGAGAGATCCTTAACTTAAAAGGTATGGCTTTTCTGTTGGAAGTCTGAAAGTCTGATGTCATGATACTTTAATTAGAGAGTCATTTTCTGGCATCTAGGAGTAGTTAAAGTAGCTTTAGAAAGGGTGGAATACAAGATTCTAGCAAACTGTGCTAAAAGGAATTGTGTTTATAAGTAATAACTGATAAAAATATCTACAAAGGCTTGTTTACTGCTTGTTGCCAACTTAACATGGAATTCCTTTGATTGATCGGTTAAAAGCTCAACAAAGTTTATACAGCACACTTTTCTCACATTACTGCAAAAACACTGCACTTAAAGTGATTGTGTGAGTATGTGATGGAACGAGAAGTCCTTCCAGAGACAAGATTCTATACCCTAAAAGGAACAGTTTAAAGGAGAAATTCTTTACTCTTGACCTATACTTTGGCTCACTGTCTGCAAACTATTCTATATGAAATCTAATTTTTTTTGTGCTTACACTGACAGGTACTTTCAAAGGTCACAGACTTTCTGAGTTCAAATCGTGACACTGGCACTTAACAGCCATTAGATCTGGAGTAAGTTCCCTCCTCAACAAATACAGACAATCACAATGCAAATCCCAATGGCTGTCTAAACAAGTGAGTTATAGGTATCCAATGAGGGGTAGGCTGAATTATGGTTCTCAAAGATTTCTGATTCAAACTGTAGCAATCTACATGTTACTTTTACGTTGCCAAATGTGCCTTTATAGAAGTGATTAGGTGGGCTCAAAATCTAAATGTGGAGAAAAATATTCATGTGGGGCTTAAGGGTAATCCTAAAGATCCAGATATAACTAAAACAGAGGGAGATTTGATGTTGACAAACAAAAAAGTGATGAGAGGTGGGCATGGACTTAGTCTCCTATGGTGATGTGAACACAAGCCAAAGGATGACAGTAGCCATCAGAAACTAGAAGAGGCAAGAACAAGTTCTCCATTAGAGTCTTAAGAAGGAGTGCTGCTCTTTGATATTTTAATTATTTTCCACTTTCACTTTCAGGATAACAAGAAAGCTATTTTTAATGTGTGTTAGGTTATTCAGATGGGAGTTTATCTGTTTATCTATTATAACACCGATAGAAAATGCATGCCTGTACATAATCCCATGCCAAGAAAACTCGAAACATTTGTTGTTAGTTTTCCACAAAACAGGACAAAAGTTCATACTCATCACTACTGACAATCAGGACAACTCAAGGACCATTGATTTCATCTTTGTGGAACTTATCTATCAAAATGCAGCAAAGGGCTCCAGACAGAAGTTTATTGTGATGAATAATATGAAGAGAATATGTCATTTAATAGTTCATTTTCCATAAGTAGTCATTTTTAATCAGAAGATCACAGAGACCTCTAAAGTTTCCTCTTTTTCCTCACTAAAGCATCTGTCAGTTTATATCAAAGCCTTGAAAACAATAGGCCTAGACAGTATCTGGAACTAACACTCGACTTCCCAAGGAATAGTGCATCTACGTGCTATGAGAATTTACTAGAGTGTTTAGGGACATCTGGAATCAAGTGAAAAGATCAAGTTGTATGATTCCAAGATTCCAAGGATGCTGCTTATCGCTTATCAGTTCTCTGTTTCTCTGTCTCTTTATCTCTGCCACTGTCTCTGTGGGCAGGAGGTGAGTGTGTGTGTGTGTGTGTGTGTGTGTGTGTGTGTGTGTGAAACAGCATTGATTGGATTTTTGTATGACTCACACAATGTGTATGTAAGGTAACTAATCTTAAGTCTGGCTAATAGTAAATAATCAAAAAGAATATCCTCAGAAGGTGAGATTAACATATCAATTGATTTATAAACCTAGAGTGTGAAACAGAGAGTTGGTTTAGAAGCTATGGCAATGTACAGACTTGTGCATAAAAAGTCCCTATTAAGGTTTTTGCCTGTTTCAATTCCTAAGATCAATTGTGTTCTGAGCTTAAAAATCTAGCAGCATATTATTTGGGGCAGCATAATATCATTTCAGTGATTTTTCCTGAAAAGTTATAGGGTATCAAAATATTCCAATTTGGGGCTGGAGAGGTGGCTCAGGGGTTAAGCCTCCGCCTTGCAGGCGGAAGGTCCTGAGTTCGGATCCCAGATCCCATGTATAGACGCCAGGCGGAAGCGGGGGCGGCCTGCGCTTCTGGTTCTGGCAGGGCGGAGCCTGTGAATCCCGGGGCAGAAGGAGGTGGAGGCGTCCATGGTGGTTCACGAATTTGTCCGTGGTTCTACACATATACAGACAGACACACACACACACACACACACAGACATATACGCGTGCACGCATATGCACACAGTTGAATAAATAATTAAAAAAATATTCCAATTTGTGGGACTCGAAGACAAGGGATGCGTAGGGGCTGCACAGACCAGCTGGGCAGACCATGGGGCTGAGCGGGATGATGAGTGTAGATGACCCGGACCCCCCTCACCGCCGGGGAGAAACACACCAGGCCTGGAGACTTATTGAAGCAGGATCTCACTTTATTGTATCAGGCAGGCACTTATATAGAGTTAGGGGAAAGGGTGGGGAAATAAGGATGGGGGTCAAGGTGTAAGGACCAATAAAGTGTCACCACGAAAGTAGTAACTAGGTAGGGGCTACTCCTTATCAGGGTGTTAGAAGCTGAGTCACCCTGATGTGGAATTTGCAGGCCAGAGACAGGTCGCCAAACTTTAGTCAGGAATTTCCACCAGGCCTCAGGCCCAGGCTCCATGAGGCCCAACACCAATTAATTTTTAAAATAATAAGATTTGGGAAAAAACTCATGTTTGAAAATAAATGCTAGCATCAAATACATATAAATGTATGGAACCTCTATTTCTGCCAAGTTTAAA
Source organism: Typhlomys cinereus (assembly GCA_023101885.1). Taxonomy (NCBI): domain Eukaryota; kingdom Metazoa; phylum Chordata; class Mammalia; order Rodentia; family Platacanthomyidae; genus Typhlomys; species Typhlomys cinereus. Next base: position 9,749,482 of record JALPQD010000004.1, read on the forward strand.
CACAGAAAGGAAATTATCAGGAATCATTTAAACTCTTTATAGGAAGATGTTAACATTTAAAGGAAGTGACAAAATTGGCAATGAAGAGTAGACACAGAGGTCATGTGGAAAGGTCAGGCATATGTTTCCCTAGTGGAGAATGTACCAGATCTGTTTCCTCCTCCTTTCAGTTTTCAGAAGCAGCATGTGCACTGCTTCTGACCATCAGGAGATGTTTGCTAAGAGATTTTTGGAAAACATATGCGGTTCAATAATGACAAAATAAACAGAGAAAATTTCCCTCCTTTGCGTTTCCCTCATTTCAAGAAACCGAATGCAACTGTGTGAGCTTAGAGCGTCTCTAATAATCATGGGATCCCAGAGACAGGGTTACACACATTGGAGGGATGCTAACCTTAGAGGATGCCATTGCTGAGCTGCTCATCCTACTGAAGTCATTTTGCTCCTCTGAATTTCTGATTATAGCAAAGTATAAAGCCTTGTTTCTCATTTTCCTTTTTAACTTTATTTATTTTATTCATTTATTGTCTGTGTGTGTCTTCCTGTGGAAGACCTAGGGTGACTTCGAGAATCATCCTGGATCGCTTCTATCTCCTTGCTTTGTTCTTGGATTTCCTAGGTTCTGCCCACCAGGGCTGGAAGTGCAGGCTGTTGCTATTTCCACCTGGCATTTTTATGTGGGACATGGGATCTGAGCTCAGGATTTTTTGCTTGTGAGGCAACAGTGTTAACCCCTGAGCTATCTCTCCAGCCAACATTTTATTTCTTGCAAGCAAGTATATTATGTAATTGGTTCAATATAATATAATAAATAAACTCATCTTGTCTTTAATTCAGGTTTGTTGTCTTAGATAATAGTAAAGCATACATGCATCACAATGTTTTATAACGTAGAGTAACATTATTTCAAATTACACAAACAAAACAAGTTAAAAATTTGACAGCAGAAAAAATGTATTCTCTTCACACAATCAATTTTTGATCAGAATTTATTGAGTTTATATTATTTAATGGACAATTTACTCTGATGCAAGAGTTGAAAAATGCCAAAATTCAAGAAAAGTTGAATACTGAATGGCAAATGTTAAGAAAGCATAAGTATAGCAATGCTCAATTGAAAGAATCTTACTCTAGACAGATGTGGAATTTAAAAGGATGCAAGCAAGAAAAAATCTTGGGAAAAACCCTACAAGAAGAGTGAGTGAGCTTAAGTTTCTGGAATAAGAAAATTCCTCAAAAACCCAATGTGGGGATGACCATATGGCTGAGGAGTTAAGACTCTGCCTCACGAGCAGAAGTTCCTAAGTTTGGAACCCACGTTTCCTGTAAAAATGCCAGGCAGAAAGGATGGCAGCCTGCATTTCCAGCCCTGATGATCAGAGCCTGGGAAATCAAGAGTGAAGCCAAAAGGAGATAGAAGCAATCCAGGATGATTCACAAAGTTACCCTTGGTCCTCCACAGGGACACATCAGTGCCCTTTGACACAAGCACACAGACACACACACACACACACACACACACACACACACACACACACAATAATTAAATAAATGAATAAGTGAAGTTTTTTTTTTTTAAAAAAAAAACAACAGTGTGGCTCAGTAGGATGCATTAAGGAAGGAGAGAGAAGAGAGGAAAAGGATAATAGATCTCATAAGGCATTGAGGTCCAAGGCAAAGTGGTAGGATGTATTTCAGTTTGAATGCTGGTGGAAGAAGAGGAGAACTTTGAAGTCCAGAAATGAGACAGCCATCAGTTTATTCTGTCGGCTGGGTAGAACGTGGATTAAGAGACAAGTGCCAAAGCAGGGTCACTGCTTAGCAGTATCCTAATTAATGCCCAAGAACAAACTGCCTGGCAAAACAATGGAGTTACCTGATTCCATGATGGGTGTGGGGCAGAAGGGGCAAAGGCAAGGCTGACTCCAAGACGAGCAGTTGATCACTGATTGAAAGTGATGGAGAAAATTTTGAAAAAAAATTTACATGATGAAAAGCAAGAGCTTTTCTTTGAGCATGGTGTGTCTGAGAAGTTCTCGAGACACCTAGGAGGTGATATAGGAGGCAGTTTGCCATCAAAGCCCGCCGCTTAGGAAGACATCTGCTCTATAGGGATAAATATGGATGCTGTAGCAGGAAAATTGTGGGGACAGATTGTATCATTCAAGGGTAATGGGTAGAGCAGGAGAAAAGGAGATCACTCAGGATTCATGCCTCTGGATGTTGACATTTGAGAGGCAGACAATGAAGAGCAACTACAAAATGAAAAGAAAAGAAAGAAAAGTGGGGAAATGGAGGAGAATCTGATGGAGATGTTGTAATGGCTATTGGGGCATAGCAGGTTCAAGGAAAGTGACTGCTTATGTGCTGAATATGTTTGAAAACCCCAGGAAGTTGGGTGCTCCAATGGCAACTGGTCCTGGAATGACCTTGGGTTTGCAACTGAGTTGACCACTGGGGACTCTGACATGAGTGTTTTTAGTGAACTAAAGAAAGCTGAAGCCATATTGCAATTATTTAAGAATCAATAAAAAAGTCTGAGTCTCTTCTTAAAATATTTTCTTCTGGGACGGGGAGATAGTGCAGGGGTTAAAGCCTTTGTTTCTCAAATTAAAGGACCTGAATTCCCCCAGATCCCCAGATCCCAAATAAAATACTGGTCAGATATGTCCATGGTCTGAAATTCCTGGCCATGGAAGGAAGGTGGAGCCTGGGAAACCTCAGAACAAACCAATAAGGAAGTAGAGCAATCCAGGATGATTTCTGATATTATTCTTGGGCTTCCACAGGTATACACAATCAAATGCTCTCTTGTGTACACACACACACACACACACACACACACACACACACACATTCATGCATACAAACACAAACAAGCATGCAAATAAAGTAAAAAGTTTTTCTTCTGAGGAAGAGAGAAATGCTTAGGCATTTTTAGGAGAAAAACAAGTTATTTCTTATCTATTCATCTAATATCTAATAAGACATCACTTTAAAAATATCATGTCAAATAAGAAAGGTCTAGCAGAGAGAAAGATGGCTTTTACAAAGGAGAACACTGGAGATATTCACAGAATAAAGACTGCTGAGGGATGGAAGGATCCAGAGTCTAAACTGAGCTTGTGTTAGAACAAGGATGTTTCCTTTTGCTTCATCTGGAGGGAAGATGTGGATGCCAAGCACTGTGCTGACCTGTGGTTTCTTTCAACTTTCAGTCAAATAATGACAAATCACAAACAGCATGTGCCAAAGGGGACCTCAATCTGAGCACACCCCAACCTGAGCAGCAACGACAGCAGCCTTATCTTAAGCAATAGCTGAATTAATGAAACTGAAGCCAGGCACAGTATGATTGAGAGGGGGCAGTGCCAGACTGTCGTAGGTGCTATAATTTCAATGGATTTTAGAGACAGTGGGATTTCTCAGTTTAGGGAAGAGTTTGTAATTTTGCTTTTTTTTTTTTTTTTCCTTTCTGGTTCAGGAGTTCCTTTTATTGGAAAATGAACCAGACTAGACCCAGGAGAGAAACATCCTGATGAAACACACGGAAATGGTAAAACTCAGAACATCATAAATGACAAACATTGTCTCCCCTCAGAAGATGGTCATAGAGAAGTTAATGTACTAAAATAGAAATGTGTCTCTGAAAGTAAATTCTTTGAAAATACAACAGTTAGGAATACCAGAACAAGACACAGTTATAGCTGTTTGAATATAGTGATGTTTGGCTAAACTATTTTAGGACATGAGGATGACAGACAGTTTAGAATAGCATACAAAGTGATATATTACAGAAATAAAATGTGATTATACAGCTCTCTTTTTCAGATTCTAAAATCAATAACCTATTTGCTCCATGATGCTTGCACGTTCTCCCTCTGTCTTCAAGGAAACAGTGCATCCTTCAAGAAGTTTATACCTGTACCTTGAATCTCTGATTTTCCACCAATCAAACACTATACTTTAAAAATTTTCTTATCTCTTCATGCACCTTGAATATCTCTCTTTTTTTGGCTAATTATCTCAAGCACAGAATGTCAGTTCGATGCTTCTAGCATTTCTTGTCTTTGAAGGACATAGGTTCAGAAATTCCTCTGAATCTATGTCCATCTAACCACAGTATTGGTTGATTTATCATCAATTTTTCCACCACTGAACTGAATAATATTAGAATGTTATCCATTTTATTTCACTGGAACTGTCCTGATAAAGTCACCATAAGCCTTTTAAACTCATATTCACTGTACTTATTCTCCGGGATCTCTCAGAAACCTTTGACATAGGGCTATTCTGTTAGTTTGAGATGAGAAATCTGTGTTTTCAAAGGTAATTTCATTTTACTTAATATAATAGTAATGTTGTTTCCTTAAATTCAGTGAGTCTAGATTTTTTTTCCTATCTCAGCACAATTTCTTTTTCTTCATGTGCATGCACGTGTGTGAGAGAGAGAGAGAGAGAAAACACTGTGTGTGTCTGTGGAAGCTCAAGGATGACTTCAGAAATCATCTTGCATTTCTGCATCTCCTTTTTGCTTTGCCCTGGGTTTTTCCAGGCTTTTGCCTTCCAGGGCATTAAGTATATGTTGTAACCTTTTCTGGGATGTGGGATTCAAATTCAAGTTCTTCCGCTTGCGAGGCAGAGTTTAACTCCTGAGCGATCTCTCCAGCCCCAGTACAATTTCTATCTCATTGCAATCTTCACCTTTTGTAGTCAAATTCAACTTTTCTGATGGTCCTATTTTCTACTCTTTCTCATATGTTCCTAAAGATGATATGACCTGCTATATTGTAGGGTTATCTCTTGACTCTCCCTTTCCATGAAGTCTAGATGCTTATATGCAACTACTTACTAACTATTTCCTTTTGATGTCTAACAAGCACCTTAAACTATGATAGCCAAACAGGAATTCTTTATTTTTGCCCCAATATACTTATCTTTCTACTCTTCATTTGAGTAATTGTATACCAGGCAGTGCAAAATATAAGAGAAAAAGCATTCTGTATTTCTGCATTTTCCAGATCTTCTACACTATATAATAAGTGTAATAAAAAAGTCTAATAAGAAGACTTCTACTTATTGACTCAATTAATGTCTCATTTATCCACTTATAGTAATAATTTGCAGGGTCCTTTGACCTTGGTAAATGAGATATTTTGAGAGCAATTGCTCTGTTTTAGTGGGGAATGGTGCATTACTCTGGTGAGCTGTTTTATTAGTCTTACCTAAGAAATATCAGAAACACTCCTATTCCCAGTTGTGAAACACAAATATTTCTCCAGATAAGTCAATTCTCTTGGCAAGTTATCGGCCTGAGAGCCACTGGTCTGTAGCAATCTGTTTGCCTATAACAAACAGCCCAACACCAGGGCTGGGAAGATGATTCAGAAGGTACAGCACTGGCTCAACCTGTTTGCAAATCTAGTTGCCTGAGTTCCCTCTCCAGAAGCCCACATGGTGGAAGGAGAGAATTGACTCTTTCCTCTCTCTCTCTGTCAAATAAAAATGTTGTTGATAATTTTATGCATGTATAAAATGAATTATGTTCATACACATCCCCATTACCTCTCCTCTCTTTCCTTCTGTTCATGCCCTCCTTTCCAACCAGCCCCCTCCTCCTTTCATGTCTATGGCTGTGTGCAGATCTTGTGCAGGTAGTCACAGCTACTGTGTGTTCACGAGTGTGGCAAACCACTTCATTGTCACAAGAAAGCATTTTGCAGCATTCCTGTGCATCTCTGGCTTAGAGTCTTTCCACTCTTTCATCTGTACTATTCTTGTCTTTTATTTTAACTGTTTTAATGAGTGCAAAATAGGATAGTTTATAGATTTAATTTGCATTTCTCTGGAAGCTGATGGTATTACACACTTTCTCATGTGCTTGATGACTGTTCACCTTCTTTTGTGAAGTGTCTGAGATTCTTCCAGTTTTAATTAAGTTGTTTGTCTTTTAATATTAATTTTAAAGAGTCAGGCATATTCTCTGGCCCTCTTCTGGAATGCAGTGTTTTGTGGTCCTTTCTAAAGAGCAACATCTGCAGTACAAAGATGGGTGTACTTGCATTCACTCCTTTATGTCCATTTGCACATCTCTATTGCAGGACTTTTCATTCCCAACATACTCTCATCTTCTGCCAGATCTGACTAGCTGGCCAACCTTTTGCCACTGATGCTGATTATGTATTCTTTAATCTCTCCTAGTTGACTTTTCTTTCCACATGAATAATATGACCAGGTCATACCCAGAACTTTATGAATTAGGAGGAATATCCCTCATTTCTATCTTTCCAGACTTAAATGATATACTGAACCAATCCACTTGTGAGCAAAATTAAAACCTCTTCTCTTCAACTGGTAATAATGTATCCCTATTTGACCCAAGGAAGGTACACTGATAAAACAGTGGGATATGATGTGGAGAGGCGACTAGGATAGCTGATTGCAAGTTGCGTACTTTGTTTAGTCTTTTCTGTGCTTGCTGCAAAATGATTTTCTACTTTTGACAGATTTTTCTAAGCCTGCTCAATCTTATGTCTTGGTGCATCTGGTAAGTTCAGTTGAAGCTGACAATGTACATCTCCTCTGAAGATAGAAGACATATTATTGTTTCAAAGCTGCATTATGCTTTTTTAAAGACTTGTTATAAATTTATTCAATTTTTATTACTGATATTTATGTAATATAGAATCCATCTATTACTGTAACCTATTAGGAAGACTGCTTGTACCACCACCTAGCTCTATTACCTGATATATCTACAGACAGGTTATATAGTTAACTGAACCTGTTCATGGGCTAATCATGGGTTTAGCTACCAAGAAAGGAGGTCAGAGAAGATTATGGGAAAGCTAATGTGTCATAAGAAATCTCAGTATTGTTTTTAAGAAACTAGAGTAGGCAAGTATTCAAAAGAATAGGTTGCTTCTGCAGGCAATATCAATCAGAGGTATCTAAGAACACCTCGTTTCAGTGTCATTAATCTTACTGCCTATGTAATGGTGCCAATGTCCTGATGCTGACAGAACCAGCAATGCATTTTAAAAAAAATTTAATTCAGACCTGGTGGAGTTAGCCTGGAATGCTCATTTCTGAGGAGGATTAGAATAAGTTCAAGACCAGTGTAGTAATTTAGATGACAGACATTGCTTATGAGAGAGAGAGAGAGAGAGAGAGAGAGAGAGAGAGAGAGAGAGAGAGAGGAGAAATACACCCATGTTGCCAATCCTGTACAATCATCAGTTTGAAATGAATCAAAGACCTTAATGTAAGACCTGAAATTCTGAAACTGTTAGAAGAAAGCTAAGCCAAACAGTTCAGTACACAGCCAAGGGCAGAACTTCATAGAAATGACTCCAGTCGCACAGGGAATATCTTGGACATTGACAGACTGTGTTCCATGACATTAAAAATCTTCTAACAATTTAACAGGCACAAGTGAAGAGACAGCCTACAGAATGGGAAAAAACTTTGCGCTAACATTCCATTTCATCACAATAAGAATGCATATCTTTTTTTTTGCATGTGTATATATGCTGGTGTACATGTATGTGTGCATTGTTATGTGTGCACTGTATGTGTATGTGTGTGCACTGTATGTGTATGTGTGTGTGTATACTGTATATGCTTGTGGAGGCCAAAGGTGATTTTGGGAATCATATTGGTTTGCTCTACCTTCTTATTGCTTTGCTCTGGGAGTTCCCAGCCTCTGTCTTCTTTCATTAAAGAGTTTTTACGTGGAATCCAGGACCCAAACTTAAGTCTACCTGCTTGGGAGTCAAAATCTTAATTCCTGAGCCATCTCTTCAACTGCCCCCCCCATAATTGATATCTTTGAGAAAACAAACACTAATTTAAATTCTGAAAGTACTTATCTTCTAATTAGCTAAGTTCCTGAGCATTCTGGTGGAGATCATTTTCAGCATTTTGCCCATAGCCGTTTTCTCAAACACTGTTTGTCACTTGAATGTCTATTTATGGGCTCTTTTTTTTTTTACTGACTCCTTCTCTACCATTTATAAAAGTTACTCTAATTATCAATGTCATAATTGGGTCCTTGAGAAGAGTAATTCCTCAGGGAAACAGGTACTCATGTCTTTTCCTACTAAAGTGATATATCGCTTGTCATGATTGGCCCTCAATAAGTGAGAATATGCACATCAGATATGCTGGTATTAAAGCTGCTTGATGTACTCCTTTTGGAGAGTACATCATTAAGTTATATTGCTGAAGGCCAATCTCAGAATAGTGGATATGAAATTTGTTATCATCACAAAAAACTCAGAAATTTGTTATAAAAATTCTGAGTAGAATAAAGATTATGGAGTCTGAACCATAAGAGTCTAAAAAATGTAAAGTCCATGAGGGATCCTGATGCAGAAGTCTATCTCTGTAGTCCAACTTGCTTGCACACACTTACACATCTGCACTGCATGAACATATGATAGATATGTACTAAATAGCAATGGATATGTACTAAAATATGGAGTCAGAGAAGAGTTATACATTTATTCTCTCCAAACTGATGAAAATTTAGGTATTTCCAGTAGCTTGAGTAAGTGAGCGAAGTAAGCCAAAGGATGGTCTACGTGCTATTTTAAATTAGCATGCTCCTCAACTGTGGGCAATCCTGCTGCTTCTGGCTATTTGGCCAAAACTTGAAATATCGATATTATTCTACATGCTTGGGAGTGGGGAGCATGACAGAAAATAGAGTAAATATCTCACAAAGATACTAACATTCCCTAAGGAAATGGAACTGTGTCCCAATTGTCAACAATGACAGTTGAGAAACCCTATCTAAAAGGTATTCTTATTTTGTAAGAATATTAAATATAATTTTATGTTTGTGCCCATGAGCCTATCAGCCCTAGGGTCTGATGCTAGGGTACTTCCTTCAAATGCATGCTTTTAGAATACCAGTGACTCTTGGTAGCTTGCAGGGTCCTTAGTGTTACATTTCAAAGTGATCATCTCTATCCAAAATGAAACTAAAAAATGAAAGCCTTTAGTGTAAGTTCCAGGTTTTACTTCTCAAGACTTTTGGTACTAGAGGACAGGATTTCCAATCTTACTAGGGATCCTGTATACCAATGGCTGAAAAAAGCCAAGACATTTAGAGTTTCCTCTGATCTTGCAAGGAAGCATTTAATAAGAGAGCTCGTCTTCCTGTGCTAAGCGATCAGTCTGTCTTCCAGGCTAAGCGATCCAGCTGCCTTTCTTGAGGACCTCAACAGGTAACTCCTCTTGGAGGATCCATCCTAGCCGACCGGCGCCTCCAAATGGCAAGCCTAACCCCTCGGTCCGAGGTGGAAGGAGCTGCAGAAAGATTTAGGGGCGCAGGCTAATTGGAACTCAGGGCAGGTGATAGGCGACGAGCCCCAGGGCGCGGCGCGGGGGCCCCCCGGCGGTTGGAGGGGGCGGGCGCGGCGGCGGCGCGCGTGCGCTCAGCGCTCGCCCGCGCGCACCGGGCCGGGCGGCGGGTGCTCGGCGCGTCCGCCCTCCGCGGGGGCGGGGAGAGCGCGGGCCGCGGCGGCAGGACCCGCCCCTCGGCCCCGGCGAACGGCGATCGGGCGGCGCGGAGGCGGGGCGGCCGGCGCGCACACACGCTCGCGGAACATGGCGGCGGCGGAGCCGGCGGTCCCCGCGCTAGCGGGCGGCGTGGGCGCGGGCACAGGGGCGCCGTCGGGCGGCGTCCCGGTGCTCTTCTGCTTCTCCGTGTTCGCGCGGCCCTCGTCCGTGCCGCACGGCGCGGGCTACGAGCTACTCATCCAGAAGTTCCTGAGCCTGTACGGCGATCAGATCGACATGCACCGCAAATTCGTGGTGCAGCTCTTCGCTGAGGAGTGGGGCCAGTACGTGGACCTGCCCAAGGGCTTCGCGGTGAGCGAGCGCTGCAAGGTGCGCCTCGTGCCGCTGCAGATCCAGGTGGGTCCCCGGGGAGCGTCCCGCCGCCGCTTCCGCGCCGCGCCGTCCCCGCGGTCCCCGCCCCCGCCGCGCTCCTCAGGTGCCCGAGCCGCGGGGCGCCGGGACTGCGCGTCCGATCGCTGGCGAAGGGCCGGGTCTGGGGGGGCGGGGGACGGCGGCGATGGGAGGTGGCGCAGGTCCGATGGTGGTGGCCACCAGCTGGCCGCGACCGGAGCGGGGGCGTGGGCCCCTGAAGGAGCCTGGCGCCCGCGGACGCCCCCACGTGTGTAGTCCTCGGAGCCCGCATCTGCTTTGTGTGCCAGGCTCCTGCGCAACCTTGTGGTCGTCGCTGTTTTTATTTGGATGGGCGATGCAGAACCATAGGAAAAGGACTGTGCAGAGTGCTGGCAGCATCGGGATTGTTCCCCGGAGTTACGTTAACCAATTACAGGCACACAAACTTCCTTCTTTTGCCTTTCCATTACATTTTCCAAAAAGAACTGCAGGACCATTTTAAATGCACAACTTAGAACTAGGGTGTGAATTGCAGGTGCTGCCGGCTGAGGAAGTTAAACCCAAAGATTGCTTAAAAGTTTTTTAATTTTTATATTGTTGAGAGCTGTGTTCATCATGATACCATGTAGGCCAGTCCCCTCTGTTCTAAGATCAGAGGAGTTCCTGGAAAAGGTATATTTTTGGAAAAAAAAAAAAGAATAAAGTATAATAAGTTCTATGTTTTCTTTACTCGTAAAACTAATAAGTAACTTCTCTAGGTCAAACTAATGTCAAGCCAAAATGGGGATTTGAGATTAGGATTTTTAATACATAAATGCCCTTTCCTCAGGACCAATCCTTATGTTTTCTTCTTTTCACCTGTAGTCGAAGTCTGAGCTGGTAGCGCTTTCCCTCATCGAACATAACATTTCCAAAGGATCCACAACAGGAACTTTAACCTGCTTACAGTTCTTATGTTTAGAGGACAGAGTTCATGGGATTCCACTGCCAGCTGCCAGGAAACCAGAAGTGCATGGAGTGATATGACACCCCAGGGTTTGCCCTGCTGCACAGATGGAGAATTGCATTATTTGGTGTTTAAGATTCTCCATTTTTATCTTCAAGACTTCTCTGCACCCGTTCCCTATCAGTCTGTTTAGATTACTGCTGCCAAAAATCCAACATGTTGGATGCACCTTTAGTAAGGATGCATCCTTTATAAAAGTCAGATACAAATACAGAGAAGGTCCCAAGCTATAGGAACGATGATACAAGCTTCCTTGTGAACTGTTTGTGTTATCCTTGAGGGATGATGGACACCTGTCTACGACTGCTGTGCTAAACTAGTTCTTCATATTTACAAATTTACTTTTCTGTACCCAGGGTAGGTAGGATTCTTAATGTTTTGAAAATTTCAAGTTATGACAACTCTTCATTAGACATTCTGAAAATCAGTAATATAAATATGTGACATAAATGTATATGTAATATAAATATAAAGGTTAGATTATGCACATATATAAAATTATACATATATAATTAAAATCACTCTGGTTTGAAATATTTTATGTACAGTCAAAAATAACCATTAGTAGCAACAGCAATACTCTTTTCCATCATTTTTCCACCATATAATTCAAGAATTGTTATGCTAGTCACTGACCTATGACTGTTTATAAAAATATGACATTTTATAAAAATCATTTTGTAGTCCATTTTAGTAATTGCAATCCATTGCCTTAGTTGCATACCTTTTCCAACATAGTTGTATATAATTTGAAGGGGCTTTATAAATAGTTGTGTACTCCATGCATGTTTTTGTCAACTTTTCATATGTATATGAGAAAATATATATGTACACACATGTATGTATGTGGGGATGAAATCTCAGAAAAGATACTTCTTTTTCATGACTACTGTGTTTCTGAAACACATCTGTATAACTGCTGCTGTGGACATTTTATGAGCAGAGGATACCCTAGGATTCATTCCACGAACATTTAAGTGGCAGGTTTGAGTGCACAGCCCAACAGATGCACACATGAATTCAATTTTTGTTGGAAGTAACTGATCTCATTTTTCAGAAGAGCAAAGGAGAAGGAGGTAGGGAGGCAAGATATTATATGGCTGCAAGGGCTAGCAGAGCCCCGGCTACTCCTAAGTGGACATCTCCTGTGGCACTTTCTATTTTCATGCTTAATGAGAACCTAGAGCAGTTTCCAAACAAGTTACAACTTGAGCATTTGTTTGTTCATTTGTCTTGATACTGCTTTTTTTTTTTTCTTTCTTAAAGAATAAATGCCTGCCATGCAGGCTCAGAGTGCAAATCTTCCATTACACTCTGATGCTTAAGTAGTGTCACTTGCTGCTCTCCAAATCTCTGAAGCATCCGTGGCCCTGGCTCAGAGACTGCTGGTCCAGAATAGACTGTTCATTGCCTTTGCATTGTCTGCCTGTCCTGGCTGGTGACCTGAGGATGGGGAGGTTGCTGTGCACACCACTCCTAAGGTTATTCTTTGCAAAACAAGCTGGAAGCCCTCCGCTGCCAGCATTAGTCTGTGGTAACTTGTCAGTGTCTCCTTTTCTCAGATATCCTGTCAGAGTGACTGAGCGTCCACAGACAGCTCAGGTAGCTGAAGACAGCTCATGTTTCATGCATGCTTTATGTGTGTGCAGTCTGATGAATTTAGAGACAGAGGACACAGAATGTAAATGAGAGGGTGACAGAGTCAGAATTTAGGTCATTTTTATGATTTCTTTTCAGGTTCAAAAGATAATTTCCAAGTCTTAACTGCAACATGTAACCTTGAAGATTCATGTAAAACCAGTACATTGTTTCAGATTTTTGATGGGGCAGGCAGAACCCAAGCAGAAGGCAGGAAGACCTGGATGTCGGTGTCAGAATAGGGCCAGTGAGACTTTGCGGCTGTCATACTGAGGGAGAGGAGGCTTCTGCAGCTTTGTGCGGGCAGGAGATGAGATCTTCCCAGCAAAGGTTATTTTGACCTTTGCTTGCGGTGGTTAATTGGGAAGGGCTTTGTTTCTGCCTTTCATGTTCTTGGAAGTGTTTCACTGTTGTTATAATGATGAATGGGGCACAGACATTGCATGACTCAACTAGAGTCCATTTTATGGTCAGGAAGGTTTAGAAGGAAAGGGAATGGGATCAGGTCTGCTGGGGTTTGCTAGTTGCAGAAGCCTTGCTACTGAGGCCTCCACAGAGAAACAGGTGGGTGAACCCTTGCTCCAACTAGGTGGAGACACTGGCATGGTGTGTCTCGGGGAGGGGTCAGGGTACTGTCAGGAACTTGGAGAAGAGACAGCCAGATCATGAGGTCCCTGTTTTATCTCGAGTCCATTGGTTTGATGGAGGTTGGAAAGGGTTGCGTATGAGTCATCTCAAAACTTCTCCTCTCCTGAACAATAGCCACAACATTGCATACTTTTTGTCCCTTGTAAAGACATTAGCGGCTACCTACAAATAAGCTGTACTGAGAAGGGGAGCTGCGAAATGCATTTGGAAGTATTTTTCTCTTACATTTACTTGGCCAACGGGAGTCCTAATGTAGATTCAAATGTCAGCATGTTCTTGGCTCTGTCCAGCTTCACCTTCATCTCAGCGAGGCGCCCTCTTGTTTTAAGAAATAACCTCAGGTGCTCACCTCTCTGAGTGAAGACAGCTGGTATCCCTTGGGGCAATTACAGTGCTCAGACTTTGCATGGTAAGATGGAGGTTTAATGTTGCACCGTGGATATCAGTGCCCAATAGATGAGTGCATTGCACATATAAGAGCAGCATACTCTCTTGTGGTCCAACTGAAAAGGCTGAGAATGTATTTTGCCAGAGACAAATCATACGATGGTAAGTCTTTCCCTGACATCTGAATAACTGCTTTGTGAATCACTTTCCTAATCTTGTAGGCTAGGTCCACAGAGGGGATACAATGTCACTGTTTCTATCTTTGGTTTCTAAGGAGATCTTTATGGAGTGTTCTGACATGTGTTGGCTAGAGGTAATGTGACCAAAACAGCCTAATACCTTTATTGATTGATACTAGGTAATGCTTTAATCTTTGAAAAAGCTCTGGGAAGTAAATACAGTTTTTCTTACGCATGTTAAAGATAAGGAAATTGCATTGGGAGATGTTAATGATTTACCTGAATTCCTGCAATTGAACTTATTGAAACTGATTTGAACTTAGATTTGAATGCCTTCAGGCCTTTGTTGTATTAGAAAATCCTAGACTCTGGGTGGTGTGTGTGTGTGTGTGTGTGTGTGTGTGTGTGTGTGTGTGCGCGCGCGCACGTGGTGTGCATGCACCTGCGTATGTGTAGAGGGTCACCTCACAGACCTCTTTGAGAGTTGATGCTATCACAGGGTACTTACCGTAGCTGGGTAATTGGTTTGGCAGCATTTGAGGTTTAAATACTGATGTCCTGCATTCACTTCCAGCTCTCATGCAAACACATCCCGATCTTGCAACTATTGTAGACTACCAAAGTTTTCAAGAAAAATGACCATCCTTAAACTTTCATCCCTAAGCAGATGCAGGTTCCTCATTGTGGTACAGAGACTATTGTTACAGGCATTGCCATCTAATTACTGAAGCAGCAGAGACGGTCTCCTACTTTTGGAGCAGAGAGTCTGCAGTCAGGTATCTGCAGGTTTGGTTGCTTCCAATGGCTATAAAGGAGAGTCTACTCTGTGATTCTGCCTGTGGTTTACTGGCAGTTTATGACTTCTAGACAGATCAGGTTCTGCCTTCATGGACACAGGACATTCTTGTCTGTAAGTGCTTGTTTTTTCTATCTCTCTGTGTCCACTCATATTGGATTACATATCCACATTGCACTAGTATCATCTTATTTTAACTAGAGGAAGAGTGATTGGTGATGCTTCTATTTTTCACAGATCATTTTCTAAGGCACTGAAGGTCAGAACTTTAAGGTATAGAGTTTGAGAGATACCACTCAACTTAAAACTGTGACACCAGACGTTGTTGTTATGGGAAACTAGAATTGGAACAAAGTTTTATGACCAGGCTTGGAGTCATTTTGTATGTTCCTTAATGGCCACCCTGCATAGTCCCCACAGATGTAGACTGCTTCTCAGTTTTCATTCTTCTGATGTTTTACTTGCGTTCGAGCTGGGATTATGGGTTGCGGAGGACAAAGTTCTTGAAGGTCAGTCTCTTCACATGACATCACTCATTGGCTCAATATGACGTTGTTAATCGTCTAGCTGATCACTTGTCAGGTTCCCCCTGTGAATAAGGTAAATTTCCTCTCCACCTTTATACCCTTCTCTTAGGCCAAATTTGTCAAGCGCAGTCAACGTTCACAAGCGTGTGAGAGTGTCTGTGGAATAGAGATTTCGATTTACATAATCAAAAACCTATCTTCAGACAATAGATTACTGCATTCTCAGTGACTTCTTACTCTGTTTACTAAGTTTATGTATGAGGAGTTCCTGCACCCAGAATTTTGTAGGGTGGTGTGGACTGCAGAACAGTTATTTCCTGACCTCAGTCTGGGTCTCATGTGAGATGTATCTGACATGGACTATTCCCTAGCTGAAAGACAGGAAGGTACCAAGTAACAACCCTTGGAAGCCACAATTCTGAATAACAATCAGAGGATATCTTGATTAGAAAGGTTTACCCATTAAGTGTCTAATTTAATAATGTTGGACCATGTTATCTTGTAGTCCTTCTATAATAGTGTATTATTTATCATATTCCTAATGAGTGAATGTCAGAATGATATTTTCCTACTTTAGAACAGTGGGCTGCTCCTTTTCCAGACACCTGGACTTTATAACTGAGTTTGGCTTGTTTTCCTTTATATGCATATGTATGTGTGTGTGTGTGTGTATATTTCTCTTCCTTGAAAGATATTGCTGTTGTCACCTTGCCTGCTTCCAACAGTTTCCTCTCAGATAGGTGTTTGTAGTCTGTGAATTTAGAATCCAACTACTAGGCATGGAGTTAATCACTGCGTCTGAGACAGTGCTAGCCGACATTCTGAGCACATGTGGCGCTAAGCATGTCCTTGCGTGGCCACCAGTGCAGTTATGTAATGGCCAGAGGCTTAATTTGCACACTTGCTGGCTAGTGGAGTGGTGAGCTTGGCCGAGCTGTGTTGCTGTGATTACAAATAGACTACTTGCAGATCAACTGTCCGTGTGTCCTCATATCACTGAGAAACATGTTTTGGATTCAAGTTTATGAAAAGAACATATGGAGATTTTGAACCTCCTGAATCAATACTTAATACTTGCTGAGGATTTAAAATGCATGGTCATATATAGTAATTGGCTTTTGAAACAAACATCCTGAATACACAGAACAGGTGTTAGGTATGTTAGGTCGTAGGCAACACTTTTAAAAACGGTTCAAATGAGACATCAGTTAAAACAGAGTAAGGAAGCAGCCAAAGTAAAAATCCTTGAAGGCTTCTTTGAATCATGTCTCACTGGTAAGTAAGAATACTGTTACCTACAGTGCTAGAATGACAGATAGCTCCCACCCTAAGTGTAAGCCTTGTGTTGTGTAGTAGCATGCCTACTGTAGAGTCAGTAGCACTGGGTGATTAAACTACTAGAGTCTCTTGGGCTGGAACACAGGCAAAATAAAGCACAGAGCAGCTAGAAGAGCCAGGGCATCAGGATAAAAGATTTCTTTCAGTGTCTGATTTAAGTCATGTAGGAATTGTTCCTGATTGTCTGCTGCTCACAGTGATGGTGAGGCTGCTAGCTTGAGCTGGTACAGCAGCTACCACCATGTAATTGGGACATAGCTCCTCCAGGAAATTATTAATAATTCTTATCTGTGGGTGGTTCTGGGGGTACAAAACAGAATAATTAGAAGGGATTTGTTGCGGGTGACTGGAAGAGCAATGATATTGGTTCCTTGAGGACCAAACACATTCTTCCTAGTTTTCTGTAATCTGCAAAGCACATGGCCTTTTTAAGAATTCTATGGGCTGGAGAGTTGGCTCAGGAGTTAAGCCTCTGCCTTGCAGGCGGAAGGTCCTGAGTTCGGATCCTAGACCCCACGTATAGACGCCGGGCGGAAGCGGGGGCAGCCTGTGTTTCTGGTCCTGGTAGGGCGGAGCCTGTGAATCCTGGGGCAGAGTAAACAAGGAGGAGGTGGAGGCGTCCATGGTGGTTCCTGAATTCGTCCGTGGTTCTACACACACATACACACACACACACACACACACACACACACACACACACACGCATAAATGCACAATTGAATAAATAAATAAATAATAAAAAATTAAAAAAAAAAGAATTCTAGCAGATTAAGTTCCCATGTTCAATAGTGACTTTTGAGTTTTTGGTAAATCCTTATTGGACATAAATGGTTCAGAAAGCAAGCTTTAACAATAGAGGTGGAACTTGGAAATCTAATACCGGTCTTTTCCTGAAATTTAATAATGTAATTCTTAGTTGTGGTAATACTTAAGAATGCAAATGTCATACTTGGGTATGTTCCTCACAGCACAGCTGTTAATTCACCATGATAGTTTCTCAACATTTATCCATATCACGTTGTTATGTTTGCAAAGATCATCTTAATAGATTTCTGTTCATAGCAGGAATTCTGTATTTGCTCTGGATTTGTTTGTTTTATGATTGCAATTAGTGTTTATAGACTATGCTATAGATTTTTAAAAATTTGGTTGTTGCCTAATTATTCTAGGGTTTTCTTAAATCCTGTAAGGAATAACATTATCAAATTTGTATTTTACTATTCTAATTTTTTTTTCTGATTTTGAAGATATCTTCAGTAACACCAAATGTGTTTAAATTACATTTAGACAATATAAGAATATAAGAAGAAATATTTAAATTATGTAACTATTTGTTATTTGTTATACAAATGTCATTGTATAATTTTTAACTGAATTTTTGTCACGAAATACTATTGAATTTTTTAAAATTAACATTATGTAGAAAACATATCGCTTTAGATAGAAGAAATTATTTAGAAATGTAAACATATCTTTAATTGGCTAAAAATATCTGAATGCTTTAAAATATGCTTATATATTCATGCATTGTTGGTCTTGTTTTATTTCTAGTTTTATGATCAAATGAAATTTGGAGACTCTCTTTATGGGTAATTTTTTTTCTGTAATTCAAATAACTCCTTTCTGTTATTGTTAATTGTACAAATTAGTTTGCTGGTACAAACAATAGGAATATTTTTCTTCTTGTATTGACTTCCAGTTCAAACAAATGTCATTGTATAACAAGTACTAAATCATTTTTTTTTTCCCTTTTCCTTCAGCTTACTACCCTGGGAAATCTCACACCTCCAAGCACTGTGTTTTTCTGCTGTGATATGCAAGAGCGATTCAGACCAGCCATCAAATATTTTGGAGATATTATCAGTGTGGGACAAAGACTGGTATGTTTGTGTATTCATTTGTTCCAGTTGCTGAGGCATGCTATATCTTTCTGTTAATGTTCATGTATTTTGATAATTTTCACTTTTTTTTCAGTTGCAAGGAGCCCGGATATTAGGAATTCCAGTTATTGTAACAGAACAGTATCCCAAGGGTCTTGGCAGCACTGTTCAAGAAATTGACTTAACAGGTGTAAAACTGGTCCTTCCAAAGACCAAATTTTCAATGGTGTTACCAGAAGTGGAAGCAGCATTAGCAGAAATCCCTGGAGTTAGGAGTGTTGTATTATTTGGAGTAGAAGTAAGTACCTACTCATATGTTTTGTGGAAAACTTGGTATTTTCAGAATGTGTATACATATATTTCTCATTTTTATAGATTGCTATCATGTAAGTAATAATAATGGAAAATAGCTACTGTTGATTTTTTGCCAATTATGTAGTTCTCATCCAAATGCTATGTGGCTATTAACAGCCCTCTGAGCAGCCCTGAGAGTTAAGTATTCTTTGTCTCCAAATATTATAGCTGAGGGAACTAAATGTAGCAATGTTGATAACTTATCCAAAGTCAGATAGCCAGTAAGCTGGAACTGACTGGTCTTTGGCCACACTTATAACTGGTAGCATTGGGATACATTTTCACCAAAGGCATATTTTTATTTATGTGTTGTAGGACTTCATGCTAGTAGTGTTTCTGTGCTATAAAGACTTTTGACAGCATCTAGTTCATTTGTCTTTCAAATATGAATTTTTTACATTCCTTGAAAGAAAAGAATACCCATGATTCCTAGTGCTGACCTTAATTAACTTATTTATAGTACTTTTCGTGGGGAGAGGTTGGGTTAGGTTCTTGCTGTGTAGTCTTATTTTTGGCCTGGAACTCAGTAACAGGTGTGTGTGCGTGTATGTGTGTGTGTGTGTGTGCATGTGTGTGTGCAGACTTGTGTATACAAGGCCAAGAGTGACATCGGGAACCATCCTGGGTTGCTCTATCTCCTTTTGCTTTGTTCTGGGGTTTCCCAGGCTCTTCATTCTGAGATTGGAATTGCAGACTGCTGCCATATCCACTCATTATTTTTTCTTGGGATCTATTAATATTTAAAAATATATGAATAAAATTGTTAAAACAATAAAATAAAATAACATTTATTTAATGTGATTATACTAGTATTTTACTAGTGGGTTTTTATCAGTTTTCATAATGGAGATGTGATCTTAAATTTGGATGTCTATTAAGTATCTTTATATTTGCAATTTAATAATGAATGTATGGGGAAGCCTGTTTGAAAAACTGTTATGCCAAATGCCTATGTGATGCTATCTTTTGTACTTTCTTTCTCATTCATCATAATTAATTCTTATGCCTAATCTAAATGTTCTTTGAGCTGTACTCCTGTGCTAATTGTAATGAAGTATAAGTTGTTAATTCTTCAAAACTTTGTCACTTGAAGATAAAGTGGACATTTTGTTAGACTGAGTTATTCTTTCTATGGTTATAGAATGCAGTTGTTACCAGTGTGCTGTTGCTTTATGTTCTCTGCTAATGAACATTGCAAGTTAGTATTTACAAAGGTAGAGTATATGCAGTGCAGCCCTTGGTGAAAGACACTGAGTACTATTTCCTGATTTTCAAATGAATAAGCCAAGGTTGGAGGATATCAGTTTGTGCTTAGAAACACTGGACTCACTAGAGGTTAAATACAGAGAAACAGGATTTTAGCATTGTAATGCTACTTTTGTTTTATTACCATATTTATCACCATATTTACATATTTTATCACCATATTTACGTATTTACATATTTATTTGTTTTACCTACCATATTTACATGTGAGTTTTTTCCTTCAGCTTATTCATAAATCATTTTAGATTGGCCTATGTTCGTTTATGCTTGTGTACAGTGTGATGACTCAGTTTCCCCGCTGCTTTGTCACTGTGGTACTACATACTCGTTTTCTCTCATCTCAGAGCATACAGAAGTAAATCCAAATGCAAGTGAAGGTAATAGCTTTATGAT
Organism: Typhlomys cinereus; assembly: GCA_023101885.1. Lineage (NCBI taxonomy): Eukaryota > Metazoa > Chordata > Mammalia > Rodentia > Platacanthomyidae > Typhlomys > Typhlomys cinereus. The sequence continues at coordinate 9,769,812 of JALPQD010000004.1, forward strand.
GGTCACTCATTACTAATGGTTTAATAAAAATCATTAAGAATTTTTGTAGAATTCTAAGAAAAAGGGCAGCATTCCTAATGGAAACATGGATACAGACTGCTTTGTCTCATCATTTTGCTCAATACATACAAACTACTTTCAGTTACCATGTGCTTACACCTGATGTTTTATTTTTCTTCAAGACTCATGTATGTATCCAACAAACGGCTCTGGAGCTGGTCGGCCGAGGTATTGAGGTTCACATTGTTGCTGATGCCACCTCGTCAAGGAGCATGATGGACAGGATGTTTGCTCTTGAGGTAACTGTCCTACTTGGCATTCATCAAGTTTACTGAAATACTAGGAATGTTGAATAGTTGAAAATCAAAACATGGTCTGGCATTATCAGACCGATTAGCCTCTAGAGACATGCCTGTGCTAATTGATCTTTTAAGATTCTCCAGTTTCTGTTCTGTATCTTGCTTCCTCCTTACTCTTAGATTTCTTTGGTCCTAACTTTGCTATGGTGTTACACATAGGCAAAGATTTTTTCAAGAAGCCTGACCTAAATTTGCTTATAGATTTGGAAATAAAAACAGTTCCCTTGCATTTCACTCAGACAAGCTCGAGCTCAAAACTAAAACAGAGTGGTCCTTAATTTAAGTTTCCTCAGGCTTGAAGCTCTGGGATGAGAGATGTGTGCCTGACTATGCAAACCATCCACATGTGCTGTTTTGTGACTCACACTGGAGCCTGAACAGTGCCTGTGGAGTCAGGGGATTATAGAATCTTAGACTCTTGAAGCTCTTCTGTAATCCTGGGCATGTTTCACTTCCTGGAGAGGGGGTGTTTTTATATGTGGATGTGCACATGCCTCATTCTTAGTTTTATAGCAATATACACATGATTTAATTTCTCATTTTTTTTTTTTTTATTAAGAATGAGAAGCACAGTTGGGTTCTTTGTTTTGAGATCCTCCTGCATTCCGTGTTCCAGCTAGCCCATGGACTCCCAGCTTAGTGGGACTTCTCAGTTCAGGGCTGTAGCCTGAAGTATTCTCCAGAGTGCAAAGGCAGAACATGAGGGAAAGTAGAATGGTGAGGAAGAGAAGAAAAGGAAAGAGCTGGTCTGGTTAGTCCTCCCTCTCTCCTTTTCCTAAAGAGAGGGTCCTCAGAGGGATTGCAGATGGAAATGGTTTTAGTTTGTTCAACTGCTTTCAAGGCCATTGGAACTATTATGTTTTCTGCTCGTTAGTAATTGTTGGTTCTTCCAGTCTCAAGCAAGATCTGTAAGCCGTTCTTGAAGTCAAGTCTTGAGTCAATCGCATGCATATTTCAAGCTTCTTTAGCCTGAGTTTATACAGCTCCACTGTCCCCATTCCCTGAGAAGCAGTGATTTTCACGCGCAGCCACATGGAAAGCTTGGGGTCAGATCTGGAAATATTTTGAAGGCAGCCAATGCAAACACAGCAAAACCTTGTGTGCCTGAGAAGAAATTTAAAGAGTTTTTTTTTTTTTTCCCCTACGTTTATATAAATATTTAGACATTATTCTGGTACACATCACAGAAAACTTTGACTTTCCGCAGTCTCATCTTCTGCTGGATGCAGATTAAGAATCCTGTCAGCTAATTCCCATCCAAAATTGATTTGTGGACAGGCCATCTGTCCTCTCAGTGATACGTTGTCCAGCAGTGGGCCAGTAGTGCAGATTTGAATGGAGAGTGTTTCATAGACTGCATCCTCGAGCATCTTAGCCATTTCTTGCTCAGATCTCTTGAAGTGGAGATGTTGGCAAATGCAGCATAGGGTTTCCTGAGGCCTGAGATCACATGCTTAGCACAGGTAGCATAGTGCCTGGCAGAGTAAGTGCATGGATGCTCACTCGAGATTCTTCTTATCAGAAGTGCATAAAGCCTCTTGCTTCCAAGTCCCGAGACAGTCTGAGAAGGCAGTAGCCTGTTACATAGGGTGGACACAGATGGGCCTGCCTGGGATCAAAATATCAGGTTGGGAGGGAGAAAACAGCCACAGTGCAGGTCAGCTAGCGATGGGGAATGCTTGCCGGGACGTGGGTTGCTTTTCTTATTCCTGCCTTGATGTGGAAGTGATGTAGAGTATCTTTAAAGTTTATGGAGAAGTACCACTTTCTCTTCTTTCTTGATTGCATGGTGAAATAGCAATGTGGTCAATTGCCATTCTATGTTCTTTTGGAATAAGGCTACTTAAGAATATTCCTCTCCATATGTCTGCTACATTTATTATATTTACAAGATTTGGAGCCAGCATCAAGGTCAAGCCAGCATCTGAGGCTGTGAGTGGCCGTGGCAGCTGCCATCTGCCAGGCACTGCCCAGTCTTGAGTGATAATTATACAGAGATGACAGACAAGACAGTGGAACCTCCCTGAACGGGTCCTGTCTTATCTGAATTTGAGAGCAACATTACATAATAAGATGGGGTGAACCTTCATTTGATCATGGCATCTTGTACCAGTGGACAAATCTTAGTGTTGTTTGGACATTGCGTAGGTTTGGTACCTTCTTCCTGGCTGTGCTCTCTTTTAGTTTTAGGGTTGTGGATCAGGGAAACCTTTCTTTCCTTTGGCCTAGTTGAACTGGCTTTGCACATGTAAGGGACAAGACTGAGTGCTGGAGAGCTTCCAAAGCTTAATGTACCGTTTAATCCAGTGGGTTTTGGATTAAATGCAGAAACACCGGTGTGCCTGGAAAAGCCTGTCTGCTCAGGCACCTTCCAGGTTGGGTGGGGTAAGCACTATGCAAAAGTCTACAAGCCTATTCTACCAGCTTTGCATTTCTGTACCACACCCTAGTTCTCCCCCTCATACTAGTTCTTGGCTCCTTTATCTTTGTATCCAATTTGCATTGACCACATCTCTCTCTGTAGATATAAATAATATTTATAATTGCATGTGTGTGTACATATATGTATATACACACGGGTTGCACATATATTAGGTCAGAGAATAACTTATCGTAATCCTCTTTTTTCTTTCTGGGCTCGGGGAGTTGAACTTGGGTCATTATGCTTGTGTGACAAGCCTCTTTACATGCTGAGCCATCTTTGTGTGGCTTCATGTCTTGAAGCCAAGTGACTCTGTGTACCCAAATGCATTTCAGTAACCTGCATCCCAGGCTGCCCTAACCCTTGAGGCCAGCTCTCAGCACTGCTGAGGATTATTGGAGCAGAGGGTCAAGGATCTGGTCAGAAAAGCCCTAGAAGAAATGACACGGTAGCCAGGCTCTTTCCTAGGAATCCTAGGAAGTTTTCTTACCTTTCTACTCAGTAAAGAGCTAGAAAGGCAAGTGAAAGCTGTTGCAAATTGTAGTATGTAATGCACTACTTTAGGTACTTATTTCAGGACTGTGGTTCGCCCGGATCCTTGGAAGTGGCTTGATCCCACAGTAAGGGAAAGGCAGGGTGAGCTGCTGATGGAGGGGAATGCTGGATTTGACTGGTAGACACTGGGGCTCTTTCACAGAACTGGACTATATTTGCCTTCTTACATACCTTGTCTTTTTGTCCGAACTAAGTTCCTGAGGTTTTTCCACGTGAAGCACTTTGGCGTGATATTCAATGGCTAAACATGGGTATTAGTTTCCAGAAATCTTAACAAAAAACCCCCCAGAAAACTGCAGTAGTTCATCTGATGTCTGTCTAATGAGCACAGTTGCTCAGACTTTTCCCTCCATGGCTGCCTGCTGCTGTTTTGTTCCTTGAATCCTGGTCAGCCGCTTCTCACCTTGCTCTGTGGTGACCATGAGGCACCAAGCTTGCTTTCTAAGGAGGCTTGTGGCTGAGCTTCCTTCTATGTCCTGGGGATAAAGGGAAGATCGGCACAGTGAGGAGGCTGGGTCTGTGAGAACACAGCCCTGTGGGAAGATCACCTCCCTCTCAGGCAAGGTGCCTTGGCCTGTCACAGATCATTTCCTTGTATAGGATGCTGGTTTGTGTCTTTTCTTTATTTTCCAGAGTTTTCTAGCGTGTTCTCTTCCATGGGTCCTACAGCAGATGCTTTTGTAATAACCCTTTGCCCTTCTTCCCAGGGTAGCAACAGATCAGTGCAGAGGATGGATCTCTATCGTGTGGTTCGCCTCTTATCCTTCTTGTGATCCCTCCAGACTTCCTGCTCTCTGCCCTCTTCCTCCCCTGCTCTTCCTTTCTCCTCTCTCTCTTCCTTCCCCTCCTCCAGGTTAGTTCTGAAGCCTGCTGGAGGAGCCCAGCAAGGTCATTCCATCAGGAAAGCTTTACACAGCTTTCAATTTTGTATTCTTGTTTAGCCATTCCAAAAAGTTGATAATGGCCACAGAGGTGGTAGCTCAGTCATCTATCCACTGGGGCAAATTCAGTGGGGCTCTTCACTGATGCCAGTCATTCCTAGCCAAGTATTATGGGAAGTACTCAGAGCTGTCTGAGGGGTTTAGGGGCAGAAACAAAAAAAAGAAGAATCCGTATTTTAATTCTTAGTGGTAAAAATTAATTATTCCAGATGCAGGTATCATACATATCATAATCTCTTATTTCAGTTAGGTTGCAAACATGGATGGAGTTTTTGTTCTTGGTGTTAGTCGTAGTTACTTTTCTTTTTACTGCTGTAAGATAATATTCACATACTGGCTCAAGGGAGAAAGGGAGATTTATTTGGCTTACTGTTCCAGAGGGAATATAGTCCACTGTGGTGGGAATCCCATATCAAAAGACATGGTTGAAGGTAGAAGCAGGAGGCCAGTTCAGGTTGGTGCAGCTGTCACGGAGGCAGAGAGAGCAAGAGCAAACTGAGAGGAAGCAGAGTCGGGCTGCCCCTGGACATGTCTTCTTCCAACAAGACTTCCGCCTCCCAAAGATGCTGCAGCCTTTTCAAACATTAAGATCAGCTAAGGATTTAAACACATGAGCCTGTGGGGGCAACTCACGCTCAAGCCGTGACACCTGTAAATAAAGACAGGTAAGTTTACCACATTATGAAGTCAAAAGCAGTCCCCGTATGAGAGAGAGAAGTGACGGAGCGAGCACAGGTCTTCAAGTGGTGCTCCAGCTATGGGAGGTGTGTGGTGTGTGTGATACAGTTCACGCCACTCTTCTGTCTCTGCTTCCATGTTTTACAGTCAGTGGTCAGGATTATTTGTCAGAGCCACCAGGTCCTGACACTGGCTTCCTGCTTTCCTTTAGTCGTTGCTAGTCCATTTTATTCAGTTAAGAATAATCACAGTGAGCCAACGGTACCACTGATTTCAAAACTTTTCCCCGGCACTGAGTTTATTGTTTGGGTTGAGGACCATGGTCGTAGAAGATGCCTCCACATGGTTGTCCTGGCCTGCTTCCTTCTGCTTCCCCTTAGTCTTCGTTTCCTACTCATGCCTTTCTTTGTTGATGTTTTCTTCCACAGCGCCTTGCTCGCACCGGGATCATAGTGACCACAAGTGAAGCCATTCTGCTCCAGCTTGTGGCTGACAAAGACCATCCAAAATTCAAAGAAATCCAGAATCTCATCAAAGCCAGCGCTCCAGAGTCGGGTCTGCTTTCCAAAGTATAGGACACTGGAAGAACTGGCATTCTGCTTGCCCCGCGGTGACAGGGCTGCAAACTCACCTAGGCTCTATCTCTGCTAGAACTAAGATGCTAAGTCAAAAGTGGCTCATTTTTTTGCAGCTCTTAGTAGCACTTACCTGGCTAGATCTTCAGGTATCAGCAGTTAGTTCCAATGTCCAGGCTTCAGGTGCTGCTTGTCTTCTGTTTTCTTAACAGGCTTTCATTTATGGAAACAAATTCACAACGGAGGGGCTTGTTTTGTTTACGCTGTACACACCGACCATACTTTCAAAAGTGCACCCTCGTGAAATTTTCCTAAATTGTGCACTTTAAAATTGTGCACTAATATTGATTTAATTTCTTTATTACTATGAGATGTCTGTCATAATGTTAGAATAGACCTAGTGCTTACACTTCACAGGCTGGCCCAGAAAGGAGAAGAAGGAGAAATAGGACCATGGATCATGTACACACTTCTCTCCAGTGCGGTAGAGTTTCTTATTGAGTGAACTATGTTGACTTAAGAGGAGATTATGTTCATTACCATATTATTTTTCTTGGTTGTCCTGATTTTCTTACCTCTTATGACCACACATGCTGATTGTCTTGCTATGATAACATTCTGTGTAAATGTTCTTTTGCTACTGAATGCTTTAAGTCATCGTTGGTTGTTTTAGTTTTGTGAACAGTGGACTGAGCTGCAATGTTGTGTAATTGATAGAGGTGCTTTTTGACATCTTTGACACAGTACTTCTGCAGAAGGTCTTTACAACTACTTTAAGTGCTTCTTCCGGTGTGTACAGGATTTAGTGGAAAAGTAATGGTGAGGTAAAAATACCATTTTAACATGTCCATATTCTGTTTCACATTTTTCTCTGCCTGCCTTCAGATATTGTTATTAGTGCAAACGGCATCAGCCGTGATTTGGTAGTGCTAATTCTGTGGTCATTGTTACCTACCAATAAATTAATTTCATTGAATTCTTACCAGAGTGTTTTACAAACTTTTTTGCTATATAATGTGAAATGTGGAACATTGCTTTTTTATATTAAATTAAAGACAATTTGTTGTGTGAGTGAAGTTATTTCGCCTCCCACAAGATGACTCTGAATTCTTTTTTAAAAATTTTTTTATTTATTCAATTGTGCGTGTGTGCGTTTATGTGTGTATGTGTATATAGAACCACGGACGAATTCGGGAACCACCATGGACGCCTCCACTTCCTTGTTTACTTTGCCCCGGGATTCACAGGCTCCGCCCCACCAGGACCAGAAACGCAGGCCACCCCCGCTTCCGCCCTGCCTCTATACTTGGGGTCTAGGATCCGAACTCAGGACCTTCCGCCTGCAGGGCAGAGGCTTAACCCCTCCAGCCCCGACTCTGTGAATTCTAATATTAACCTAAATGTGATCAGTTTTTGACATTTACAACCTTTTTCAACACATGGTCATTTTGAAAGAAGAGGAGTCTTATGCAGGTAGGAAATAATGTTTTTTCTTACAGGACCTTCCTAATAATTAAGAGTAGTATGGATATGTTTAGTTCTTTTGGCTGTGAGAAGAAACAGCAGCCCAGTATTTTTCCCAGCTGTGACATTCCCAGCTGTGAAGCAGGGACATCACTCACAAATGCCTATTTTGCCCCATAGCACCCAGCTGTTCCCACTCCAGTGAAGTTGCATGGCAGCGAAGCCTTCTCACAGGTGAAATGCTTCTGTGCCGCTGGGCTCCTGTCTCGTGGCTGTACTAACAACGACCACATGTGCCAGCTCTTAAAACAACCAACCATATTGTCTCTCAGTTCTTTGGAAGTCTGAAATGGGGTTCACTGGACTGAAATCTAGCCTTGCACTGGCAAGACTGTAATGTTTTCTGGAAACTATTGTTGGGAAGGATCTCTTTCCTGTTGCTCCTTGCTTCTAGAATCCACTCACATTTGTTATACCTTCCTCGCAGGCAACTCATGGGCAACCAATGTCTATCATTTTCCTCCGAGCGAATAGCTGTCATTTTTGCATTTTTGTCTTGAGAATGTTAAGGTCACCTCTGTTGACTGCTGATGTTCCCTCTGAGACAGAGGTGACGTGGAGGGGCAGGAATGTTCAATGCCCACACAAGTGCCTGTGAAAGTACCATTGCATATTCCTGGGCAAGCCCTTCATGGCTTGAGGTCTGGGACGGTCTACAATGTATGTGCCCTCACAAATGCCTACACACACCCTCAGTGCCTGGAGGTCTGGGAAGGGCTCTGGGGTATAGATATGCCGGGGAAGTTTAATTGAAGGGGGATTTCATCTATGTAGCCATGGGAAAACCATTGGCTTTGCTGGATTAACCTTTCCAGTGACATAAGTACCTTCGAGTAACCCACCCCTGCTGCTATAAGTAACCTCAATACACTTCTTAGTTAATGAAGGTGGACTTTGGCATAATTGTCACTTTCCTCTGTCCTAGAACTGTGTGGGGAGGAAAGATGATTGTGTGGTGTCTCCCACACCCCAGCCCTTCTCATGTCCTGTCTGATTATTCTCCCTCTTTCTTCTTGGCCTAAGAGCTGTGATTTAAGGTCCACTAATCAGCAACTTTACTCCACCTGTATTCTTCATTCTCTCTGGCCATGTAGCAAATTCATAGGCCCCAGGAATGAGCAAACGGTTGTCCTCAGAGACCATTCTGTCGTCCTCAGAGACCATTCTGTCTAACACAGACGCTGCCTGGCAAACACGAATAGAATTAAATTATGTCAGGTCTGCAAATGTTAATACGTAAAGTTCAGAAGGATTGCAGATCTGGCCTCCTCTCTTCTTTTTTGCAAATCATGCCAAGAAGGTGACAAGGCTTTACGACTGCAGGGAAACTGAATTGATTTTAATATATTAAGCCTTGAGGTGAAGTGTCTGAAGCTTCAGGGGATAATGAAATTCTTTTGGTTGCTATAAATAAAGAACCTGAGAACATAAGCAAGGACAGTCCAGTATATTGTATCTCAGGGGTCCAAGAGCAACAAGAGGCTTCATTACAGAAATTCTCAAACATCGGTACAAATTTAGTTTAAAATCAAAGTTATAACCTAATCAACCAGGACACTAAAGACCTTGAAATATCTATTAAAAGTTGCACATTTCTTTATGTAAGGGGGTTATTTTCCAAACTTTCAGAATTAAAATTACAGATAAATATGACTCTAGAACTGGTACCATTATAAAGGCCCTTGTTACAAAGGTCCATTTTGGTTCCAGAATGTCTTTGTTTTACAGATGCTGCCTGCAGCTTTTCTGAGTTACACAATAAGATGAAAACAGTTACTTAAATCCTCATCCTGTGCTCACTTCACTAACTAGTAATACTAGTTAGAATACTAGCAGAAGAGTGGGAAAAAAGTAGAAACATAGACAAGGATGCCTGTTGGGCTGGTTGACAGGCGCTGCTTTGATTGACAGCACTTCTGGGATATACTTTACCGGTGGTAGCTTTTATCACTGACCCACAATAAGCCTCATTTCTTTTGGATGGCTTTCTCTAAAGTATATTTTCTTAACCAGTTTGAGGGAATGGAAAACAACTTGAAAATAGTTATCATTTCCATTAACAAGTAGCTCTTAAGTCAGTTTTCGCCTAGTTAAGCTCAGAGCTTCTGTAGATCCCATGAGCATTGATTGCTGTTGGGGTTTAATCCTCAAGTCCAAAAATCACTGCTAATTACTAGGGAGCGTATCCATTATTGAGAGATGATTGAGTTAAATTCATAAAATACTTGGAATTGGCTCTTAGAATTGTGTCTGTTGTTTATCTTTGTTCCTTGGTTTTGCTTGTGGCGGAATAGCAGACTGTCTTATCAAGAATGCTTATTTTTTAAGTAGTGCCAAGACTAAATTTTAAATATTCTTATCACATGCACAAATGTATGAGAAGGCAGGTAATGTGATAGCTTTGTGGTTGTAATTGTTTATAATGCATATAGCAAGGTATTATTAAGTATGTTAGATTTTTACTTGTCAGGTATATCTCAAAGCTGGAAAAGCTCAGTATGCATTCAGCATTTATACATTTAAAATGTCTTTTGAATCACAGCATATAACTAATTGAAGAAATCATTGAAGAAACTGTTGAAATCATAATTCAGATTTACTTGCTGTATAGAACAGAATTCCTGAGTAGCTCTTAAGGTTCCATTTGTAGGCAACTTAGAAGCAGGCAAGCACAGGAAATACTTCAGCTAGCTGCAAATCCATTGGGTTTGGGATGTACACACACCCCACTTATAATTATGCTCCTTGCAGCCTGAGAATCTTACCTGCAGATACTATATAGAAACACTCCACCCTGAACAATACATCTAGCAACTTAACAGTATAGGATCCCGTATGGAACTGCATATGAACGATGGACTAAATTTCTTTTCTCATTAACACTCGAACTCAGATTTTTTGCTCAGACATTCTTTGCCATGTCTCCATAGAAGAATGGAAGATTTAGTCTTGCCCAAAGTGATTTGAGTTGCATGCACAGTAAGGCTAACCATCCTCAAGTGAACTTTCAGTGAGAATCCCTGTGCTTAATTCATATCAGATGCATCACGGAAGGGGACATGTGCAGTGAGCAAGGACCTACATAATCCAAACTTGGCAGTCAAACCAGAAAACTACCCATTTTGTGCCCCAGGTATCCAACTCTTCTTGAACCCCACAAAAACAAGCCCTAAATAGTAATCAGGTCCCTTTCCTGCTGCTCTTCAACTTAATCTGACCTTTTGATTAATTGGACTTGACTTGTAAATCTTTGTAGCCTTTTATTTCAGTTCCTTGGATAGGAGTACAAGAATCAGGAAACATCAGCCCCAGACCTTCACCACTTGGAATACACACTGCTAGGTTTCTAGGTATAAGTGTGAAGAATGTTTGCTGAGATAATTAAGTTCTCAGGAGAGTTTATAATAGGGCCATTGCCTTTCTGGAGCTCGCCTACTGAGGTGAGCTTTTTTTTTTTTTTTTTTTTTTTTTTTAAGTAAAAGGACTGAGAGCTTCCTGGCAAAAGAGATAAAATGGGAGATGAAGTCTACAGGTAAAGGGGGATTGTTTCTATGAAGATGGAGTGACAGCGCAGTGTACAAAGTGTTATACAACCAAAAGAGAGTTATTTATGAATTACCTTGAAGAAGGATTTCACCTGTCTCAAGACCAGAAGCACATCTGGATGGTTCCTTGATTTCCACCGTGTGAGACCTGAACACCCAGTGCTGTAGACTTCTAACCTTTCTTCATGTGGGGTAATCTGTGCTTTAACCTGCTAAGAGTGTGGTTATTCACTACACTGCAGTGGAGGATTAATACACCTGCTTTCTTATGTGCGTGAGCTTTTTTTTTTTTTAATTGCTAATTTTACTGATCCTCATTTGCAGAGAGTTATTTAAGTAAGTATACATAACTGCAGATGAATGTTAGGCCTTGGTATTTATAATAAAATGAATTTTGTTTCCCTTACTAAAAGCATCATTTTTAAGTTAGTCTTGGCTGGATTTATTTCTTAGTTGTAATACTATAGTTCTCAAATGTGCTTTCCGATGTTGATCCTATATTTTAATTTTTATAGGTGGTGGGGATGAGATCCGTAGCATGAAAATGAAATGAGGACAGTGAGAAGGGGAAAATCATAGAGAGGTTAATAGAACACATATACCATAAAAATAGAAATGGGACTGGGGGGTAGAGGGTAGAGAAGATCCCTAGTAGGTCCCCAAATAGGAGTTGGAAGGATCAAGGAAAGCAAAATATACACAAAAATGCCATGAAGAAACTCATTATTTTCATGCTAAATAAAAAGCATTTGAAAAAAGATCTGAGAAGTATAAAACTATGAAAGAAGCAAGAATTTCCTACTTGTTCACCTCCATGCTTTTACTTCCCATCTGTAGAAGAATACACTACTATATTTTTATTCTATCAGTTACCTACAGAATTGCATGTTTATTAAGGTTTTTGGTCATGTCTCCTAGTTTGCTGGGGAAGGCAAGGCTGTTAGCTTACTCACATCATGATTTGCTCTGCATCGTTTCTTCAGCTATAGTTAATCTGTCTCTGTTCTACTGGTTGTCTCTTACTTGGTAGACTCTTTATTGTCTGGTCCTTTGGTCAATCTTTTATCTGCCTCATACAGGTGGTTGCTGATGTCTGCCTAAAGCCATGGCCTAAGCTGGATCTCAGGTCACTGCCTTCCAGGCCTGGGCTCACTTTTTCATTTTATTCCACCAGAGTTGGAGTCAAAGGATTAGAGGACTATCAGCCCAAGGGGTCAGGAGGTTTCTGAACAAGAAGCAAAGCTACTTTCCCCCTTAAAGGGGCTTAACTAACACATCAGATATGCAAAAATCACACTTCTAAGATACTTGAACTTCTTTAGCCCCTGCATCTTCTGATGGAAAACACAACTAAACAGTTATTTCAGGATTTCTTTTAAGTTGTTTTGGGGGGGGAGTTAAGAAGCTGACTAAAGAGTCTTTGGGTTTTTTACTGATCATGCAACTCCCATGACTTTGTGGTTATAGATACAGTTCCTTGTATTTGAATTACATACCTTGTTGGGTTACCCACCCATATCTTTACATCTCACTGCCCTTAACTATTAAACGTCTCCTTGACTCTGTCCTTTCTCAGCCAGACTCAAACATGGGAACTTGGGAATATTCATAATTCTCACCTGAACCATTCTGGAGCCAAGAGTCTGGCATGGGGAATCTTGGGGAAGAGGCCTTGAGCTCTGGGTTCTATGATCTTCTCCAGGGAACCTTGTCGAAGCATAGCCCTTGGGTCTTAAATTCCCTGAGGACTGTGTGAGTTATCTTCCTCCTCTCTTTCCCTGAGAGTTTGTTAGAAATTTTACTATCAGGGTTCAGCCAGAAAGAAAAGCAAAACAACTCTTAGGACACACACATGCATACACACACACACACACACACACACACACACACACACACACACACGCCTGTGGTTTCAAGGAATGAAGCCGTTCAAATTTAGAAGCTTAGCAAGATTGGCCTGAATCTGCATGGCAGGTCATGAGTAAAGAAAGGAAAGGTGAAACTGGTAAGAACTCACATAGACTAGGTAAAATTTCTTCTAGGAAACATGAAGCTTGTTCTTAAGACCTTTCAACTGATTGATGATAAATCAGGAAGCACACACAGATCCAGTACTTAACATTAGCAGACTAGAAGCTTTAGTCACATCCACATAATAGCTTTGCAATAGCAGATTGCAAATGGCTGGGGGTTAAATCCTAGCTGAGCTGAACAGTAAATCTAGGAGGAATTACTCAACAGCAAATCTTTTTGGGAGGTTAGAATGTCATTGTTTTGCACTATTTGGACTGTAATGGAAACAATGTTATATAGGCAGGCTGCAAAGATGGTTCAGAGGTTAAAGCCTTTGCTTCACAAGCAAAAGGACTTCAGATTCCATGTAAAAAAGCTGGGCAGAAATGGCAGAGGCTTGTAATTTTGACCCTGGAAGGTTGAGCCTGGGAACCTCCAAGGTAAAGCTATAAGGATGCAGAATAATCCCTAATGTTTCCCAATGTTGCCTTTGCGTTTCCATAGATACACACACTCAGTGCTCACTTCTACAAATGCCCATACACACACACATGCACACACGCACGCTATAGACTACTAGGACTTATGTGCAACAGAAATTTTTCCCAGTTCTGGACACTGCTAATTGCAAGATCAAGATGCTGGCATATTCTTTGGTGGAGACCCGAGGTCTTTTTCACAGCAGTGTCTTCTTGCTGTGTCCTCCCATGCTAGAAAGGGCTCAGTGACCATCCAGGCCACTTATGAGGACACTGTTCCTAATCTTGAAATGCTCCTCAAGATTTCATCACTTTCCAAAGTCTAAACACTGCATGTTCTCACATTCTCATGTATGTGATTAGACTTTCAGCATAATAATTTAGTGGGGTAGACAAATAATTAGACAATAGCAAATTTTTTGACAGAAAATTTTCACTTTTGTTCCTGAGATTTTCTTCCTTTGTGTGTCAGGAGCCTCTCTAACACTGATAATATCCACCTGCATAGGTCCTATCCCCAGAAAAGATCCAACTTTTCTTAACACAGCATCTGATGCTTTCTGAGTGTAAGACTACCCAATCAGTCTTCTTCCTCATTGTTACTGGCCTTGTTATATGTTTTACACATGATTTTACAAGTAGGAATAGAAGTATTCCATCCTACTTGGATGGAATCTTAAGAACCTGCATGCACTTTATGAACGTTAAGAGTGTTCAGTGGTAGCTACATAGATCTCTGAGGTCTAAGCTGACCTTTCTCGATAGGTCTTGGAGGAAGGCTTTTTAGTTGCATCTAACTGGATCCTTCCTTCAGCCCGTGGCTTCAGGGTTTCATCTCCTGTTCTGCAGAAGACATCAAATCCAAGAAGACTTGGATTTTGTCTGTGTTCAGGGCTCCAAAGGTCAGGTGTGAGCCTGATATGGTGTCATTTCCTCTATGATGCTACCGGTTTTTCCATTTCAGATTTAAGGAGTGGAGCAGACCCAGACCCTAGTGTTTGGTGCAAATTTATAGTCATATGTTGTTTTCCTTACTAACTCTAATCTCTAATGCACCCCCTACTCCACCCAATGCACACTTCAACTCATTCACTATTCCTAGATCACAGGCCACCTATATATACCTGCCTCAGGATCTTGGACCTTGCTGTACACTGTTTAACCCTGTATTCTGGATATACCACACAGTCATTTGTTCATGTTTAATCAAATAGTTCAGTGAGACTGCTACTTCTTTACTACCCTACTTAAGATGACAACCATTCTCAGTTTACTACAAATATACTTTCAGCCCTGTCTTTTTGTCATTGTTGTTATTTGTTTTTGCACAGTTAGGTAATACTTCAACATATATTTTAAAATTCTCTAATTTTCCTTTAAGTTTCATCTGTATGATTAGTTTTGCATGCTTAGATCACTGCTACATTTGTATTTTTAACCTCAAGAACTTGCATTTATCATGCAATTTAAACCCACTAAGTACATTTGCAAGAAGGGGAAGCTTCATAGCTTGCTTATTTCATAGATTCTAAATTTGTTTCCAACAGAAACACTTTACCTTCAAACATGATTATGGTTTAATCAAAGTATCCAACAGTATTAGGAATGATGACAAAAAAGCTTTGTTTTATTGTTTTAGGTTTTCCACCAACTATCTTGTATCCATAGGAATTACTTATCTTGGGCAACAATACTTTGGCTGCATTTTCCCATTAGAGGGCTTTTAACTAGTCAGTTTTCCAAAGATTGGTACTTCATGCATACTTATTTTGTTCTCTGAGAAGAAATACCTTCAACTGTATCAAACCATTGTACTCATGGTATCCCTGATAGTTAATCTTGGTTTTTAACTTGACTGGGCTTGAAATAAACTAACAGATCAGTCAGTAACCCAAAATGATTATCTGCATTAAATTATTTGAAAAGAATGACCCATCCTATATGTGGGTGGCACCTAGCAGTGGCAGACCAATGAAAGGAAGCAAAAGAAATGAAACTTCTGTTTCTTGCTTTGTGTTCATAGGTTCATCTTACCTACTGCTGCCATGCTTCACTGAAATTAGGACCCAGCTTATTCTGCCTTCCAGTATGACTGAGTCATTGTTGGACTACCTAGAGCTTATCTCATAAGTTAGTCCAATAGATTCCATTATATACACATACATAATATGCATACATAGATACATTTTATTTGTTCATATATATACATATATATGTGTATACATAATACATATTCATTTTATTGATTCTGTTTCTCTAGAGAACCTGGACTAAATGGTATCATTAACATAAAGAAGGAAAACCAAGCAGATTAGCTCTTGAGTGTCATAACATTGTTATTTCGATGCTTTTATTATGATAATTCTCTCGCAATGAAGAAAAGGAGAAAGGAAACAAAAAGCTGGGTGCCAAGAGAATAAAACAAGGCTTTCTCTTACATCTCAATTAACTACCAATTTGTTTCCAGAATTGTGACGGAAAACTACATGCCCCATACTTGATTATGTTAATAACACCGCACTTTTCACTGCAAGGTTTGCTTTTTTGAATGTTCAATACATATAATAGTCAACGTCTGCCACAACTGTCATATTGGAAGCTTTACTTCTTGATGTAATTGTTAGTTGCACAGGTATATTTTACTGTGAAACTCTAAATGTCACTTGGTTTCAGATTTACTCATTGTTCCCACAGCTGCTTTCTTGCTAAATTGTTCCTCCCACTGTAGATGGTAAATACCAGAAATGAGGTGATGTGCCTCCGAACCTATAGTTAATACACAAGTGCTCATTGCTACTGTTCATTGGGCTTCTGGAAAAAGGTTTACCAAGTTTTTAAAATAACCTGCTTAGCAACCCCAACTAACAGTATGGATTGCATTGTAAACTAGAAATGAAGACCCTAGAAAGAATACATTCAATGCACAAATGGAAGAATGAAAGTAGAAAGCTGTTACTGCTCAAACATTAGTATCTCTTCAGTTGCATTCTTTGTATAAAAATAAGCGCTTTATTATTTTGGATTATTGGCAAAACAGAAATATCCTGATCTGTCAAGTCAGCAGCTTATTCCTATAGGTAGATTATTAGGAACAGACTTTCAGAGTTCAAAGATCTGACTATAATAGAAATTTTATTAGATTTATTAGCCTTACCACTATGGATGGCAGTGAGCTGACCTTAAGAGCATTCGTACAGGGTTGATAGTTTTAAGTCAGGAGAGTTAACTGTTGTAGCAATGAACAGTGTGGTAGTGGGGAATCTGTAAAATGATTCCCCAGGACAAAGGAAGCTTCTAAATTTTCTTACAGCTTTTTCAGAGTGTAGTGGAAAGTTCTGTGTCCCATGATAGATGGTTCTAGTGCACTGCCTTAGTCAGGAAGTACAGACTTGAACAGTGGGGAAGTGCTGAGCTTGCTTACAGATGTAAACTGGGGAAGGGAAAGGCCAGGGAAGGAAAACACTGCAATAGGAATAGAAGGGGACATGGTGATTTCTAGGAGCTAAAGGGTCCATGACTAAACAGTAGAGATCTAAATGAAATAATTTAATAACATAGGACCATGTTTCAAATGTGTGACATCTTTTGTCTTTAAATTGAAAATAGGGCGTTTTTGTTTTTTTATGTATGTGGAGGCTTATGCGTTGGTGTGTTTCAGCAGCACTATGTCTAAGCCTAAGGATTACTTTGGGAATCATTTTTGTATTGCTCTACCTCCTGTTTGCTTTGCTCTGGGGTTTCCCAGCCTCTACCTTCCAGAGCTGGAAGAGCAGGCTGCCGCCAAATATGCCTGCCTGACATTTTTATGTGGGATATGGGATTTGAACTTAGTCCTTTTGCATGTGAGGCAGAGGCTTAGCTCCTGAACTATCTATCACTCCAAACCTCAAAACAGGATTGTTGAAGGAAGTTGATGGGGATGGCAAGAAAACCATGAAACTTCCCTTTTCATGGTGAAGAAACTTGACTAACTTTGTCTTTAAAAGCAATGAAATTTCAGACCTTAATTCTCAATGCTTTTGACCTATGTTAATGTCCTATCTGCAAGATGAAGACATTAGATGAATTTAATCATATCTGAACTCCATTGTAGTCCTAATTCCTATGTATCAAATTTTAATGGGAATGACATTTCTTTCAACAGATATAATGTAACTACCATATTAGGAAATACTTGTTAGTTACCTATTTCCTAGTTTAATAAAAAATCTAACTGATCTACATCTGCATATAATCCTCACAACCCTGCCTTGCAACCAAAGAACAGAATTAATAACTTCTCGAGGTTTATCCATTTGTAGACGTAGACATGTTACAATTTAAGCTATAGATTTTTAACCTGGAATTTAAGAGCAGTGTCTATAAGCATTAGATTATTCTATTTTGCCTCTTCCAACTTGTGAACCAAACATCCTACCATGTGTTAAGGGAAACTTTGGACAAATTTTAATGCTAGAAGCATTAAACTTCTTGAAAGCTTTTACCCCCAAGATTTTTCTTCCTATATTAGAAAATTCTCTCTATAATCTCAAATACACTGAAGTTCAATTATGCTTCCAGTCTTTGATATTATATTAGTCATTTCTTCAGGGAACTCATTGACAAATATGCATAATGCTATTCCAGACATGCTAAATGCCAACTATGTTGCTTGCTTAACATTTCCTCTAAGCCTTGACTTTTTTTCCTAAGATTTACATTCAGAAATGCAATTTTCTTAGCCAAAAACTGCTTTCAACTCATTCAATCTCTGACTTAAGCCTTTCAATAATGGAATCTTGTTTTATCTATAGTGAATACTCACTGAATGTGGCAAATTACTTTTCTGCATATTTTATCTTTCCTTTATAAATTAATTCTCTGCTTACCTTTAACTCTCTTGTATATCTGAATATATTAGCTGTACTGTCAATGAGATTATTCAATGACGAAAGCATGTGACTGGACTAAAAGTAGAATGGGTTTATTACACTTAATGGCCAAGGGAATCTATCCACTACTCCTTTCTTCTCATAGTTAACAGTGTAATGTTTTGAGCAGAAATAATCAAATCAGTTGCTTTAGTGATAAAAATCTGAACATGAATTTTCAAACCAAAATAAGACAACAATATCGTGATTGATTTTCATCTTACAAACTCTTAACTTAGCCTGTTGCCATTTTGTGTTTCTTGATAAAAAAAAAAAGGACTTTGCTACTCTTGTCACTGCAAGAGACTGAGCATTGGCCTGTGTACTTCCTCTCAAATCTCACGGGATAGAGCATTGTGTTCCATATGGATACCAATCCTAGAATGGGTTCACCTTGAGCCTACCTATCGAGCAGTGAATGAGCTGCTGTTTGTCCAAGGCAGCTGTTACCTCAGCTTCCAGAGTCATCACCTATATGTGAACCCTGAGAAACGTGCAGAGCCTCAGAGTCTCAGGATACCCGGAAGACAAGTAGTAACACAGGAGTCATCAAGAGGACTGTAGCCAACATAGACACTGAGCACTGGGGTCGACAAAGTGGAGTCTGGCAGCATTCCGATTCTTTTTCTGGCTTATGACAATTGATAGGCCTCCTTGTATTAGATTTGTCTTTTCTTCATTTATGAAAGAGACCACATGTGTGGATGCCAGAGGACAACTTTTTTTTTCTCTCTCCTTCCACCATGCGGATTTCAGGGATTGAACTCAGGTTTCCAGATTTGCAAGTGAACCATCTTGACAGCCCATATGTATTTTTTTCCATAGGGTGTGAAGAAATGACAAAAATATTTGTTTTTCCATCTGTTAATTATTAGTGTTAATGTTAGTATTGGATTTAAAATTTGCCTATATCTGAAAACTTGGTCTCAGAATTTTCACATAATCACTTCAGACATAACATGAGCTCAGTCTCCAAAAGTTAATTGGGATCTTAGAATAGAAATAATTGTAATTTTTCAAATCAATGTACCCTTATAGGGTCATGGAAATGTGTTTCAGCAAACTATTTCACAATCATAAATGTACTGCTTTAGAAACCACCTGATTTTCTTTTATTTTGATAAAATGAAAATTTTATTAATCTAAGGATTAATGAACTAATTAAGGGTTATTCTATGGATAAGACAGGACATGAAGGTGTGAATATATTTAAATGATATTTTTGGTGTAGTTTAGAGATATTTTAAATTGGTTACACATTTTGCAATCATTATATATTATATTATATTATATATTATATTATATATTATAAATTTTATTTTGTAACTGGAACAGTTTCTTTGAAAATAAAAATTTATTAGCTATAGTATGTTTAAGTTAGCCACTTCTCAATAAGTATTTCTGAATAAGGTTCACCATTTTATTTTTAATCCTTTAAGTTGTTAACTCTATTGAAAAAATCTATAAAAGATATGAATAAGAGATATTTGTATAAGAGTTGTTAAATGACTAGGTTGAAAAGTACAAAGCAAAAATTTGACAAGCCAATTATCAGTGATTGATGGACAATATTTGGTTATATACAAATAAAATTTGGTTAAAAAGTAGAAAGATGCAGTTACTTGTACAGATATTTACATCATCTCCCAACAAACGGATAGCCTGGCACTGATAGTCCATGATAGAATAGGATTTAAGGATTTTACACATAAGAAATATAATGTTTGGGGTCTAGAGAGATGGCTCAGGGGTTAAAGCCTTACAAGCAAAAGGACCTGAGCTCAGCTCTTTAGATCCCACTAAAATGCCCAGTGAAAATGGCAGTGGCCTATAATTCTAGCCCTGGAAGACAGAGTCTGGAAAACACCAGAGCAAAGCAAGGAAAAGGAAACGTAATCTAGGATGATTCCTGATATGATCCTTGGGCATCTCCAGGCACACACGCTCAAGAAGAGATACATACAACTCTTATAACAAGACTCTAGTTTAACAGCTTTTTATCTCTGGCCAGGGCATCAGGATGGAGTGAAGGGCATTGCAAGAGCAGCAAAACTGCAAAAGAAAATCAACAAACCGTAATCCAGAACTTCAGAGACTCTATATCAACCACCTAGAACTAGGCCAGCCTAATCTCTCCCCATCCTGAAGCTCAGGGAAATTTGCGGAAGAGGGGACGGTAAGATTGTAAAAGCACAAGGATGGGAGGAGCAGTGATATGCAAGATATTCCACACAAGTTAGGGCCAAAGCAATCATAATTGGACTTTGCATGCCCTGGGCAATGTCCAGCACACTATTGACCCCACAAAGTCTAGCATTTGCTAAAGGTACCAAGATCCTTGGAGGCAACCAGGAAAGGGTTCAGAGAAATGCAACTGGGTCCTTGTACATCATGGGAGAGGAGGGCCCAGAGGAGAAGTCTGGCATGCACATTAAAGGATTCTCTGGGGATTGGGGGGGAGACACTGGGGGATGGGGATGGGGAGCAGGGGGACCAGGGGTAGGAGGAGGGAGGGAGGGAACCGATATACCTATTAAGTTTATATGAGCAGAAATAAAAAAAATTAAAAAAAAAGAAAAGAAATTTTGCATGGCTTAGACATTTCAAAAAAAAAGAAGAGATACATACAAAAAAGAAAGAAAAAGAAAGAGAAAGAGAGAAAAAGAGAGAGAGAAAGAAAAGAAAGAAAGAATGTAGCATATGTTAGATTCCAAGAACTCTTTGGAATGAGTACATACAGGGTCCCTTGTTTATTTTCTGTTTGGATTCTCTCAATGTAGTGATTTCTTTCAATGAGTGAAAGCCTTGTGCTGGATGCAAGTTAAATAGGAGAGAAGAAGGATCTCCATCTAGTGACAGAGCTCAAGCAGAGAATGGTTCTCACAAAGGGAATTGCTGAGCTCAGGTAGAGAATGCTACATCACAAATTCTCTGTGGCATCACTCCTAGGTGTTCATATCTACCAGTAGCCTTCTGCTATTTAAACAAAATAGCTGGCCTAATGAGCTCAAAAAGAGGAAAGTTTCATTTGAATTCCTTTTGTGTAGTTTTCAGTCTATGTTCAGCTGGCTCCATTACTTCTGGTCCTACAATCAGGTCCCGATAGAGAAATGCTGCCAAGAAGTCAACATGCAGTCTTTGTAAGATAGTCCAGACATCAGCCATGGAAAACTTTTTAGTCTATTGTGTATGTATTGTTTTCATTCTGAATTTACTGACTCAGTATAGGAAAGATTTCTTGTTTTTCTTTACAGGATAGGAAATTTTACTGTATCTTTACAATTTTGAAGGAGCTTACAGTACAGAACTATCTACCTAGCTCCCATGCTCTAAAGTAAAATGCGTAGAAATAGCAGCTTGACATTAATCAGACATTTGACTATGAACCAAACACTTTGACAAGTATTCTTTCTATATTATCTAATTGAATTTTCATAACCTGCCAGATTGTTCCGAGTATCATCCTCAAACACAAAAGCTAAGTACTTGGTGCTATGTTCTAGGAACCACAGTGTATAAATTCTTTTTCATAGGCTTCAGGACTCCTGAATCTCCTAAATATCAGTCATGAAAGAATTGCTTGTTAATCCATATAAAAGGGAGGTGTCTCCAAATTCTATTGAAGATTATCTATTCATATCACTTCATGTTACACAGTCACTTGGTTGACAGACAGCAGTGCTGGGAATCCTAGTCATACTAAGTAAGCTGGAGTCAGTGTGCCAGTAAAGCATTGCAGGACCCTGAGCTCTAAATTGGGAAGTGCACATAAATAAATAAAATGGAACAGACATATGTACCATGCAGCAAAATTCTCCTACGTTCTAAAGCAGAGGCCACACATTCTTGGCTGCCCTGGTTTCTACCACAGCAAAGTGCAGTATCATGGAAGTCTGAGCAGACAAATCTAGAGAAAATGAAAACCCTGTGACATTGAGATACAGGTGACAACTGAAGGCTGGAACTCTGGATATTTGTAAAGAATTAGTAGTTAAGTCCTGAGCAAGTCTGCAGTAGGCTATTTAATGGATAAGGAAGGCCCAGCCTGTGATGGGTGAGACTAATGGAGGGAGCTGGTTGAGGAAGTTATATTCTTTATCATACTTGGCCAGACATACTGGTCTGCAAGTAAGCAAAGTCTCTGTCTCAGTGGTCTTGAGCATATGGTGTGACCAGTCCCCTTGGTCTCCGGTGTTGGTATGAGTTTTCCTTCCAAGTTAGACTAAGACTGTAACTGAACAATTGTAAACCAAAAAAACCTCCTTGTTCCTCCATAAGTCATTTTCTCATTATTTTATTGGCAACATGCAGGCAAACTGTGAAACCCTGACTGACGGTCCATGAGACCCAATGTGCAGACTAGCCCATCAGCTGCACGAGGTTCTATTACAACTCAATTATAGCTTGTCAGTTGGTCTTTGCTGTGTTATTCATTCTGTCACACCTCTCCGAAGCAGCAGTCCACAGTTTTCAAACCTATTAGACTCACATGGAGAGTTTTTAATGAATCTGAAACTCCCATGCTCTGTAGGAATGATGTGAATCTCCATGATTGAGACCCTGATATGCTTGGTCCATGTTCTCAAAATCTTCAGGAAACCTCAGCCTTAGAAAAGAAGCCACTTTATATTGTGAGAGAAGAATACTTCTGGCTTTGCTATAAGTCTTGCCACCTTCAGAGGACTTGCAGTCATGTTTCTCATGTATATAATTTAAAGACACATACCATTTATAAAAGAAAATCAAGGACAGGAGAGATGGCTCAGGAGTTAGCTTCTGCTTCACAGACAAGAATCTGAGTTCAGATCCCAGATTCCACATAAAAATACCAGGGGGAAATGGTGGTGACTTGTATTTCCAGTTCTGGATGGCAGAACTGGCAAACTGAGGGCAAAACAATAAGGAAGTAGACCAATCCAGGATGATTCCCAAAGTTGTGCTTGTGTCTTCATAGGCATCCACAATGCCTTCTCTCTCTCTTCTCTCTCTCTCTCTCTCTCTCTCTCTCACACACACACACACACACACACACACACACACACACACACACACATACACAAGTAAAATAAATCTGCAGTGGTTCAGCAAAATTCCCAGATGCTTGCTAGGCAGGTTAAAGCCTGAGAAGCATTTCTTTGTTGTCAAGTAGTATATGCAACCGGCTTAGCCTTAGGATAGGGATTCTTAACCATTTTACTGAACACTAGGATCACTAGAAACCTTTGTCGATGTACGTGTACCCAGTCTACTTCTTAGGGCAGCTATGACTTTTTTGGTTTGGGATATGCCCTGGACAGTCACAAGTTCACAAGCTGCCAAAAACTGATCTTATTGTGCACTAGGATCGAACACAACTCTCTCTACTGATTCACTTTTCTTCATTCTTGGTTCTAAGAACTTCACACAATAAGTTTTCCTCCTATGGAGCCATCTGATTACTACCCCTTATTAGAAAGAATCACTGGGATATTTTTTCTGACTGCCCCAAACAGATAATTTGTGACTATATATTGTATCTACAAATACTATTGTATCTACAAATTAGTCTGCAATAATTTTTAAACACAGGTAGTCTCTGCTGTGGCTTTCAAGCTATTTACATTATAAGCTATTTTTACCACAACATCACTGGGGGAGCTCTAGAGACAATCCTGAAACACAGAATGGCAGAAGCATTATCCAAACCTCAGAGATTGCAGGAATGGCTCAGCCATCTAGTGTCTCCCTAGAGAGCACTTAAGAGAAAATCAATCTCATTGGGCAAGTTAGTCCGTGAACTCCATTTCCTCCTTTTTCTGGTACTGGTCTTTGTGAGATACATTCATAGAATATAACATGTTTTTCAAGTAATGTACCAGTTTCACGGGTTAGACTAACCTCAGAGAATAAACCTTTTCCTAAGATCAGGCATTCATTTGAAATGGTATAGGTCAATGCCTTGGTTCCCTTTTCCTCTTCTAGTCAAATTGTAGAGCTTTATTTTTGTTTCATTTTTTTTAAACAGTGCATGAATTTCAGTCTCATAAATGAAAAAGTAATACCATCCTCTGAGGTTAGCAACAGTCTAACACACACACACACACACACACACACACACACACACACACACACAACAACAACAACAACAACAACAACAACAACAGCATTGACAACAACAATAAACAGACAAACAAACAAAAAACCCTGGAAGGATCTCTCTCCCTGTATAAGCCAAATAAGCCAAATGATCCTAATCATTCTAGAAATTAAGATTTGTTTTTATTTTCCTGAAAACTATATACTCCCATTTATTCAGTTTTATGAGGCATGCCATGAAACTAGTTCATATGTGCTAAAGTATATAAGAGATTCACACTAAAATTCTTTGATTAATGAGATTAACACTACTACTCAAGTTTAACTAGAGTATTTATCTATGCCCTAAACTACATATTATTAAAAAAGAAAAAAAACCCTTGGTCCAAATAGATAAGCTAGTCTAGGAGAGTTAACAAGCTCAATGTCTAGTAGTCTGAAAAGATCAGTATCTCAGTAGAGGTATATCTCTATCCAGTTGTGCTCTGTCTAGAGACTGTTTGCTACATACTCCATGCCACAGCTCTCTCTCTCTCTCTCTCTCTCTCTCTCTCTCTCTCTCTCTCTCTCTCTCTCTGGAACCACTCTGGGAATAAGACTATCATACTGCAGTCACACAGAGAAGTGCAATGCTTGTTTTTAATAATAATACTAAAACTAAAAACCCTGTACCATCTTTTAAGTAATAGTTTAAATCACATATGCTTATGAATTACAGTGTCATAATTTGGTGCTGGATTTTGTAATTTTGTATTCTCGCACACAAATCTTTATTGGCAGAGGCATGCCTGCTCATGTGGAATTTACATTTTGTTAATATCTCAGATTTATCTTATAAAGGTGTATTGAATAAAGTGAAAGTACTGATATCATGAAACTGAAGTATTTCTAACATGCTAGAATCTGTTTAACAGTGTATGTGTGTGTGGGGGGGTCGGAGGTCGGGTATGTGTCCTGGCCTGTGCGTGGAGGTAGAGAACAACCTTTGGGTGGTGTTCTTCACGTTCACGCTTTGTTTGCAAGGAGCTCTCTTCCTTTATATTCTTTATATACTTTATATACTGCTGTGTATGTAAACCAGGCTAGCTGATGTCGTGCTATTGGAAGATTTTAGAGATTTTCATGTCTCTACCTCCCACTTCACTTAGGAGCCCAAGGACTGGACATGTTTACACCATTGCTTCTGGCTTGTTTACATGGGATTTGAACTCTGGCCCTTGGGCTTTCATGGCAATGCTATTTTTTCCACTAAACTATCGTCTTGTCCCTAATAATCTTTCATTAGTGTATCTTTCTAGTGTTTTACTCTTTTTATTGTTATACAGATTTATATATATGTAAATATATATACACACATATGTTAAATTTATTACAACACTTAATAAACATTCAATTTTGACATATTTTGTCAGGTTTATATGCTTATGTAGATATCCATGCTGATGAATGTGCTTAACTTGAAACCCATGGGAAACTGCCCAGCAGAATGCATCCTTTTAAATTATCATCTCCTCTTCTTTGCAGTCTTAGCTTTGTTATCCAGCAATCTGTCCAGCTAGTTTCCATGTCTGGCTAACCAGATTCCATCAGTGATTTTCAGATTTCTCTAAAGTTTGGAGATGGCAGCATTTCATAGTTCTGTTACTTCGCAGTCATATTGGGTAACTGAAACTGTAAAGTCTGTTAGGCTTAAGAATAAAGAAGCTAGACCAATAGAGAAAAATGAAAGTTTGTTATTTGCAATTTATAAAAATGGGAATATTTGCAATGAGAAAATAAGGGGGAATGGAGTTGGGTAGTAAGGGATGAAATGACATAAATTCGTTAGATTTATGTATGAAATTCCAAATTTAAAAAATGCTTCAAAAAGGAAAAATGTGGATTTGTCAGTCAGAAAATTAGTTATTTTAAAATACCATATATTCTATTTTTAGCTAACAGTTAGTTATGCTACTTGAAATGTGGACCTAATAAAATCTTAAACAATGTTCTTTGACTATGTGAATTTAATGAGCATCCACATTTTTGTCTGTTTTGTACTCTGAACATTGAGTTCCACAGAAGGAATGCACAGTGAAGGCGAGGGGAGCACTGAAAGCCCTCTGGTGAGATTCCACACCCCTCTGGAGGACTTTGCTAATCATACTTTCTGGCATTTAGTGGCACATACACATTTGAGCGTTTACTTCCCTTTATAATACTCAGAACTCTGACTGATCTGCACAAAGTTTTTTCCCCCTCCTTCTTGACTGCATTTATCTTTAGTGGTGGTTCTTTCTGCAGATTCATTATTCAAGAACAAGTTTTCATGTTTTCAACAAGTCAGATGAATTCAAAGGTTACACAGATTATGCCTATGTATTCTCCCGGGAAATTCTAGTTTTCCCAAGAATTCAAAAGCAAAATTTATAATTCCTGCGAATAACCATTGATTTCCCATGAAAAATAAAGCTTCTTGTCATATTCAGAACTCTTCAGTGAAATGAAATTAAATTCTGAATTTTATGCATTCTACCTGCTATAATTTTTCTTATGGAGATATAAACTGTACCAGTATCCCAAATACAAAGAAACACAAGTATAATATAGTATGTGTTTTTGTTGATGTGTTTTTACATTTGAATTCTTGTCTAGTTCTATTATTTAAGATAATTAAGAACATGTATATTCCTTCCTTCCTTTCTTCCTTCCTTCTTTTCTCTTTCCTTCCCTCTTTCTCTCATTCTCTTCTTTTTAAGCTGAGGATTAAATCTGCCTCTCACATTTACTAGCAAGCACTGTAATGGTTCTTTTAAATTTCATTATTTTAAATAGAATTTTACTAAGTTATTCAGGTTAGCCTTGAACTCCAATCATTCTACCTGCTTTCTGGTAATTGGGATTATGTCTGTGACCTCAGACCTGACTAAGCTTCCATATTTTATCATTAATTTGTTAAAGGCTGTAGCCATATGATAGAAAATACTGAGCATAAGCACTATTGGGTTTTGAAGTGCATATACCAATTCAAATTGGGATATCAATTTATTTCCACCAAATATATCTTCAAGGAAACATTTTTCTATAGTCTAACTTTCAGATGCATATGATATTTCTTCAATGAGTGTCTGTATCTGTAAAATTTCATGTGTCTTATTTTCTGCTTCTTCCGGGCCCAGTTGCTGAGTTTTAGAAACCCTTTTGGACTCTCCTTTTCTGAGTCCAGTAGGTTGGGACTGACAAGACATGACACAACCACCTTGTAATTTGCTTCCTTTGTCCATTTTCCTGTATATTCTTTGTTTCTGAGACTTTAGAAAGTTATGTTCTGGGGTGAAAAAATTGTATGCTCTTAAGTGATACCTTATTCTTTGTGGATATCTTCCAATTGTAAGCATCACCAAGGAAGAAAAAAAAATCAGCTCTTAAGTCATCAGTTAGTAAAACAAGCTTTCTTCACATGCAGCATAAAAGTAAAAACATGATCACTAAAAAATTCTGAAAAGATTACAAAGGGTGCAGACTCATAAATGTGTTTGCAGATACCTATGGGTACCGAGTTACACGTGTATGATTGATTTTTAATTCACTTGAGTAATGATATTCTAGAATGTTTATGTCTTAACTCTAGATGGAGTATGAAATGTTTGTTTCTGCTTCATGATTCTGATCTGTCAGGGGAACCTGTTCAAATTTCCTTTGTCCCCAGAGCCTCTGGGAACTGCTTGCTATCTGTTCTCCGGTCTATCTTTCTTAGTAGCTAAGGAGGAGTTACAAATAGACACAGATGACTTTTCTTTTGTGTGGGAATTTCACATTCTGTGGGTAGAAGGTTTTGTTCTATTCAGAGGGATGTGAGGAGGCTGGGGAGCTGGCTTAGTCAAGAAAGCCCTCATTTTATAAAGCGTAAGGAACCCGGATTCTATTGTCAGCACTCACATTTTAAAAAGGCTAGGGATGGTGGTAACATGCTTGTAATCGCAAGGCTAGAAGGCAAAGGC
Source organism: Typhlomys cinereus (assembly GCA_023101885.1). Lineage (NCBI taxonomy): Eukaryota > Metazoa > Chordata > Mammalia > Rodentia > Platacanthomyidae > Typhlomys > Typhlomys cinereus. The sequence goes on from JALPQD010000004.1 coordinate 9,797,868, forward strand.
AGGTGAATACCTAATCCTCACTGGTAAGCCAGTCTAACTTACTTGGCGAGTTCTATCCCAGTAAGAGACTCTGAATGCCTCCAACAAAAAATAGACAGAACCTAAGGAACAACACTCAACATTTTTCTCTGACTTCTGCACACACGTTTACCCACAAACATAGACATGTGAGGAGGAGTATCAGATACTAAAGTGTTCAGAAAACATTTGTGGGTGCTAAGAGGTTTCCTATGAAATTCAGCTCCATGATCCTACTCTTTAACCTGTGTAATCAACACTGACTTTTAATATTTCTTAATATTTTAATAATTCAAAAGCTGTAAAATCCATCCTAATAAAAAACACTGAAGAATATCTCTGAATGCATGTGTACTTTAATTTCCTCCTTTATAGTTTCTTAAAGTACATTAAACTCATAGATATGAGTTTATAAGAATACATCCAATAGATGTGTTACTATAACATCTAGAGATTATTCTTAAGTAATCAGTCATTTCTGCATGAACTCTAAATTGTGTAATAATTGCACCTGTTATATTTTGGCACTATAGAATAATGAAGGTATATATTATGCTGAGAAATGTGCCTGGTGGAAAAGCAAAAAAAAACAACCGTTCTAGCTAAGAAGTCAGAGACTTGTATAATTCATGAGATATTGGTGTGCTTAAATATACATCAACGTTTTTCATTCCTTAACTATTTTTGCTTCAATTTTCTACTCACAAGAGAGCAATGGTATAGCTCAGCCAATTTCAACAAATATAAAACCAAATGTTTTTACTTTAGAATCTCTAATACACTTCCTGGCATATAATAGTCTCCTGATAGGTATTTAGTGAATATCTAAAGTGTTGAATATTTAAAGCTTTATTAAAGTTATTCAAGTAAGTAATATATTGAGTAAAATCTAAAATCCTGTTTTTGGCAATTATCTGACAGTTAATCCCTTCAGAATAACTCTTACTAAGTCGATGCTCCATCATATTCCATTATTTAGTTACACAGTAGTGATACAATGATCAAGTTGAAAATATTGCCTAATGGAGTCTCTTCTTCTTCAGATGAATAACCTGAAGCCTAGAGGGTTAGATTACTTGTTCTAAATGATTAAGGTCAAAACTGTGGAACTGATCTCATCTTGGCTGTTTTTTCAGTTTTCATCATTCATATTTATACAGTGTGACACATAATCCTTATACTTTTGGACTCCCATTGGATTACCTCAACTATGTGGACAGCATTTTAAAATAGCCCCTTTCTAAAAGAAATACATGCTAAAAAGGTTAAGTGTTTTATTCAAGCACATGTGCTGTTGAGGGGTAGAAGCACTTTCCTCTCTGCCCTGAAGATGCTTCCTCTCCCTGAGCATAAAACATTTAGGTCTGTAATTCCATCATTATCAAAGTTGATATACTGGAAATACTTAGATCTTCCTTAATCTTTACCTTTACCTCCTTCTGAAACTTTCAGAGGTGTTTAGTTAAAGCCAATCAAGTAATAAAACACATATGCATGCACATTCCCAGCAGTTGAAATTACAGACTTTAAAAAAATTCTCAATTTTTTTCAAATCTAAAAAAATAATAATTTTTATTAATACTCAGTCTTCCTAATTACAAACATAATTACAAACAGCTGCCACAGAGATACCATTACCAAAACAAGATGTGATCTAATTGAAATTTATGAAGCAAGGATGGAGTGATCTGTCTAGATGGTTAGTAAGCCAGTTTTACAAACATCAAGAGTGGACTGAGGATATGTCTTAAGTGGGAAAGAACTTGCTTTGCCAGGGTTCGGATCCCCAGTATCTACAAAATGCTGGGTGGGAATGGCAGCCCGATATGTAATCTCAGTACTCTGGTGGCAGACATAGGATCCCCTAAAAGAAAGCTGTTTACATTGTTGCATTACATTAGGTTAATGGATTCATTAAATCATCTAGTGCCAGGTTAACATAAGAGCAATAGAGGAAGATATCCTAAGTCAACCTCTGGCTTCTAAGTGCATTTACATGTACACAATAAACATACACATGCATTAACAATAACAAAAAGACAGTATTTTAGGATATATAGCAATTTTTTCAGATTTTTAAATGAAATAAAACATATATTGTCTATAGATTGCTCTACATATAAAATTAAGAAAACTTTAAATTGTGCTTGGACCCCATTTTCTTATATTCATTTATTTTTTTCTCCTCTTACAGCTGTTCGAAAATGGGGATCGTAAAACATGTTTAGATTCAGTTACTAGTACATGTCTTTTTCAATACAATTTGTCTTAGCGGAGTGTGGTGTTATAGAACTGTAATCATAGCATCTAGGAGATGGAGTCAGGAGGATTAGGAGTTCAAAGTCCTAACTGGCTATGTAGTGAGTTCAAGATCAGCCTGCACTATTGAAACTGCTTTAAAAAGAAAACAAAATTATGCTTAACAAGAAGAAAAAGAAGCCTCTTCCAACATTTATACTTTTAAGCCTTATTGCATTTAACGACTTCTACATATTGATTACAATCTTTCCATTCTTAATTGGAAGAGAGATTTCTGGATCCACTGATTACTATTTTAATTTTGACTAAGTTCTACAACTAATGAACAGATAATTTTGCGGTGCCTCTCTGAGCATTTCTTTAGCAATTGGAAAGCATTTATTTCTGAATTGTTTATAAAACCATTTTCGTTTGTTGCTTTGTTTTTTCTTTGCAGCTAAATAGTTTCACATGGGCAGAAATAATGATTGCTTTTTCAAGTTTGAATGAAACACGAAGTTGATTATACTAATTGCTTGGTATGGATAACTGATATGATATATGTTGTGTGTTTTTCTTCATCAAACTCAGTAAATGTGTTCTGTGATGGTCAAGGGAGGGATGTATGGAGTAGGAAAGTATAAGTTTATTGGCTAGTATGTATGATGAGTAGGAAAGAAGACTGTGGGGGTAAAAAAAGCCTTAAGTGTGTTGTCTAATATGTGTGATGAGCAAGAAAGGATATGTGGGGTGGGAAGGTGTAGTGCATTATCCATGCTCTTTTGATGCATGTTGCATGAATATTCTGTTGTATTTCACTCTTTTCACTCTGATTGGACCTTCTGTGTCCCTAAGGCACCCTTAGAGTTTGGCTTTACAATTCCACTTTCATCCCCTATACTCTAATTTTTATATTAATAAATTTCAATGTACTAAAGGACTTTTAGAATATCATTAACTTTTAGCTCCCTCATGCATGCCTATGATTCTCTCCATTTTTGAAAGTTTGCTCTTTTTTGTGTTCCTTTCTTATGCTCATGAAGAGGGAAAAAAGGTAAGTGTTGGTATAATTTTGAACTAACACCAGGAAGTTAGCTTTCAACATTCAACTCCTCACTGCTAATCCAAGACTAGCTTAATAGCTGCATGCTTCCATAATTATTTCTTGTAATTCCCCATTAATAGGCAATTCTTTCACATGCTTGCATAATTTGTTTTAAATATCTTCTTTTTATTTTTGACACTTTATCAGGAGAGAGAAAGAACATGTTTGCATGTCATAGCACATGAGTGGAGATCAGGGGAAAGTTTTGGAAGTTGGTTCATGACTTCTGTCATGTGGATTTTCGGGAATCAAGATCAGCCAGGTTTGAGAACAGGTAAAATACCCACTGAGCAGTGTCACCAGCCCCATGTGCTTGTAGTTCTGACTGGCAGCAATTATAGAGCCACATTTTTTACTTCAAACTTGTCTCTGAAATAATGTGATATTTTCATGGTTCGAATGTGAGTCATTCCCCCACAGGCTCACATGTTGGAGTTCTCAGCTATTGTCAGTGTTCGGAAAGGTCATGGCATCTTTAGGAGGTGGACACTTGCTATTAGAAGGTACATCACAGGGTGCGGGACTAGAGGTTGATAGTCCTGCTTTGCTTCCGAAAGGAGTCTGTTCTTGAAGTCTGCAGCTTGCTGTCTTAGACTCCATGAAGTCTCCTCTGGCTTCTGTTGCCTGCCATGCCTTTTCTGACATAATGGACTGTATCTCCCCTTTGGAACCACAAGGCAAATAAATCTCCCTTTCACCCTTAAGTTGTGTCTGAGTGTTGTTTCATAGCAGCAGAGAGAGTAACTGAGATATCGCTGCTTAAAATTTGTGTCCTAGCCAAATCACAAATAGTCAAGATTATTACTATTGCCTACATCACAATCTGAAAATGATGCCATGAATTCTCACTGCCATAGTAATTTAAACACAATCTTCTAATACAGAAGATCTTTTATTAAACAAGCTGATCTTTTATTAAAAAATAAACAGATGCAGAAGAATGACAATAGAGAGAGGTTAAACCATGTACTTTCCAATCTTCCATCAACATAGCTTAGTAGTTCTTCATCATTCTCAGTCGCAAGTGATTCCTGACCAACACCAAAGGTTGGGTGAGACTAAGGAAACAGCAAAGAGAAAAAGACAAAAAAGCTTTCTAAACACAACCCTTGGTATAACTTTTCTTCAGTTGTTGATTTTATTTTTATAATTCTACTGATTATGTGATAATATATTGAATAGTTACATAATAACCATGAAACAGTGGAATGCATACTCTGAGTTTTCTCAAGCAGGCAGTCAATTTGTTCACTCTATTTGATGGACAAAAGAAAGGTGCTCTTAGAGGAGACTGACTCTATCCTATTTTTACATATAAGGCACATATAGGGAGAAATAAAATATCCCATACTATAAAATTAACTTGAAAATCTTTATAATCAGTGAATGAAACAAGAGGCTCAAATTTTGCATGTTTCATTATGTTTTCCAAGGTTTAGATTAAATTAATGAATTATTTCTACCTGATTCTGCAGTCAGTCTCTCTTGGACATACCAACGAATTATTGTGGGAGGGCTTGACTATCAACTTTGATATTCAAAGACATGACACAGCTTTTTCCTTAGCATTCCATGAGAACATCAACAACATACAACGAAGTTTGTTGTCCTGTTTTTCAGCATTAAGATATGATGATTTGTCCTGGTAAAATACTTCTTTTATAACTACTGTACAAAACTCAGATCAGAACTCTATAGTGAGAAGCTCTTGTTCCCTTCCTTTTTAAAGGTGCCTTGGGGCTAGAAAACCCAATGTATTTTTAAAAGTCCTGAATTTTTAACCACATATATGATATACATATACATACCATACATAGTATATATATTATACATATATATGATATATATATAAATAAAATCAGAAATCTTATTCTTACTACTTCTTAATTTTTTCTACTTGGCCTTGTATTATCCAGTTATCCCTTTGTAATTTTTTAGCAGAATTGCCAGAATTAAATATCTTTAATTAAATTAAATATATTTGACAATAAATAGAGACATGAGTGTTTTAAGCATTAAGGATCTGACATGTCGATAGGTCCCTATCATTATCATACAAGGCTAATGAACTCAGTAGCTAGATTCCTTCCTTTTATATTATTGCTATACGCAATAAATAACTTGATTTACTGGAGTGTTTCTTTACATTCCCAAAGCCATTCAAGCTCTTTTTTCCTTTTGTTTTTGAGGTGGTGTCACTGTGTAGCCCAAGCTGCCCTGGAACTCACCCTGCAGTCAAGATAGCCTCAAGTTTACGGTACTCTTTCTTCTTCCTCCTCCTGACTGTTGGGATCACGGCGTGAGCTATTATGCCCAGCTCAAGAATGCTTCTTTTCCTCCTAGTTTTGACATTTCAAGGCTGAGAAATATCTAAGTTGGCTGTCTACAAGCTGAACTATGAAAGCAGAGCATTTTCTACTTTTGTCAAGAAGAGTCCTATCTTCATACTGCTTTTCTCAGAAATGTGTTTATCCATTTTGAATTTTTACATGTATCATTATATCAGATATTCACAACAGTATATGCCTACTTACATGCTACTTTGCATTTTTTAATTTTTTTATTTTTTTATTTTTTAATACATTTTTTATTATTATTTCAGCTCATACAAACTTAATAGGTACACCAGTTCCCTCCCTCCCTCCTCCTCCCCCCCAACCCCCTGTTCCTCCTCCCCTCCCCCCTCCCTCCCCATCCCCCCGTGCCTCCAGCCCCAATTCCCAGAGGCTACTTTGCATTTTTAAGGTTCATTAGTGGGTAAAATTCTTCTTGACTTGGACTAACAGATTTCAACCACGGCCTCCCAATGTGACAAAGGTTCTTACTGACTTGTATTGGAAGATCCCACCTCCATTGCTTCCTAAGTTCCTCCCTTCTCTATACTACAAAACTTGCCTTTAAAATAATTTGTTGAATAACTAATTTTCCTGGAAAGTTACATTTACTAAAAACTACTTAAATTCTTCATTGATTAATGAAATCACAGAGCAAAAAATTGGTGAGGTTAGGATAGAAATAAATAAGCTCCTACCCACATAGTTTTTAGAAACAGAGCATATTCTCTTCCCTGCATAGTTTATCACTACCTTTTAAAGCTAGGAAGCTTGGATGCATATAAATCTCTTGCTGACATCGAATGAAGGAGACATACTTGGTCATTTAAGAGGAGGATCCATGCACTCTTGTGCATCTGGGCAAGCATACCAGTGTCTTGCCCATGTTCACAAAGTCAGAGCAAATTCATTTTAAGTTCTAATGATGTAGCTGAGTGGGGAAATTTCATTTAGTTAACTCTATTGCTAAACAAGACTTACTCTGTACTTTTTGAAACCTATCTTCATCCTTTGAGATTAGAGAGTAGGGAAATAAACCTTCAGCATACCACTCATGATTGATAAATTTTAGAATAAACTAAGCAGATCGTGTGTGTTCTTAGAATCAATAGAATCTTATGTACCCTATGTAATTTTACAAGCAATACAGTGCTGCTATATATTGTTAAACAAGATATTTTTTTATTTTAATAATGCAACAATTGACATTTTATTTACCATGGAGAAAATAAGCATTGCTAAGCTTTTTAAAGGAATTGGGAACATCTGATTAGGGAACTCCATGAGACAGAACTATAAAACTATTCATTTTAATCCAGTGGATACTAGTGTCTTCAATGTGCAAAGTCCTGTGCTGACTGCAAGACTTGCAAAGATAATGAAGTCCTACCTTTGATCTCAGGCTGCTTGCATTCCAGCAGAGACAGGAATGAGTTGAATGGAAGGGCTCTATAGGGATGCAGATTTTGCCCCAAGCAGTGTTATTAAATGCAGTTGTAAGCTCCCCAAAGTCACTAGGAGACTGCTTTGAATTAAATTTTGTTCTCTTCAGTCTCCCTGGCTGTGGAAAGTGGAGGAAAGAGTACTTCCCCCCATCAAACCAACTTGCATCTTCAGTTTACAGCACTGCACAATTAGTTCTGAAGAACTAATGCAGTCCGTCTGGAATTCCTTTCTAAACTGATACAGAGTGTGGAGGTTAAGATGACTCCAAAACGTTTTGTCCTTTGTGAGCAAGTAAACGAATGCCTTTTCCAGTCTCCAAGGAATTCAGCACATTCTCTTTGTCCAAGAATTCTAAAAATAAATATGAAAGCAATCAAATTACAATTTATCATTTAGGGGAAAAAGTCTTATATTGTTAATGCATGCACAAATTCACAGTTATGTTCACAGTTACATGCACAGTTACAGTGGGGTTCAGTGGTAGAGAATCAGTGAACTTGGGTGGGCATCCTGTGACCACCATGTCGGCAATGATATAGCTTTGTTCATTATCCTGAAAGTCAAGTGGTTGGTGCCACATTCAATTGTATCATTACACTTCAGTGTCCTCTACTTTCCTGACCATTTAGCCCTTCTCATTCCTTGATGCTTCAGTAAAATGCAGCTATATTCAATTCTAATATGTACTAGTGTATATAATTCACAAAGGGAGACATCATTACATATTACCTTCAGATCAAATGAAAAATCCATGTACTTTAAAGCTATGATTTGCTCCTGTGAATGTCAGCATGCTTTCATGGATGCCGTTAGAATCACAAGGCATCACAAGAAGTGTAACGGAAGATTCTGAGAAAGATGCTGCATCACACTGGAAGGTTGATTGATTAGAGCTTCAATGATTGTGGGCAGTTTGAAATGTTGCAAGCCTAGAACGTAATTACAAGTTATCTTTAGCCTCCTTAATAGCCATTCGTTGCCCACCTCTGTGTATGACCTCACATCCTTGTGGTTATCATGTGAATCTTTTGGAGTGCATTGCCTGAACAGACCCCCCCCAGAGGCCCCCAAACTAGAAGACAACAATGTCATTAGATAACATGTGAGTCCTTTGGCAGAAGTTTGCCTCTGCCCACTTGTTGCCTCTTACAGAGTGCTTGAAGAGTCTTGATCTACAACTTTCTTTGTTCTATTGTATCAAAACTGTTGCATAGTAGCATTACTGAATTTGGGCTAACTTAAATCCGTGTCCCTGGACCATGAAAACTCATATTTAGCTCCATATATGCTATTCCTTATCCTCACTGAAGTGAGAGCAATGTTTTATAGGTTGACAAAAGCTAAGATTTGGGGCTGGAGAAATGGCTCAGAGATTAAGACCTTGTCTTGCAAGCAGAAGATCCTGAGTTCAGATTCCAGGGTCCCATGTGAAAACGGCAGGTGGAAATGACAGCAACCTGCACTTCTGGCCTTGGTGGACAGAGCCTGGAAAATATCAGAGTGAATCAAGAAGCAATCCAGGATGATTCCTAAAGTCACCCTTGGTCTTCCACAGGGATACACAGTGCGCTCTGATACACACACACACACACACACACACACACACACACACACACAAAATAAATAAATAAATAAATATTTTTTTAAAACCTAAGACTCACCTAACAAGAAGCAAAGTGGTTACTAGGTATGTGGTTTTGTTGAGAGCACAGTTCCTTCAGTATCAGTGCAGTTAGTATAATCAGCAAGGCTAATCTTTCTTTTCTCATATATTACTACTCCTCTTCGCATTTCTGTTTTATGTTTTATTTGTTATTTATTATTTAAGAGAGAAACAGGGACAGCAAAAAGGTACCCACTTGCATTCTGTGGATCATAGAGCATGCTGGCCACCAGAGGGCAACTTTAGGAGATCAGTTCCCCCTCTAACATGCGGGCTTCTGGGAATCAAATGCAGTTTGCCAGGTCTGTGAGCAGAGATGTCTTAAGTGCTGAGCTATCTCGCACACTTCCTTTTCTAATTCTGGAATATTGATTTAATTATACAGTTTTCCCAGGTTGGCCGAGAAATTTACCTTATATAAGATCACTGCGTGAGGAAGCAACAAATCTTTGCGTGCCTCTTTTTAAAAATACCATCAAGTATTACAAGTAAGTAGCGAGACATCTGGTGACGCGCACTCTCACTTTCCTTCCTGGTCACTTGCGACTGAGGAGGTTTGATCTCACCAATCAGGGAAGGTACAGTGACTGGCAGATAGATGGCAACCATCCTGTAAAGAGGAGACTTGACCCCCCTCCTCACTGTGGTATCCTACTCCCATTCCATATAACTTTGAATCTCCTCTTATACTAAGATTTCATTTAAACAATCTTTTATCTTTGGTTAGGAGGTGATCTCCAATACCAATCAGGATGGAGCCAAGGGTGGTGCAGGAACAGCAAAACTGCAAACAACGACAAACCATAATACAGAACACCAGAGACTCTACATTAATCACCTGGAACCAGACCAGTCAAATCTGTCCCCATCCTAAAGCTCAGGAAACTTGCAGAAGAGGGGGCAGCAAGACTGTAAGAGCCTAAAGGCGAGGAGAACCAACGATATGCAAGATACCCCACACAAGTTTGGACAGCAGGAGCCATAATTGGACTTTGCTTGACATGTCAACGACCCCACAAAGTGTAGCATGGATCACAGGCACTAAGATCCTTAAAGGCAAGGAATTAACTGTCATAAGAGTGTTCCCATACCAAAGGGGATCTCAAGAAAGGGCTCTGGGCAATGCCAATGAGTCCTTACACCTCACTAGAATGGAAGACTTGGAGGGAAGTTTGGCATTTACACAAAAGGATGCTCCGGGAATGGGAGAGAGGGAAGGGGGAGACACTGGGAAAAAGGGGAGGGTGGGGGTGAAAGGCAGGGAAAAGGAGGGAGAGTGCAAGGGGGACTGAGAAGGGGTAGAGAGAGGGAGGAGAAGGGGATACCTATTAAGCTTACATTATTGGGGGAAAATAAATAAATATAATAAAATAAATGAATAAACAAGCATAAATAAATGATCATTTAGTCTCTCTCTTTCTCCCTCTTCTTCCCCCACTTGTATGTATGTATGAGTGTGTTTGTGTTGCAGCATATGTGAGTCTAGGCATGTACATGCCACAGTATGCATACGGAAGTCAGAGAACAACTATAAGGAGTTGGTTTTCTCTTTCCATCAGGTAGCCTTCAGGGATCAAATTCAGAAAGTCAGGTTTGTGTGACAAGTGTCTTTGCCCACTGAACCATATACAAGCTGAGCAGAAGACACCAACAGTTGGACGTCACACAAATTAACTCAATTTGACCCTAGGATTACCCTCAGATCCCACAGAGTAAGTACTAAGTCTCATGATTACCTTCTTTCTGACGTGACTCAACTTAGTTGGTTACCAATAACTTGGCTATAAATTGAGGTTTCTGTGGCCATTTCCTCAGGTTTCTTTACTCTGAGAACACCGTTCACATAGCACAGAGAAATGGTTTTCCAAACTTATTACATTAAGAAAGGGTAAGCATAAAAATATTCGGATCAGAAGACATGCTAGTCATTGTACTGGAGAGGAAAGGAGACATCCTATGGAACCTTTAGAACCACTGACCACCCAGTACCTCCCCTTGTTGACTCTAAAATTTCTCAAATCCAAATTAAGATATTCATGGAGGCACAATATATAAGTATGATGCAGTTATCAACTCAGTTTCCAGTCCACTTCTACATCCTGGAGCATAGGATATGGAACTAAGATTTCTTAGCTTGCAATCATATAGCAGGTCTGTTTTAATAGGCTTTTGTTCATTTTCCTCTGAAGAGTCTACTTTTATATCTAAAATATCTTTGAAATTAGGCTGTGAATTTTCCTTATGAAAAAGAGCCTCAGATTTCACTGAAGACTATTTAAGATTAACTTTAATTAGATTTCTGTACAAAACCATACAATTATCAGATGGTAAAACATGAAAAAAAGGAAAAGCACTCGTAAAGACAGAACTCAGTTGGCAGCTTTGTTGGATTTCATTTTAGTTGTAGTCCAGATAAGGCATTAGGGATTTAATCAACTTTCCTGGCCCAGGTTTAGAGGGAATAGAAATGTTCCCCACTTCTACTCTTTTATGTATGTTGTTTGTATAACTATATTGAGATTACCGAGTTATAATTTCCTCAGCAGAATGTTGGACATAAAGTGCTTGAGGCGTAGAACCAGGGAGATTTTGTGTTGGGTCCTTAAGTTATTTAACTTTTTAAAAAAATATTTCCCTTCCATGTCTCACCTTTTTTCTGCCATTACTTCTGTGAAGGTTTTACACTTGCTTGGTTTATCATGGTGCCTGTCTTTGGAAGCTCCACAGCAGCTATATAGAGCACAATATTTTCAACCTGTACTGCTCAGCACGTGAGTGTGAAATGCTTCTCTCTGTGAGGTACTGCCACAAATTTTGATGGAAAATAAGGGAAACAGGAACAAGAAATATCCTTGAAGGAAAATAAAGTCACGCAATTTTGAACAGTGGCTGCTTACTCTTTGCATCATCTCACCTAAGGCTATGGACTACTCTTCATAAGCCTTTTTTCCTCCCTGACTTAGTGATTTTTTTTTTCATAATTTTTGTTCCACTTCAAATCATATTGTTCCTATCTGATGTCCAAAACTATCTTTTACATTGATGGTGCCCTTTAGAACAGTAATTGTGAGGATCGTTATTCACCTTTGGATTTACCTTTTCTTTGAAATTCTGTCTTTTGTCTTGTCTCTTTTTCTGTAACCACATCCACGTCACTGTTGGAATACTTCTTCCTACTGCTTTTAGCAGATATACTGGTTACTTTTATCTGTTGCTGTGAGAGAGCACCCAAAGTCAATCAACTTAAGGGAGAAGAGGAGATATACTCAACTTACAGTTCCAGGAGGGAGATACAGTCCTTCAAGGAGGAAAAAGCATGGCGATCTGACAGAAACTGGAGGTTTCTAAGTCACTGCAGACATCACAGAGGTAAATAGCTGCTAAACTGCCAGCTACCAAAGCAGACTCCTCCCAGAAGTTGAGGGGAGCCCATCAATCTTAAGGCCTATCCTTTGTGACTGCCTTTCCCCAGCAAGACTCCAGCTCTTAAAGGTGCCATGATCTTCCCAAACAATTAAAGATTCAAACACATGAGTCTTTGAGGGACAACTCATATTTCAAACCATGACAGTTGGATTCATTGGACATTGAAAACTAGAACCACTTTTGTGTATAAGAAGCAATAACAAAATATTCCACAATTGACTCAATCATTTCCCTACTTTCAGTATTTCTTACAAAGACACTTGTGCATCCAAAGTGCAGAAGTTTTTTGGGAAACCGAATAGTACTTCAAATCTCTTGAATATCCATGGCAGTACAATAGTGGGAGAAGTTCTATGATAAGGAAGTATCTGGTGTTACTAAAGTACCCAGTTAAAACATCTATCTCAGATTGTCAAGAAAAGCTTTTTGGTAGATAGTTAAAGTATGAAAACAGATGTGCAAGTAGTTGGGAGAGCAAACAGACAGTTAAAACCTGGGTTAAATATTTGCCAGTTGTCAAGATAAGAAGCAACAAAACTAAGTAGGGTCTAATCTAGGAAGGGTATGACCACTTTGCAAAGAAGCTTGAATTTATGCTGATGTAATCATTCCCAGTTGCATTTGGATTACTTGGGAATCTCTCTCTACAGGCAGATTAAATCATAATGCAGGTGTGGAGTCAGCTTGTGATTGTGTTTCTAATATGCTCCTGAGTGTTGAAGACTGTGCCTGTTTATACACTATACTGATAGTGTAGTTCCTCTTCCCTTTGTGGCCTGGTATGATCTTGTCTCATCCAGAAAGAATACTTGTTCTAGTTGAACATAGAACAAAGCCATTAGATCCATGGCTTTGAAGAGAACAGTTTAGCAGATTTTTTTTTTTAGTCAATCAAAAAATATTATTGGCTTACCAGCTCTGTAAGTCTATCAGTTCTGCCTCTGTTCTCTCATAGCTCATAGTCTATCTAAGAGAAATGTGGCTGTTGTGAACGGTGTCTCTGAAGTCATATAATGGTAACTGCAAGTTAACTTGCGTGAGTATTAGGACAATTTTTAAATGACCAATGAAAGCATGCCTATCTATCTACCAGTTGTTTATCTATATCTACCTACCAATACATACATATATATACAACATATATATTTCTAAAAAAATATTTTTTGCAATGCTAGGGTTTGAACCCAAAGCTTATTAGACAAAACTGTACTACTCAGCTATATAATAATAATAATAATAATAATAATAATAATAATAAACAGTCAAAATCAGTTCCTGTCATACTATCTCAGAGCAAGGTATCCCATTCCTGAAAAAGTTGATCTGTCCAAGGGAAAGTGTACAGTTCTCACTGATGCTCAGGGATAATGGGTCTGAGACAGGATTGGGAAGCAGTTTCTACAGAAAACATGCCTTTTTTGTCCTTTATCTTACCGAATCACAGGTGGTTTCACTCACTGGAATTAGCTTGTGTCTTGCGAGCTTGGTTTTTCAAGCTAATGTCAGGGTAGACAGCCGTTCTCTGAGACAACTAATAGCTTTATTTCTCTTTGTGCAGGTCAGTATGTTCTAAAAGGGTCTGGACTCCTTTCCAACTCACTCATTTACATGCCCCACATTTTCCAAGTTAGGCTACTTCCTTTAGTAATTGCAGGACACTGGATTTCAACATCTGGAGGTCATTAACTACCGGAATTACAGCCAGAAATTCCTTAGAGCTTCTCTTGATTGTTGTATTTCTGCATTCACTTAATTAGACTGGGAGGGGATAAAGCAATATGGTAAAACATTTAGTTTGAAGAACATTTTACTTCCTTAGAAATTGAAGTGGATCTTCTCTCCTTGGTTTTGTAAGATTAGCTTCTTGGGGGAGAGGATGGTTTTTTAACTTTCAGTGAGACACCTAATTGGAAATGTCATATCTACCTCTGCAAAAAGAGCCTTTACAATGCTTTTATTTGAAAATTTGGCTGTCATAAGTGAATTTGTCCTCCCAGAGACCAGTTTTATGGAGATTATCGAAGCAGTTTTATTTGGAAAAAGGAATATTTCCACAATGTAACACCCTTAGACAGTCTCTAACAATTGTACTTTTCTGCAATCATGTTGCATCTCACTAAAAACACTCTTTTAGTTCTTTGGTCTGACTAGACCAACCAAGAGTAGAGCTAGAGGAGGTTATTTTGCAACTTTCTGCAGCAGGAGGGCAATTTGTAGTAATCACAGAAGTTTTCTTTTTTGCCTCTATGGCATAAATAACAAAATTTGAATTTTTGGGAGAACAATAAATGTATCTTTCTACTGGATGTTTCTTAGATACACAGGTTTAGAAATTGTTGATGTGTATTATATCAGATTTCAAATTTATTATCATATTGTGTATTCAGAAATCAATAACATGGTGTTGCAACCAAAAATATTCTAGGAAGGAGACAAAGTTCTTTAAGAAGGGAAGTAACTGAACATAATCTTGCAAGATTCATTTGGCAGTTTAAAATTTTGTTTAAGTTGATGTAATATGAACAATGTGGAAATGTAGATAACGTTGGAATCATAGATTGTATTACTATTTTTGGCTATTTTAGAATCTGTTTTAATGTGGATTATTGAAATAACTTACCAGCAGGTGGTAGCACTGGTTCACAAATATACTTCAAATCACAAAGGAAGCAATTCTAAATGAGTTATTGGCTGCAAGATCAGTAACATTCAGCTATGTCAGAATATTGGATTGGAATTTAAAAGGCCTGACTCCTGGTCCCAGCTGTGTTACATAGAGTCCTCACCACTTTGGAAAAAGTATTTAATCACACAGTGCTTAGATAGCACTGCAAGTAAAATTTAGATAATAACTCTTCTGGCTTGTGTTCTTTTATGAGCAAAAAGAACAAATAGTTGTGCAATCACATAAGAAGGATACAGTGCTGGCAAGTACAATCTCTTCTGCCCACCCCCATGTCTGTATAACTTGTTATCTTAACATATATTCTAAGATATGTTACCATTAGGAACCATGGTGATGTTCATACTTGATTTTAAAGGGTATATTCATAGATGTCAAATGGTTTCCCATTGCTCATATATTTAATAATATTTTAATGTTTTTCAATTCTGTTTTTTTTATGTGCTGTAAGATGTTAAAAATTCTGGCACCATTTGGTCTGAAGAAAAGTACTTCCAAGCTCTGAATGCTTTATCTTGTACAAGCCCTGCCTGCTTAACTTGTACATATCATGTACTAAAGAGAACAATTCCAAGAGAGTTAACACAACACCTTTGAGGGTCTTTTTTTAAAGGAAAATGTCATCTTTTATATACTGCAATAGAGTACAGAGAGCATGCAAGGAACTGGAAAAATCACTTCCAGAATTTCACAAAGCATCAAAACCGGGGACTTCTTGGTCAGGGAAGATAGCTCAGTAGCTAAGGATCCTTCTTTGCAAAACCTTGAGATCTAAGTTCAGTCCCTGAAAAGTCCACATGATAGAAGCCCCATTCATTCTTAGTCTTTCTCTCTCTCTCTCTCTCCATCCCTCCTTTCATCCATTCATTCATCTACACTCCTTTAGTTTCCTTCCACTGGAATAAATAAGAAAATATTAAAAATAAAAAAAACTGAGAGTTCCTAAAGCATACTCTTTTCTTTACTTGCTTGTTATTTATTGATCATATTCAGTAATACAGACAATATACCAGAAATATAGACAATCACAAGACACATGAGTTTCAAAAGTACAATTTTTCAGTTCTATAAATACAAGTACATTTATATGCAACATAAGGTCATCTCGAGAAGGGAGATTTGAGAAAGAATGCACAAGTCAGTGGCTATTTGGGTTACTGGAAGAGATAAACCATAAGGGCTAATCTATGAGAAGGAGAGGGAGAGAGATCCTAGTGAAGGAAATCACACTGACAGAGACATTTAAGGGGAGACAGTGGAGCATAATACTTAAAATTACGGTCTTTGGAGTTAGAAAGATTTAAACAAATTAATCACTCTAGTCTATTTTGATTGCATAACCTTCGACAAATTAACTTGATATTTCTGATTCTTGGTTTTCTTATCCATGAAATGAAGATGATAATAGTCTAGATTTTATAACCAGAGGGAGAACTATACAAGAACAACTATTAGATAGAGAATAGCAAACAGACTTTCTTCACATAGATGAGAAACATAGACGAGCAGTTTTATGACCGAGTTTTGGATGCTGAATATTGGATTTATTATAATATAAAATGGGAAGTACAGATTCTCACAGAAAGAGGTGTCAGTAAAAAGATATTTTAAAGGTATTGTAGCAGCTGTTTCTGGGCTGTTTTAGGACTGTGTGAATGGGGGCATGAGAAAGAAGATACCTCAAGAGTACAGATATGAGGTAATGTGAGTTTGGGTTTGGGTCAGGGATTTGGAAAGACTTGGTGATGAATTGGATGAGATCAAGACTGAGAAAGAATTAAACAGTTGTTCCAATAACATGAGCCTGGGGAACCAGAGGGAAGGTTGTATCTTTGGCAAAAGTAAGAGGTTCTTGTAAATGTGTCTGAGAAAAGCAGATGCATTTATTCTTATGGGAAAGAGCCAATAAGAAGACACAAAGCACCAGGCAGTGAGGTCCAAGATCAAGGCTGAACATTTCTGTTGGGAATAATCCACTGACTTTCAAAGTGTTCATTGAATCCAGCTGCTGTGGAGTAGTTAAAGGTAATAGGGAAAAGTAGAAAATTTGAAAATTACAAAAACATCCTAAGAAAGCGTATCCTTGGGGCCGATGGGAACATTTGAGAGAGTGCTATCCTTATGAACTTCACAGCCAGACATGCTCTGTTTACATGAACTTGAAAGAGCAATGTCTTCTTCCTGTACAGAGCTTTCCCATGTCCTTAAAGTCCCATTCTTCTTGACCAATGTCATGGGTGGGAATGAATGCTAATTCTTGATGCTAATACATACCTAATTTGTTTTTTGGCTGAAAACATGTGGTAATATTAAAAAAAAGAACCTCACATACATTAAAAAAGGTTTCCTGTGTTAAGAGGATAGACTATCTCTTTAGAATAAGTTGACCAAGCATAAAATATGTAAAAAATGGATTAAAATGTCTTCCAGATCTTTGTAGAGACTTCCTGAGGGCCCATGATTCTTATATATTGGAACAATATGATGTGCATTTCTATCATATAAGTACAACAGTACTATATAGTACTATATAGTACAACTAGAACTATAAACCTGCAAATACGCTTAAAAGTTTTAAATAGAAATGGTACTTTAATCATTAAATTTAATTTATTCATTTATAAACACATTGGGTTTATGTCTTTACCCTGATCCCCTCTCCACTTATTTCCCTGCTGTTGCATTCTTCCCATCCATACACCCTTCTCCCACTCTTTCCTCCCTTAATCCATCCTGCGTTCCCAGTCCCTTTCCTGTTCCTCTGCTTGTGTGTATCACAGAACTCCCTGTTTTGGTAAGGAATCAGATTTCTTTTGAACTTTATGTGGCTCTCAGTTCATAAAGTTGTAAGTGGTGAGGTTCCTCTTCCCTTGTCCAGAACCTGCCTCTGGGGCACTTTCTAAGAGCAGCTGTTTCTTCTAAGATCTTAGTTAGTCCTTGGGGAAATGTTGATAAGCTGTGTAGATCAGGTGGTCAAGTTCTCATCACAGTGAACTTGACCAACATACTCCAACCATGACAGGGCTGCTGTATCCAGAAGGTCACAAACTGTATTTTAAAATATTATCCCAGTCCAGAGAACATACTGATATTACCAATGTTTTCAAATACATTCATTCCAGAAAAATACTATCATACATAGAATATTTCTGTCTGTAAAAAGTTGCTTAGACGGCTTCTTCACATTCCAAGATCTCTTCCTTTCTCTGGTCCCTGGAAACCACTATTCATCTCCCTATTTAACCACTTAATTACAAGTTCTCTAGAATTTCTTATTAACATATATGAAGATACTCTTCATTTTCCTATTCAACCAATTAAATATAACTTTTCTAGAATTTTTTATCAACAGAATCACATAGTGATTCCAGTTGCTTAGCATCTGCCGTTGACTTTCATCTGTGTGATGTAGTGCAATGGTACATGTCTGTAATGCCAACACTTGGTAGTGTGAAGTAGGAAGAATATGTACTGAAGAACCATCGTGACTACACAGTGAATTAAAGCCAGCCTAATCTACATAGGAAAACATTTGCTTTGAAAAATTACGTGTGTTGTATATATAAACAGTCTGTGGTTTTCCCCCATGTTTTGTTATGTGTCATACTTTATTCAGAATGTATTAGTATTTCACTAACATTTTTGACTCCCATCTAAAATACCATATTACATTTGTTTATATTACTTTAAACTCCATATAGGCAGTAATGGTTCCTCAAACATTTCTTATTTTGATGACATCGATAGCGATGATCCATGCTCAAAAAGTCTTTTGCAGAACGCCTCTTGAGGAAGCTTTGTATATCTCATGGTTTCACCAGAATGAGAGATTTTTAGAGTATTGAAAAGCTACAAAAGAGACTGTTTTTTCATCTCTGTGACCCAGATGCATGAGATAAGAGCTTAATGGAGGAAAGACTTATTTGATTTTGCTCCTGGCTTTAGAGGGATCAGTCCAGGTTTTTTGGGCCCATGCATTTGGCAGAGGTTTTCATATCATCACAGATAGGAAGAGAAGAGAGACTGAAAGTCAGAAACTACCTTATATCCTACTCTCTGCTACCTACTAACTCTGGACATGTTCTACCTCCTCAGGTTTTAAGAGTCTTAAAATACAGTTTCCTCCACTGGGAGCTAGTCATTCAACACATAAAACTGTATAGGATATTTCTTTTTCAAGTAATATCATCTGACCCTTGGTGCCAAAGGCTCATGACATTTCATAAGGAAAATATGTTACTTCAAGAATTCTAAATTTTACCAGTTCCATCATTATTTACTCTGTATCATTCTATCTTGAAGTATGTAAAATTCTTTTGTGCTTTGTAGGGGTTCATAAATAAGAATCTGCCTTTATTCTCAGCAGAGAATTTGAATTTGAGCTCCTGAATAATCATCCTGGATTGCTCTGGGGTTTTTCAGGATCCACTTTCTCAGCTAGACTTGCAGGCTACCACCATGCATTTTTATGTAGGATCTGGGGAGTCGGAATTCAGGTCCTTTGCCGTGTAAGGCAAAGGCTTTATTTGGCCTCTAATCTATCTCCGCAACCCAACCTGCTCCTCTTTTAGTTAACGCAAATGACTGCATTAGTTCACCATCTGTATGATAATTGTGCTTTGGTCCTCTTGTTTCATAGATAAAAATTGTTGAAATGTAATAATAACCCTCCTTCAAGATTATTCCATTGTTAACCAAATCATTTATTTGAACACCTCTCAAAATAATCCAAATCCTACAACAATCTCTTCCTTGGACACACCGGAGATCCTGTTGGTGTGTTCTTCATAGTAACAAGTTATTCACCCAACTTTATACAATGGTTGTAATGGGTAACCAAGAACTGTGTCAGTTCTTTATGAGTGGAAACTTATTACCTGCATGAGAAAAAAAGAAATCAGGATGACAAAGACATGCCAGTTAAACACTAAACATAAAATTTTATAGTAGAAGGCTGGAGAAATGGCTCAGTTGTTAAAACTCTGCTGTGGAAGCAGAAGGTCCTGAATTTAGAAACCAGAGCCCAGATTTAAAAAAAACACCAGGCAGAAAAAGCAGGCTTGCACTTCCAACCATGGTGGGTGGGGCCTTGGAAATCCCAGAGAAGAAAAAAAGAGGTAAAAGCAATTTAGGATGATTCCAGAAGTCACTCTTGGTCCTCCACAGAGACATACGGTGTCCATTAAGTGGGTTTGGAACTAGGGAGTACATACAGCATCCCACTTAAATGACATATTCAAAGGTAAATCTTAGTAATACCCACTGTAATCACACAGGATTATAAATAGGAGGGAAAGGGAGTAAAGACCTCAAAAGAAAGGAGATAGGGTATCTATCATGCTTCAATAGAGAAAATAGGCCACGGTCATGTA
This sequence comes from Typhlomys cinereus, assembly GCA_023101885.1. Classification (NCBI taxonomy): domain Eukaryota; kingdom Metazoa; phylum Chordata; class Mammalia; order Rodentia; family Platacanthomyidae; genus Typhlomys; species Typhlomys cinereus. The sequence continues at coordinate 9,818,152 of JALPQD010000004.1, forward strand.
TTGCATGTAAATAATAAGATGCCTGGTGCCACTTATTCTCACTTCCCTTCCTGATCACTTGGGACTGAACAGGTTTGATCTCACCAATCAGGGACGATATAGAGACTGGCAGATAGACGGTAACCATCCAGCAAAAGGGACACTGATCCCCATACACACATTGCTGTTTCTTATTGCTCTTCTTCCATTTACCTTCAAGTCTACTCTTATGTTAAGATCTTCATTTAAACAATCTTTCATCTTTGGTCAGGAGGTGACCTTCGATACCAATTGGGATGCAGCCAAGGGCAGTGCAAGAAAAGCAAAACTGAAAACAACAACAAACCATAATTCAGAACACCAAAGACCCTACATTATTCACCTGGCATCAGACCAGCCAAATCTCTCCCCATTCTAAAGCTCAGGGAACCTTGTGGAAGAAGGGGTAGCAAGATTGTAAGAGCCTAAAGATGGGGAGCACCAACAATATGCAAGATGCTCTACACAAGTTAGAGCTGCAGCAGCTAGAAATGGACTTTGCCTGACCTGCACAATGGCCGACATGTCAACGACTCCCCAAAGTCTAGCATGGATCATAGGGGAGAAGACTCCAGGCGGTGGGATCCTTAGAGGCAAGGGATTAAACACTCAGAATAGAGTTCCCATGCTAACAGGGAGCTCAAGAAGGGGTTCCTGGCTATACCACTGAGTCCTGAACCCTCATAGGGTGGAAGACTCAGGGGGAGGTTTGGCATTTATATAAATGGATGCTTCATCCAGGGGATGGGAGGGAGGAAGTGGGAGACATCAGGAGAGGGAGGGAGGGAGGTGAAAGAAAGGGGAGGGGAGAGGGAAGAGTGCAATGGGAGATGACTGGGTTGGGGAGGGGGGAGGGAGAGGATGGGGGCACCTATTGAGCTTATATGATTAGGAAAAAGTAAAATATGGGAGAAAAAATTTGTAGCCAAAAAGTTTCAAAAAAGGTTGAACACTATATATAAATTAATTATATGTAAAAACAGAAGAGAAAATCTATTAAAATATTGCACTATTTCAAATTTGTAGGTCCCAAAGAACCTAGAAATTACCAGTCAACTCTCTGAACTAGTCTTTCTCTAAATTAGGGCTCTGTAGAGAGAATGTTGACAAACATTTTGAAGCTTGTGGGCAAAATAGTCCTCTGGCAACTACTAACTTATCCTACTATACTATGAAGACAGTTCCATGCATTTCCAAAAAAGGGAAGAAACCCGTTTTAGTAAATTTTTTGCATAGAGTTTGGAATTGGAATTATTATGTAACTTTGCTATGGAGAATTTCCAGATTTTTATTAATCATTACATGCATGAAAGTCACTATCGTAGTTACTTTCTTTTGTTGCTCCTATGAGGCAATAGTTACATATAACATAAGGGAGAAATAGGTATTTATTTGGTTAACAATTACAGAGGGGCAGGAATCACAGAGAAGAAGAAATGGTTGAAGGAAAAAGCAAGAGGTCTGGTTCAGGGCAGAAAGACCATGCTTTCCTCCATCAAGCCTTCACTTTCCAAAGATGCCACAACTTTTTCAAATATCAATACCAACTAAGGATGCAAACACAGAAGAGTCTGTAGGGAGACTCACAGTCAAACCATGACAATTACTTTAGTTCATAGAATCTGCAAGGTAAATGATGGGCTGATCTGACATTGTGTCTTGTATGATACACCTTCCCTAATTACTCATTCCCTCACTCTTACTGAAATGCCACATCCAGAAACAATGACATTTCTCCATGCTCTTCTTTTCTCCTTTTTTCCTCCACTTACAATACTTGGTGTATTTCACTCATTTATTTGTCATTTTATATAATTTTCTCGAATTTACAATTAGAATATTGTCTTTTTAGCATATTAAATCTAATACCTATATATACTCTTAGTGTGTGCCTATTTAATAAATATCTGTATAATGAGTAGGTCATGACTTGTAATGTAAACCATGCAACAAAATAAGTAACAATAATACCTGATAAAGGGCTTATCCTATTTCAATGTATCTGTTTCAAGAACACACATGGTATTGTGCATTTATTTCTACCATGAGGATATATAGCAAAATATGAGCAAGCAAAAGTAAACAAAATGTTTTGAATTCATGTTTGATTTCAAGTTTCAAGCTAATTATATAGGTGCAGTATGAGTTTGTCAACAATTATGAGTTGAGATTCTAAGATTCAACAGAGTATTGAGATTCTACGTGTCTAGGAACATGGATGCAAGCACAGGCATAAGAATAGGTGTTGATTAAAAGCAGATACTTCCAATTCTCGTGGGCAGTATCATCCTTGTTGTTAGTATTTTATTAGAATTGGAAAGACATTTAGATGGTATAAAGTTTAAATCACAATATACATCAACTATGAAAAAGGAAAAGGGGTAAGATACATTAAAATAATATTAAAAGAGGTCAATTATTAAAATTGTGCAGTCGAAGTCATGCTTCCTGAACAATATAGAATATAGACGTCTGAAACCTTGCAAGGAAATGGATCTTGCTTATAGCATAGTTTCTATGAGAATAACATCCAAGTACTAAACTATTTATATAAAAGGGAACACTTAAAATATAGCTCTTTCATAAACTGGATCCTGCCTGCCTGTGGTCTTCTCTCTCAGAGAGTATGATTTGGCTACAAGAAGCATGTTCACCATTCTTGGATCTTAGTGTAGTTACTGAGCCAAAGATACTTACAAAGGAAAGGAAAGAAGAAAAAAAAAACATGAGCTCTGAGATGGCATACGAAATGCCATCTGAGTACCTTACAGAGACTGAAGTGAACCAAAAAAGAGAAAATTCTGATATTTATATTTTCTTTCCTCCTGACTTTCAAATGCATAAATTCCTTTCTCCTTTTGGGAGCTATTTTATCAAGATTTAGCAAAAATGACCCCACACAGACCTAATTCCAATCCTTGGGCAGCTAATGAAAGTTTCACAGGCAATTTATGCACTCCTTCCCTTGACTTCTGAGGCATGATTTTCCCTACTACCTGCCAGTTCCTGGAAGTCCAGGAAAGTATTCGGTTCCATATTTGTCAGTAGCCGCTAGAAATGTGTCAGTTTTGGATAACACATTTCCCTGATTCAATATGTACATGAATCTGAAGATAAATTTCTACTTATATCATAGTTGTTTCTTATTTCTCAGTAAATCCAGATCATATGTTTGTCATTTTAATGGTTTTAACATGTTGGTTCCAGATACACATCATGTATTTTAGAAGTGTTTATATGATGTTACTGATAATGATAAAAATTTTTAAAAAGTAAACATTCATAAATATCTTTGACTGTTTATTTAAACAATGCATTAAAGGGTTAGTCATTTAGGAAAGGGTGTCTACTCCTCTTCATGCTTGAATTGTCCTTTGTAGTATTTTGGCCTATCTTAAAACTGAGCTCATTACAGATTTACAGTTACAGTTTCCACCTCACCATGGTCCTGGCATTAATTAGAAGGTAGGTCCTACTATTACTGGGAGTATATTCTTTTTTCCTTTGACAAGTCATTAAAATACACTTTTAGACTTTTAAATTTTGTCCAATGCACATGTTTACACGGCATCACATAATCTCAAAAGAAAGACAATGTTTAAAGTTAAATCAATCCTTTTTTTCTTGTATATAATCCAAAGCTGTCTCTTGTAAGAGACCATATTTTCTAATCACTTATGTGAACCTTTTTTCTATTCTTTGACAGTCTTGTACATATATACAATTAAGTCATTTCACCATCTATGTTACCCAATCCCTTTCCCCTCTTTTTTTCAATGAAAACCTTCTTTCATTTTTTTAATTTTAATTTTTTTTCTAGTTTTACCATCTATTTGCCAGTCCCTATATCCTCCCTGATTTACAGTTACAGTTTCCACCTCACCATGGTCCTGGCATTAATTAGAAGGTAGGTCCTACTATTACTGGGAGTATATTCTTTTTTCCTTTGAACAGGTGAGATCAAACCTGTTCAGTCCCAAGTGACCAGGAAGGGAAGTGAGAATGAGCTGCACCAGATGTCTCACTACTTACATGCAACATATGACTGTGGCCTACTTTCTCTACTGAAGCATGAACCCTATCTCCTTTCTTTTGAGACCCTTACTCCCCTTCTACAGTAGATATTTCAGAGATTTACCTTTGAATATATCATTAAGTAAGTTTGGAACGAGGATTCACTTATTAGGGAGTACATATGGTATCTAACTTTCTGTGTCTGGGATACTTCACTCGATATAATTTTTTTCTAATTCCATCCATTTCCCAGCAAATTTCATTAATTCACCTTATTTGATGGCTGAATAGTATTCCATTGTGTAAATGTACCACATTTTCATTATCCATTTGCCAACTGTTGAGCAGTTGGGTTGACTAACTTTGCTATTGTAAATATTGCTGCTATGAACATGGTTGTGCCCTCATCACTCCAGTGAATTGCTGCACTATGGGGGATTATTCCCAGTAGTAGTATAGCAGGGTCATATGGCATTTAAATCTTCAAATTCTTTAAAAATCGCCAGACTGATCACCAGATTGGTTGTATAAGCCTGCATTTCCACCAGCAATATAGGAGAGTTCCCTTCTCTATATATCCTTTCCAGCAATTGGTGTTGTTTGTATCGTGGATTTTTGCCATCCTGACCAGGGTAAGATATTTTAGAGTAGTTTTGATTGCCTTTTCCATGACAGGTAGGAATGTGTAGCATTTTTTAAGGTATTGGTTAGTTATTTCAATTTTTGTTCCTGAAAAAGTTTCTTTTGAGTCCCAAGGCCCATTTTCTAATTGGGCGATTTATCTCCTTGGTGTTTTTTTTTTTAAGTTCTTTGTGCACTCTGGATAATAGAGCTCTCTCTATCAAATAGAGTTTCTGTTTTGGTCATATCTGCTTGGGGTGCTCTATCAATGGCTAGTGAAGATTTTCTCCCATTCTGTGGATTGCCTTTTTTGCTCAGTTTACAATCTCTTTAGATGTGCCTACCTTTTGTGGTAAGATGTGTTTCCGAAAGGCAGCAGATGGATGGGTTGTGATTTCTAATCCATGCTTGTAACCTGTGTTTTTTGATTGGTGAGTTAATTCCATTTACATGTAGGGTTATAATGGAGAAATTACTTTTTATCCCTGATATTTTTGGGTTTAGTGGCTTTCATAGTTATTTACTTGTAGGTTGTGGTAGTATTATACTTCTCATCTGTCCTTCTGGATATGCTTGTTCTTTTCTTCAAGCTTGAATATCTTTTCTAGAAATATTTTGAAGGCCTGATTTTGTGGTCATGTAAGCCTTCAAGTTGTCTTTATGGTGGAAAACTTTTCTTTCACCCTCAATCATGACTGATAGTTTTGATGGGTATATCAGCCTGGGTTGACATTTATGCTTATTTAATACTTGAAGTACGTCTCTCCAAGCTCTTCTGGCTTTTACTATTTTCATTGAAAAATCATTCATTATTTTAATTGGTTTAACTTTAAAAATGAGCTTTTTTTCTTAAACTCTCAGCATATTCTCTTTGTCTTGAATGTGTAGTGTTTTGACTATTATTTGTTATGGTGAGTTTCTGTTTTGGTCATATCTGCTTGGGGTGCAGTATGCCTCTTGTATTTGGATGGACTTCTCTTTCTTTAGAAAGAAAAGTTTTCCTTTACGATAATTTGAAATTTTTCCTCAGGTGTGGTACTTTGATATTCTTGTTCTGGTATTCCATTAAGGTACATGTTAGGCTTCTTCAAGGTGTCCCATAACTTTTGAATATTCTTCTCAAGTATCTTTTTGGCTTTAACAACCTCTTTGATTGAACTGGTTAGTTCTTCCACTTTGTCTTCAAGATCTGCTATTCTATTTTCTGCTTCATTAGTTCTGCTGCTAAGACTCTCTGTTGGTTCTGGGTTGAAGATAGCTTGTCTTTTAGTTTGAATTTAATCTCTGCTTCAGACTGTTTTAACTGCTCTATACCTATTTTTGTTTCTTCAACTGCTTTTTTCATCTCCTCCAAGTGCCTGTTGTGTTCCTGTTCAAAGTGGTTGATGCAGTTATTTAACTCTCCTGGATTTCCTCTTTCATTGTTTTGATCACAGTAAAGATCATAGTAAAGAAAATCATTATCTTGGATATGGCTTTTTTGGCTATTTTCTGTGAGTTTGTTCTGGTTGTTATGAATTTGTCCATTATTTTGGGGTTGATTCTTTTGGTAGGAGATTTGTTGTCTTTTTTTTTTTTTTTTAAGTTCTTTGTGCACTCTGGATAATAGAGCTCTATCAAATATGTGGCTAGTGAAGATTTTCTCCCATTCTCGTGGATTTGCACTGTGACCTGGGCATTTTTATTTTATCTCTTATGATCTTCTGTTTGTTTCTCTGTGTGGTTGGCTGAACTGAATTAGACAGTATTACTACACTTGAGCAGTTATTGCTAGTGTTTGCCTTGAGTTGGGTATGCTTGTCTGGTATTGGTGTTATTTGATAGATGAGGATAATGGACTGTTAGTACATCAATTAAAAAAGGTTTAGGAGACAAGGACTGAAGATTAGTATGATAGTGCACTTTTTAGGTTTACTTTCTTTGTGACATGTGAGGGTGAATGGTAGAGTCCCTGAAGTTGTATGGGTTTTTGGGTGGCTCTATGGAAATGTTAAAGTACAGTGACTAACAATTGAGAGTAACAGAATGGTAAAAAGGGTTTACTTATCTCCCACATGTGAGATGATTTTAGATGTACTCAGACAACTAAACCTAGCCATTTGCTTGGGTTTTCTCTGGACGCTGTTGAATTCTGAGGAGCAAGGAGTCTTCCAGGTTCTGGAGCAGAAAAGGTCCACTGGATGAGGAGCAGGGAGTCTTCCTGGGTTGGGAGCAGAAAGGCCGACTGGCTAGTGGGGCACTCAGATGACCTGGGGCCTGGTGTGTAGCCGCTAGGGGCCTTACCAGAGGAGCAAGGAGTCTGCGGTTCAGAGCAGAAAGGTAGACTGGCTAGTGGGGTGTGTCAATGACCTGGGGCCTGTGGTGTGGTTTAGGGCTTTCCTCAGGAGCAGAAAGGATGACTGTCTAGTGGGGTGTGCAGATGACCTGAGGCTTGAGGTATAGTCTAGGGGCCTTACCTGAGGAGCAGGTAATTTGCTGAGGTCCAGAGCAGAAAGCTCTGCTTTTCTTAAAGAACAGTCGAAGAACCAAAATCCTTACTTTAATGTGCTTCAAATTGAAAACAAGTAAATGGAGTAAAAACAATGGGCTACTAAAAGACTCATGCCTGGCCCAAAGACTCATGGTGTGCCCAAAGATGTGTTTATTCTCAGAACCATAGAAATACATTATGTCATCTAGTAACAGAGATTTTGCAGATGTGGATAAATTAAAGACTTAGAGATACAGAGATTATCCTGGATTATTTAGGTGTAATTATGAGGTAAGATACTGGTAGCTTTATAAATGGAGGAAGTGGCATACAAAATTTGAGCAGTTTTCCCCAAAGACTTCAGAAAGGAATGTGACATGCCAATACCTTTATTTTATTTCACTGAGATTTGTGATTGACTTTGAGGACCAGGAAATGCAAAACAGTAAATTGGTGTCATTTTAAGCCTTATTCTTGGTAATTTATTACAACAAAAAGGGGAACTATCATAGAGGAGTTGGGGGAGGACTTGTGATCACTAGAAGGGAATATGATGCTAATATAAAATATTATTTTTAAACAGCACAAATATGATGTTCATCTGTATAACATGTATTTATGTACATAAATCTTTGTCTGTATGTGCATGATATATATTCATCTTGTATGCTCATGTATTTATGTTTTCACCACAAAAATCATGTCTTCATGTGCATGTGTGTATGTGTTCATCTCATGGCATCATATCTGTATGTGCACATATATGTGTATGAGTTTACTTCACAGCATCATGTTTGTGTGTGTGTCTATGTATGTATGTATGTATTTATGCATGTACGTAAAATATATGTATATATTCCCCTCATGATATCTTGTCCCCTCCTTATATCTTATTACATGGATACATGGATACTTTCTACTCATGGCATTATGTCTTTATGCACATATATGCATGTACCTTTATTATGGGATGTCTATATGAATGTAGATATAAATATACATGCCACAAATTACTGAGTATTGTAAGATATGTTAATTTTTTGTTTTAGAATATTTTAGGCTAGAAAATAAAGTAAAATATAAATCATATTTATACAAATAGTGTGATTTAGAACTTTGTCACATGACTAAATGTCTATAACAGATATTCTGTCAGGAATGTAGAAAGCTGCTATAATCTACAAAGCACTATATAAACACTTTCTGCTTGGATAATATTAAAAAGTAAATATGTATTTTCATGGCCTGAGCTTTACTCCCATAATTTTTACTCCCATAATTTTTACTCCCTATAGGCAAATGAATGACTTCAAAATGCCAAAGCAAAACACAGTTTGCTAAACAATGGAAAACAATGAATTCTGAATGGATAATATTTAAGCTAGACCTGATGACTTATAGTTATGCAAGTCTGACACTTGAGATACTAATGCAGAAGTATTTCTTTGAATTTGAGGTCAGGCCATCCTCAGCTATATTAAGTTCCAGGAGAGCCTGGACTATAGAGTGAGACCGTGTCTCACAACTCTTTAACATCATTTAATTAGAATCTGTATAATTTGCTATAAAGGATGTTTCAGTGAAATCAGAACTATTATTTATGATTCTCATTTCTCCCTTCTGTTATGTTTTCTTTATTTCTAAGTCATAAAAAATTCATAAAAAATCATTAAATGCTTATTTTGAGTAATATTGGGTCATAATAACTGTATAATGACTGATAAATGTGTTAATATTGCTAAACAACTATATTTAAACTATGATAATGGCAACACAATTGAATGAAGCTAAATTATTGATTTCTGTTCATTCTTTTATAAATTCATTGCTTTTATACAAATCATACAAATTCATTAAAATTTGATAGAATGAAAGAATACAAAGTAAATAAAGGAAATCATTTTGAATGTTAGCTAACTGCATGCTATGAAGTGCATATATATATATAAGTTGAAAAATGACAAAAGTATTATATGAGGTATTTTGAATTTTATTTTGAATTTTAATGTGTTTAAATATAACAGATGATTGATAAACACTAAAATTGAAATCAATGCTGATGTTTGGCACATTTGTTATATTTTCATCACTCTGACAAAATAGCATACAGGAGAAGTTGAAAGGAGGAAAAGTTTATTTTAGTACTATGGACACTGTTGGGGCCGAAAAACAATCAGCAGTCTCATTAACCTGTAAAAGTTGCCATATTATCAATTACCTTATGCCAATTACCATAACAAGAACTGACCATCAGTGCAATAGTAGCATGAATGTCCAGAGGGAAACTAATAGATTTCTGATCAGATTCTCCTATGTAAAATGGATATAAATTATCCATTGTTCAGTCCACACTTCTACCTTCTTCCCATAAATCACTCCTTAACTGTCTGCTATCAGATGAACTGCCATATTTTTGTTATTATAGTCCTCATATTCAATTAACATTTATTTTATTTAATTATGGCCACATATGGTGCAACAGGAATGATATTTAATATTCAAATATGCCAAGGAAATTTAAATTGCTTGCTTTTTAATTTCTTTTTCATTATTTTTTATTAATAAATTTATTAAATTGACCTTTTTATATACATATTCTTGCCTCTCTTGTTCCCCTTCCCTTCCTTCTTCCTTTCTCTACCAGTTCCAACCCATCTCACCCTCCCTCTTATTCCTACTTGGGCCCAATCTACTCTCTTCTTTTCTCTTGTCCTTTGGTTTTATGGATTCTGGGGTTTCCCTCTGTATATTTTGTCTTCATGGGGATTCAGGCTTCTATAGCAGACAGACAGACCCTTCTTTGGGCAGCCCACTGATATGAGTGCTCCCCTGCCTCTCTCTAACCCTTTTCCCCTAAGGATCATACTGCCTGAAACTATTCCTCCTAAGATCTGTGCTAGTCCATGGCGACATGCTAACATGTTCACCACTGTGCAGGTCTGATGAGATCAAGTCCCATTGCTGTGAGTTCCAAAAGGAAGAAAGGGTTTTATTTTCTCCATCATTGCTATCACTTATCATGGTAATGTGGGGGGAATTGAGTGTCAAACTAAATGTGAGACATCTCATGTGACTATAATTTGCATTTCCATGATTATTAGTGACACTGAGTACTTTGTATACATATCTGTTGGCTATTTTATGTGGTTATTAGGAAATGTCTGTTTAGGTTCATGGACTGTATTAACATTAGGTCATTTGACTTTTGCTGCTGCGGTTTTGCCGTTCCTTGTCTACCCTGGATCTCATACTTTTGTCAGATGCACAGTTCACCAACAATTGTTCTCTATCTGCACACTGTATATGTACTTCACAGTTGTTTTCAGCCTGTGTGTTGCATTAATTTTCTGCAATTGAATTCAATGCTGCACAGAAGCACTCCATTGTGATACAATTTCATCTGCCTGTTTTTGGTTTTTGTCACATTTGCTTCTGGGGTTTCATTCCCAAAGATATTAATTGCTATTTCTCTATGTTTCCTTCTTGTATAGACAATTTTATGGTTTTATGGATTCCACTTATTTTTCCAATTCTTGTGTTGATTTTTGTATATTATAAGAGAGACCTGGTCTAATTACATCCTTACACATCTTTAGTAAGAACCTATCCAATCTCCTATATGTATCCAATGTCCTTAGTCCCAGCGTTAAAATCAGTTTTCTTTACATGTATGGGTTTTCACCTAAGATCTGTGTTTTATTATACTGCCTTTATGTTTTTATTTCATTACTTAGCTTTTGTTCCTAGTTAACATGCTCCTTGACACCCTCATTCCCTCCTTTCTTCCTCCCTTCCCACCCTTCTTGGATGCAGCCTGCTCCTCGTTATCCATCAACTTACATGGGTCCTGGGGTTCCCTCTGCTCTTGATTAATTCTGTAACTCTAGAAAATTTGACTAATACAGAGAGGATCTCAACACCAAGATAGAATGCAGACTTGTGCAGTGCAAGAACAGCAAAATAGACAACAAGCAATCAGAATGCATAACAACAGCGACCCACCTGGAAGCAAACCAGCCAAATCTCTTCCCATCCCAAGGCTCAGGATACTTTGTAAACTGCTCTTCTGGGGATTTAGGCTTCTGTGGCAGACCTGGAAGCCCTTCCTTGGGCTGACCACTGATATGGGTGCTCCCCTACCTCTGTTTGACCCCTCACCCCTAAGGATCCTATTGCTTGAAATTATTTCTCCTGAGATCCACTCTAGTCCATGAGAACATGTTGATATGTCACACATTGTGCAGATCTGAGAGAGTCAAGTCACATTGTAGTGAGTTCCTTGCTGTAGCAGCCCTATCTTGAGTGGGTTATTTTGTCCAGCGGTGTACCTCTTACAGCCTTACCAACAATACAAAAACTGTTATAAAGAGTCCTTTATATTAGAGAAGCTTTGAAAGAGAGGAAAGATCAGGAATAGGGCACAGTAATGAGTGGGGCCAACCTCCAGGCAATATCAAGCTATCTACTAACCATCACCCCACTTCCATAACAGGGAATACATGCCTAGTGCTTCACACCAGTCTAAAGACCAGTGAACAAGAAGGAAAATGACAGTGGACAAGGTCAGCTATCTCACTACTTATGGGCCTTTATTGTCAGTGGACTTATATCTCTATTAAACTGTGCTTCTTTGCCTCTGTTCTCTTGAAATGTTCTTTCCCGTACTATCCTAGTTATAATCCCTTTATGGTTATAATGGGAGATCGAGAGATTTTTTTCCTTGAATATGTCATTATGAGTGCTTGGAACTAACTATATTACACTTATAAGGGAGAACATGCGATGTCTGACTTTCTGTGCTTGGGATAATTTGCTCAGTTTTGCCTCTTCCAACTCCACCGATTTGTCAGCACATTTCATTAATTTCTTTTTTTGATGGTTGAATAATATTCCATCATGTACATGTGCCACATTTTCATTATCAATTCATCAATGGCAGGCATCTGAGTTGATTTCATGCTGCAATGAACATAGATGTACTTTTTCACTATAATACACTGGGTTTATTTCATTTTCATTTCCCTGATGACTAGGGAGATAGAACCATTTTTAAGTTATTTTATTTTTCTAGTTTTATAAGCACATTGAGTACTCATCCCTTCTTCCCTCCATCTTCCCTCCTACTAACCCCCCTAACCTTCCTTTTTTCAGATTATCTTACTCCTTCCCACCTCCTACCCATTTGCTTTCATAGACCCCAGGGCTTCTTCTGGCCGATCTACTCTTTTTTTAATTTTTTGTACTTTTATAAGCATATTGAATGCTTATCCCTGCTTCCCTCTATTATCTCTCCCTCCCATCCCTCCATCAACCCCACCCTCCTGCCTGTCTACTTCTATAGATCCCAGGGTTGTCCCTGGCCTGATGACTCCTGTGGGGTTCAGTCCTCTGTGGTACACCAGATTGCCTCTCCTCTCATACAGTGTTTTCAAAACAGTTGTTGTCAATTCTTTCTTCCCTTTCATTTTTTTATTAATTCATTAAAATTTTTGTGTGTGTGTCTTTGTATGTGACTGTGTGAATCAGAGGGCAAGCCACTGCCATTACCACTACCTGGTGTTTTTACGTGTGATCTGGAATCCAAATTCAGTAACTTCTGATTATGAGGCAGAGTACTTAACCCCCAGTCGCTATTCCAGCCACCAATTTTTTATTAGCATGCAATTATTAGTCTTCATAAGGGTATTTTGGAATTTTTTTAAAAAGATGTGTCAAAATATTACCATTTGTTATTTAATTTAGTGAAGATTTTTAATCATTTATTTTGATTTTGTCAACTTTTTTGATTTATTGAAATAATATATTTTTTCATCCTTCATTCTGTAATTGCATACTACTTGTTGATCAGTGCATGAAGAACAATTCTTGTGCTCTCCAGGATCTCATTTGATTATGAATGATCTTCTATAATCATATCATTGTTAATATTTTGTTGAGTACTGTTAATTGTAAAACTATAGTTTTATTATTTGTAGCACTCTTCTCTGACTTTAGCATTTAAGATAATTCTACTTGTAAAATGGGTTGAAATGTATTTACCTCCTTTTCATTTTCTTCCTTATTTGTTTCTTTCTCTGAAGTATTTTTGGAATTAATACCAGTTCCACATTAAATATTTGCTAGAATTAAGCATTAGGTCTTAGGAGTTTCTTTGGTCACAAACTTTAATATTAATTCATTTTCCTTCTTTGTTTTTAATTTCTTCAGATTTCCTATTTATAGTTCAATATTGATATGTTTTTTATGCCAAAAATGTTCTTCTTGGCTGCCTGATCTATTGATGAATGCTCATGGTTCTCTGCATTTCTGCAATATCAGTTATTCATTATCCTTTGTTAAGTCCTGATTTTGATTTCCAATGTTCTTTTCTATTACTTAACTAAAGGCATATCCATCTTTTTCACAAAACAGAATTTTGGATTTGTTGACCTTTTCTATAACCTCTCTTCAAGTTCACAGATCTTTTTTTGTTTCTTAATTCTGTTGCCTTTTATTTTTCTCATTTTATGATTTCTTCAGCACACTCAATTTTAAATTATTACCACTTCATTCTCTGTTAAAGTTTTAATTGTGGTCACTAGTTGCTTTTATCATTCAGTTGATATGTTTCTCAATATTAACAGCTACTGATTGTTCTTAAAATAGTTGTGTTAAATTTTTGTTATAAATTTTATCCTACAAACATTAGACTTTATAATGTCATTTTCAAGCAAAATTTGTTCTCATTGTTTTTCTTCCCTACTTTTCCTCCTTGTTCACTTTACCTGATTTCCACTTTCATGTCTCAGTAGCTTCCTTTCTACTTTCATTGGTGGTGTAGTCAGTCTGCATGGTTGCTGTAAATGACCATCAAATGGCTTAAGGAAACAAAAGATTTATTCTCTAATGATTACTGGTTACAGTTCTCAGTCCAGCTTGATGGGAAAGCATGCACCAACACCAGGGTGGAGGGAACTGGCCACACCATTACCACACAACAACTGAGAGATGGACAATCCTTACTTGCCAGACCAGCATGTCTGGCCAAGTGAACAGAAGGATGCCAACTCAACTAGCTCTCTGTGATTTATTTCAGAGCCTAATCCCACCCACCATAGGCTGGGCCTTCCCCATCTTGGTGATATTGCAACCTTGGAAAGTATTTTCATTATGTTTTCTTTCATGAGTATTAATTTGTTTGCATATGGAGTTTTTTTAATTTTTTTTATTTATTCAATTGTGCATGTATGTATGAGTGTGTGCACGTGTGTGTATGTATATGTGTGTGTATGTGTGTGTGTGTGTGTGTGTAGAACCACGGGCGAATTCGGGAACCACCATGGACCGCCTCCTCCTCCTTGTTTACTCTGCCCGGAGATTCATAGGCTCCGCCCCACCAGGCCCAGAAATGCAGGCCTGCCCCCATTTCCGCCCGGGGTCTTATACGTGGGGTCTAGGATCTGAACTGAAGACCTTCCGTCTGCAAGGCAGAGGCTTAACCCCTGAGCCACCTCTCCAGCCCCCTGTGTATGGAATTCTATGCTGTGAACTATGCTCTGTTTCTATTATATTCTACTATACAGTGTTATTTTGGTTCATATTTCCTTTCATTATGTTCACCTTGGGAAGTGAAAGTCTATGCAGGGAATGGAGTGTAATAGGGATCCTGCATTCCCTTGGTGCCACCTGGTTTCTCCTGAAGTCTGTGATTCTTAGAGCTTCGTTTCCTTTGATTGTGTAGAGAGTCCATGTTTTGATTGAGCCAGTTTGACTTGGGTTTCTTTTATAAATTTAAACTGAATTTGTAATATAAGAGTGTTTTACTGAACTATGGAGAATCTTTCACTGTTTTGCCTTCCTTCTTGTCTAGAGATAGGTAATTTGTTGATACTTCCAATGTATCAACTTTCACTCATAAAATTTTCTGAGTCAAGTTTATTTGGTGAGAGCATGTCTAGCAATGCAGTTACATATTCCTTTGAGTATATTTGTTGGAATGTTTCTTAAAGTATTTGAATCATAGACTCAATGAAGTAGATTATTTTCTCCAAGTTGGTCACCATTTATTCCCTACGAGCCTGGATAGAACAAAATACATAAACAAAAGGAAGAATTAACAATTTATTTACTGTCTGCTCCAACTAAGGCACATAGGTGTTCTTTCCTTAGACAGAAATGCATATTACCTCTTACAACTTGGCTTCCAGGCCACTGGACTTCCATTCAACCACTTACAGTTTTCCTGATTTCCGGCTTAAAGGAATCACGTTATGGGATTTCTCATCCTCTTAGTCTCATAAGACATTTCTCATAATGAAATTCTGTGTGTGTGTGTGCATTTGTGTGTGCACATATGTATATACATATACATGCAAGTTTGTATTTATGGATGTTTGATTAGTCCTGCTTCTCCCCAGGAGGCTAATTTATGAAGCAGGCTGTGTCAGTGATTCGAGGCAAAACTCAACTTCCAAAGGGAAGAGACCCTAACAAGTGCCCATTTTAGATGCTAATTTGTCATTCTCCAGAGAACAGGCTTTAGAACTGATGACCCCCACAGGAAATAAAATAATCATATTCTTACTTAAAGACTACAAGTGAAATCTAATCAGGGCTTTTCTGAATGGTTCCAGCAAATAAAGGTGACGATCACACAAGGAATAAAACAAACATTAAGAGAAATAATATTGCCACATTAATCATGTTAAGATGTGTTTCATCTCAGCAAAGTGAAACAAATATGCTTGCATCTTGAATATATATGACATTTCCTATTAAGTTCTTACCATGCAATTCTGTGATCACCTCATATTTTATGTAACTGATATAGTTTTAGTATGTGTTATAGAATGTAAACATGTTAAATATAAAGATTTGAACTGCAAAATTATATACCTTAGGTAGTTTTTATTAAAAAATAATTTAATTCACTAAAGTATATGTCAAACTCTGACATGAGCATAAGATATCTTCTATTTATTTATGTCTTCAGTGTCACTACTCTTATTCAATTTTGCATGTTTATGTCCTGAAAAATTTTATATTTTATTAATTAATTCTATCAATTCTGCTTGTGGAATCTTCGAGGTATTTTGCCTTCAGTGTTATACTATTAGAGAGAGCTATGTTTTAAAAATTTGAATATCTTTATAGTTTTTCTTTATTTTCACTAAACTACTAGTACTATATTAAGTAGCACAGAGAAAATGCAATTCTTTATAATTCTTGCAATTCTTTGTAATCATCTTATTTAAAATGTTTTCAGTTTCTCTAGTGTTTATGCTAGCTATGGTTTTATTCACAAATGATCTTTGTGTTGTGAAAATTGTCTTCTGTATGTTAACACTATGTTGAATGTTTTTGCATCCATGATTTTTAGAAAAATTGGTCTGTAGTTTTCTTTAAGATATTTAGATATAAAGACAATGCTGGCTTCACAAACTGATGAAACTCAAATTTCCTATTTCTAATCAAATCATTGGGTAAGATCTGTTTTTGTCAAATTTATCCATTTGTTCTAGGTTTTGTTCTTATTTATTTTTTAAATAAATGTATTAAATTAACATTTTTCTATATGCTTCTTGCCTCCCTCATTCCCTCGTCTCTTTCTTCCTCCCTTCCTTCCCACTCCTATCCTATCCCTAGGTAGGCCCAGTCTACTCCCTCCTATTCTCCTGTCTTTTGATTCTATAGGTCCTGGGGTTTCCTGAATCTTCTGTTGTCATGGGGATTCAGGCCTCTGTGGCAGACAGAGACCTCCTTTCTTGGGTGGCCCACTGATATGGGTACTCCCCTACCTCTGTCTGACTCCTTGTCCCTAAAGATCCTACTCCCTGGAACTCTTTCTCCTGAGGTCTGTGCCAGTCCACGAGGGCATGCTGACATGTTCACCACTGGGCAGGTCTGATGAGATCAAGTTCCATGACCATGAGTTTCTGGTTGTGACTGCCCTATCTTGAATGGAGCGACCTGTCCAGCAACAGAACACTCCATCTTTAGGTTCTTTCAGTTTTACTGCCCCCTCTTCTGTAAAGTTCCTTGAGCCTTTGGAGGAGAGATTTGGCGGGCCTGGTTCCAGGTGATCATTGTAGGGTTGCTGGTGTTCTATATTCAGGTTGTTTGTTGTTGTCCATTTTACTATTCTTGCACTGCACAAGGCTGCATATTATCTGGGCATTGATATCATCTCCTACCCAATAATACAGAAACCATTAAAGAGAGGCTTTTTTATAAGAGAAGGCTTGAAGGGTAGAGAGGATCAGGAATAGGGTACAGTAATGGGTGGGATCAATCTCCAGGATATCATCTGGTGTCAGTAACCACTACACCCCACCCCCATGACAGAGAACACCAATATAAACACCAGTGATTAGGAAGAAGCGTGATGGTGAATTGGATCAGATATCTCACTGATTATAGTTCTTTCTGGATGGTGGCCTTATTTCTCTATTGGAGTTTGTTCTTTTGTCTTCATTGTCTTTGGGTCTTCTTTGCTATATCTTCTTATTTTGAATCCTTCTTGTAAGGGTAATAAAAAGATTTTCCCTTGAGTATGTCATCATGATGTCTTAGAATTAGGTTCCACTTATAAAGGGGAACGTGCGATATCTGGTTTTCTGTGCTTGGGATATTTCCTCAGTATGATTTCTTCCAGCTCCATCCATTTAACAGAAAATTTTGTTAATTTGTTTTATTGATAACTGCATAGTATTTCTTCATGTGTATATGCCACAGTTTCATTATCCATTCTTCCACTGTCAGACATGTAGGTTGATTCCATGACTGCTATTGTGAATAGTGCTGCAAGTGTCACTATAGTATGATGAAGTATTGTTTGGGAATATTCCCAGTAGTAATAGAGCAGGGTCACATGGCATTTCAATTGTTTAGCTTTTTTAGGAACCATCATACTGGTTGCCGTAGTGGTTGTACAAGTCAGCAATGTATTAGGGTTCCATTCTTCCCATATCCACTCCAGCACGTGTTGTTTGTCTTTTGATTTTTTACCATTCTGACCAGCGTCAGATGATATCTCAAGGTAGTTTTGATTTTCATTTTCCTGATGGCAAGGGATGTGGAACATTTTTAAGGTATATGTTGGATATTTCAATTTCTTCCTGGGAAAAATTTCTTTTAAGTACCATGGTCTACTTTCTAATTGGGCTGCTCATCTTGGTGTTTAATTTTTTTGAGTTCTTTGTACACTCTAGATATTAGTACTCTATCATATAAGTGGTTGGTGAAGATTTTCTTCCATTCTGTGGGTTTTTTTTTCACTTGGTTGACAATATCTTTAACCGAACAAAAGCTCATTATTTCATGAGATCTCATTTATTGAGAGTTGGTTCTATTTCCTGAGCGATTGGGGCTCTGTTTAAAAAGTGTTATCCTAGGCCAATCAGTTCCTGGGACTTAACCTACTCTTCTAGGATTTTTATAGGCTCTAGTTTAATAAGGTGTTTGATCCATTTGGAGTTTATTTTTCTCCATGGTGACAAGTAAGGGCCCATTTTCAATATTCTGCATGTGGATATCCAGTTTTGCCTGCACCATTTGTTAATGATACTGTTCTTTTGCCATTAAGTTTTTGGACCCCATGTCAAAAATCAGATGACTGTATATGTAGGGGCTTATTTCTAGGCCTTCAACCCTTATCCAGATTTATGTGTCTGTTTAGACACATACCATGTTGTCTTTATTACTATGGATTTGTAGTATAAATTAAGATCTGGCATTGTGATCCTTGAGCACAATTTTTATTAGCCAGGAAAAGATTAACTATCCTGGGCCTTTTGTGTTTCCATATAAATTTTGAGATTGCTTTGTTAATTTCTGTAAAGAATTGCCTTGGAATTTTGATTGATATAGCATTGAATCTGTATATTGGCCTTGGTAAGATAGCTATTTTTATGATGGTAAATTTACTGATCCAGGAGGATGGGAGGTCATTCCACATTTTGGTGTCTTCTTAAATTTTATTGTTTAGGATTTTAGTTTTCATTGTTCAGGGCTCTCATTTCCTCAGCTAGATTTATACCAAGGTATTTCATCTTTTTAGGGCCTGTGGTCGTTTCTCTTAAGACTTTCTCACTTTTTTCATCCTTGCTGTATAAGGAAGCCACTGCTTTTTGAACATTGAATTTGTATCCTGCCACTCTGCTGAACTTATGTATTAGTTCCAGGAGTTTCCTGATGGAGTTTTTGGGGTCACTCAGATAAAGGATTATGTCATCTGCAAATAGGGATAACTTAACTTCTCCTTTTTCCTATCTGTATCCATTTTGTTTCCTTCTCTTGTTTAATAGCTCTACCTAAGACTTCTAGTACAATATTGAATAAAAGTGGTGAGAGAAGGAAACTCTGCCTAGTTCCTGACTGAAAAGGGACTATTTCAGTAATTTCACCATTTAGACTGATCCTTGCTATAGGATCCTTGTGTGTAACCTTTATTGTATTAATGTCTATTCCTTCCATTCCAATTGTCTCCATAAACATAAAGGGATGTTGGATCTTGTCAAGAGCTTTTTCTATATCTGTTGAAAAAATAATGTGATTTTGTTCCTTCGATTTGTTTATATGATGGACTATATTTATTGATTTATGTATGTTGAACCAATATAGTGTGCCTGAGATACATCCTACTTGATCATAGTGAATGATTATTTTTATATGTTTTTGAACCTGATTTGCTAAAATTTTGGTGAGAATCTTTGCATTTGTTCATTAATATGATTGACATATAGTTTTCTTTTTCATTGTATTTTTATTTGGTTTTGGGATTAGTGTAATATTAGCTTCATAGAAAGAATTTAGGAGTGTTCTTTCCTTTGCTATTTTATAGACTAATTTAAGGAATATTGCTGTTAGTTGTTCAAATGTTTGGTAGAATTCTGCACTAAATGCATCTGGTCCTGGGTTATTTTTGGAGAGGAGATTTGTAATTACTTCTTCTAATTCAGCCCTTAATTTTTTATTAATACATTTTTTATTATTATTTCAGCTCATACAAACTTAATAGGTACACCAGTTCCCTCCCACCCTCCTCCTCCCCAGCCCCCTCCCTTCCCATCCCCCAGTGCCTCCCGCCCCAATTCCCAGAGAGTCCTTTCTTGTGCATGCCTGATTTTCCTCTGGGCCCTGCTCTCCGATGACGTACAAGGACCCAGTGGCCTTTTCCTGAACCCTTTCCCGTGTTCCCCTTAGGTATAGGAACACTGCTGTGGCTACCAATCCCTTGCCTCCAAAGATCTTGGTGCCTTTAGCAGATGCTAGACTTTGTGGGGTCAATAGTGTGTTGGATTATGCACAGGGCATGCAAAGTCCAATTATGATTGCTTCAGCCCTAACTTGTATGGAGTAACTTACATATCATTGCTCCTCCCATCCTTTTGCTCTTACACTCTTACTGCCCCCTCTTCCGCAAATTTCCCTGATCTTCAGGATGGGAAGAGATTAAGCTGGCCTAGTTCTAGGTGGTTGATATAGAGTCTCTGAAGTTCTGGATTGTGGTTTGTTGGTTTTCTTTTGCAGTTTTGCTGCTCCTGCAATGCCTTTCACTCCATCCTGGTGGGCATTGTATGTTACCCTCAGCCAGAGACAAAAAGCTGTTAAACTAGAGTCTTGTGATAAAAGCACATTCAAAGGTAGATGTAATAAAAGTGGGAAACCACAGTGAGGGAGGGGTCTATCACCAGTTTGCACAACGGTTACTTTTTATCTGCCAGACTACATGCCCTCCTCGTCTGGTGAGATCATACCCCCTCAGTAGTAAATGATCAGGAACAAAAGTCTGTGAACTTAATCAGATGTCTCATTACTTATTTGAGTCCTTGATGGAGGCCTATTTTCTCTGCTGTAACATGGTCCCTTCTCTCCTTCTTTCTAGTGTGGCCCTCCTACCCCATCCCTCCTGTTCATAATCCTTGCAATTACTGTCTCTAGGTGGGCTGGGTGGGTTTGGTACTAGGAGCCACCTATTAGGGAGTACATACGGCACTTAATATTCTGGGTCTGGGATACTTCACTTAATATAATTGTTTCTAATGACATCCATTTCCCGGCAAATTTCAGTAATTCATCATTTTTGATGGCTGAGTAGTACTCCATTGTATAGATGTACCACAGTTTCCTGATCCACTCGTCAACTGTTGGACATTTGGGTTGATTCCATGACTTTGCTATTGTAAACAGTGCTGCTATGAACATGGTCGTGCTTGTGCTATCGAGGTGACCTCTGCTGTATGGGGGGTTAGTCCCAAAAGTGGGACAGCAGGGTCATATGGCATTTCAATCTTTAATTTCTTTAAGAATCTCCAGATGGCTCGCCAGAGTGGCTGTATGAGCCTGCATTCCCACCAGCAATGTAGGAGAGTTCCCCTCTCTCCACATCCTCTCCAGCATTTGTTGTTGCTTGTATTGTGGATTTTTGCCATCCTGACCAAGGTGAGATGATATCTCAGGGAAGTTTTGATTTGCATTTCCCTGATGGCTAAGGAAGTGGAGCATTTTTTAAGATATTTGTTAGACATTTTAATTTCATCCCTGGTAAAGTTTCTTTTAAGTTCCAGGGCCCATTTTTTAATTGGGCCATTGGTTTCCTTGGTGTTTAGTTTTCTAAGTTCTTTTTGCACTCTGGACAGTAGAGCTCTATCAGATATGTGGTTAGTGAAGATTTTCTCCCATTTTGTGGGTTGCCTTTGAGCTCGTGTTACAATCTCTTTATCTGAACAGAAGCTCTTTAATTTCACAAGATCCCAACTGTTGAGAGTTGGTAGCAGTGACTGTGCCATTGGATGTCTGTTTAGGAACTGTTGGCCTAGCCCAATCAGCTCGAGGGAGTTCCCTATCCTTTCAACAATGGTTTTTATAGTCTCTGGCCTGATATCAAGGTCCTTGATCCATTTGGAATTAAGTCTTGTACATGGTGACAAGTACGGGTCCAGCTTTAATCTTCTGCATGTGGAGATCCAGTTTTGCCAGCACCATTTGTTGAAGATGCTGTTCTTTTTCCATTGGATTCTTTGGGCCCCTTTGTCAAAGACCAAATGGCTGTAATTTTGTGGGCTTATATCTGGGTCTTCAATCCTTATCCATTGATCTGTGTGTCTATTTTGGAGCCAGTACCAGGCTGTCTTTATAACTATGGATTTGTAGTATAGACTTAGGTTTGGTATGGTAATACCTCCAGCAGTGTTTTTGTTACTCAGGATTGTCTTTGCTATCCTGGGTCTTTTGTGCCTCCATATGAATTTTGAGATTGTTTGGTCAAATTCTTTGAAGAATTGCTTTGGGATTTTGATTGGTATAGCATTGAATCTGTATATTGCCTTTGGTAGGATGGTCATTTTTACGATGTTGATTTTGCCAATCCAGAAACAAGGGAGGTCTTTCCACCTTCTGGTGTCTTCTGCTATTTCTTTCTTTAGGGTTTTAAAGTTTTCGTTGTAAAGGTCTTTTACCTCCTTAGTTAGGTTTATATCAAGGTATTTCATTTTTTTAGGGGCTATAGTAAATGGGATTGTTTCTCTCAAGGCTTTTTCACTTCTTTCATTTTGGGTATATAGGAAGGCCTCTGATTTTTGCACATTTATTTTGTATCCTGCCACCCTGTTGAACTTCTCAATTAGTTCCAGGAGCTTCCTGGTGGAGTTTTTGGGATCACTCAGGTATAGGATCATGTCATCTGCAAATAGGGATAGCTTGACTTCTTCCTTGCCGATTTGAATCCCTCTTATGTCCCTTTATTGTCTTATGGCTTCAGCTAAGACTTCAAGTACAATATTGAATAGAAGTGGTGAAAGTGGACAGCCTTGTCTAGTTCCTGATCGAAGTGGGAATGCTTCCAATTGTTCCCCATTGAGCATAATCCTTGCTGTGGGCTTGTTGTATACAGCTTTTTTTGTATTGATAAAGGTTCCTTCCATTCCTACTGTCTCTAGCGTTTTGATCATAAAAGGCTTTTGGATCTTGTCAAAAGCTTTTTCTGCATCTATGGAGAGTATCATGTGGTCTTGGACTTTGGACTGTTTTACATGATGAATTACATTTATTGATTTGCGTATGTTGAACCAACCTTGTGTGCCGGGGATGAAGCCTACTTGGTCCCTGTGAATGATCTTTTTAATATGTTTTTGAATCCGATTTGCTAAGACTTTGTTGAGAATCTTTGCGTCTGTGTTCATCAGAGAGATCGGCCTATAGTTTTCTTTTTGAAGTGAATGTTTATTAGGTTTTGGGATTAAAACGATATTAGCTTCATAGAAGGAATTTGGTAGTGTTCCTTCCTTTGCTATTTGATGGAACAGTTTAAGGAGTATTGGTGTTATTAACTCCTTAAATGTCTGGTAGAACTCTGTACTGAATCCATCTGGTCCAGGACATTTTTTGGTGGGAAGATTTGAGATTACTTCTTCAATTTCCTTATATGTTATAGGACTATTTAAATAATTCACAACTTCCTGATTCAATTTAGGTAAGTTGTGTTTACTTAGAAATTCATCCATCTCTTTTGTGTTGTCAAACTTCACAGAGTATAAGTTTTTGAAATATGATGTAATAATTCTCTGGATTTCTTGGGTATCAGTAGTGATAACTCCATGTTCATTTCTGATTCTGTTAATTTGGGTTTTCTCTCTCCTGCTTTTGGTTAATTTAGCTAGGGGTGTATCAATCTTATTGATTTTTTCAAAGAACCAGCTTTTTGACTGGTTGATTTTTTCTATCATTTTCTTAATCTCGATTTCAGATATTTCTCCCCTGATTTTGCTAATCTCCTCTCTTCTACTACTTTTGGGATCAGATTGCTCTAGTTTCTCTAAAGCTTTAAGCTGCATTGTTAAGTTGTTTATTTCTGATGTTTCCATTTTTTTGATGTAGGCATTAAGAGCTATGAACTTACCTCTTAGGACAGCTTTCATTGTGTCCCAGAGATTTTGGTAAGTTGTATTTTCATTATCATTCACTTTCAGGAAATCTTGAATTTCCTTTTTAATTTCTTCCTGAATCCAGTTCTCATTCAGCATCATATTGTTAAGTTTCCAGGAGTTAGTGTATTTTCTCTTGTTTATTGTGTTGTGGATGTCCAGCTTAAGGCCATGGTAGTCTGATAGGGCACAGGTTAGAATTTCAACTTTTTTGTATATGTGTAGATTTGTTTTGTGGCCCAATATGTGATCTATTTTGGATTAAGTTCCGTGTGCTGCTGAGAAAAATGTGTATTCTTTGGTGCGTGGGTGAAAAGTTCGATAGAGATCTGTAAGGTCCATTTCTTTAAGGGTTTAATTAAGGTCCAAAGTGTCTCTATTAAGCTTTTGACCTGTTGATCTATCCCATGTTGAGAGAGTGGTGTTGAAGTCCCCAAGAATTATCGTTTGGGGGTTGGTTTCTTGCTTTAGACGCTGTAGGGTTTCCTTAATGAATGTGGAGGGGCCCGTATTGGGTGCATATATGTTCAGTATTGTGAAGTCTTCCTGGTGAATTGTACCTGTGACTAAAATTTAGTATCCATCCGTGTCTCTTATAATTTTCTTTAGTTTGAAGTCCACTTTGTCTGATATCATAATGGCTACCCCTGCCTGTTTTCTGCTTCCATTTGCTTGTAGAATTGTTGACCAGCCTTTTATTTTTAGAGCATGCCTATCTTTTGTGGTGAGATGGGTTTCCTGCAGGCAGCAGATTGATGGATTGTGATTTTTAATCCAAGTTTGTAATCTGTGTCTCTTGATCGGTGAGTTAATTCCATTAACATTTAGTGTTATAATGGTGAAACTATTTTTGATTCCAGACATTTATTATGTTTAGTAGTTTTTATAAGTATATTGCTTCGCTGTTAATGGTGTTATACTTGCCTTCTGCTCTCCTGGATATGCCTGTTTTTTTCTTCACGCTTGAGTATCATTTCTAGCATTTTTTGAAGGCCTGGTTTGGTGGACATGTATCCCTTAAAGTTGTCTTTGTGCTGGAAGATTTTTCTTTCTCCCTCGATCATGACTGATACTTTTGCAGGGTAAATCAGCCTCTGTTGACATTTTTGCTCATTCAATACTTGAAGTATGTCTCTCCAAGCTCTTCTTGCTTTTAGTATTTCCATTGAGAAGTCATTTGTTATTTTAATAGGTTTACCTTTAAAAGTGACTTGTTTTTCCTCCCTTTAAACTCTCAGCACCAGTTCTTTATCTTGAATGTGGAATGTTTTATTATTTGCCGTGGCGAGCTTCTGTTTTGGTCATATCTATTTGGGGTGCGGAATGCCTCTTGTGTATGGATGGGCCTGTCCTTTTTTAGATGAGGAAAGTTTTCCTTGATGATCGTTTGAAAAATTTCCTCAGGGGTGGTATTTTGAGATTCTTGCTCTGGTATTCCATGAATACACATGTTGGGCTTCTTCAGGGTGTCTCATATCTCCTGGATATTTCTCTCAAGCATCTTTTTGGCTTTAACAATCTCTTCCATTGAGCTGGTTAATACTCCCACTTTATCTTCAAGATCTGAAATTCTGTTTTCTGCTTCCTTAGTTCTGCTGCTAAGACTCTCTGTGGAGTTCTGGGTTGAAGATAACTTGTCTTTTAGCTCAAACTCTGCTTGAGTCTGCTTTAACTGCTCTATGCCAGTTTTTGATTCTTGCACTTTTTCTCAACTCCTCCATGTGTCTGTTGTGTTCCTCCTCAAAGCGATTGATTTGATTATTTAATTCCTCCCTGATTTCCTCTTTCATAGTATTGAACATGGTAATGATCATATTTTGAAGGTCTATCCTGGGTCAGGCTTTCTTGGCCATTTTCCATGGGTTTGTTCTGGTTGGAGTCTAACATTATGGGATTAATTCCTTCAGTGGGAGATTTGTTTACTTGAGTGTCGTATCTCATGGATTTGCACTTAGACTTTGGCATTGTTGGTTTAACTCTTAAGATCTTTTAATTTCTGTGCGTTTTTCACTAAACTGAATTATTTAGCCTGGGGCTCTGGGGGCGGGCGGAGACCCAGCTTACCTGTGTCTTGGGGCGGTGAGGCCTGTCTGGACCGCGAACGCGTCCTGGGCAGAGCGGAGGGGAAGAGGAGATGGGGCGTCGGTGGGGCGCTATTTAAACCCCGGCCACCGGAGGGCGGGGCTGGGCGCAGAGGGGGTGCCCTCTCCTCCTCCCAGGCCCTGCGCGCGGCTCTGGCTGGATGGTGGGAGGAGCTGGGTCCACTGGGGCGGCCTGGGGTTCTGGGGGCGGGCGGGGACTAAGCTTACCTGGTTCGCGGTGTGGTGAAGCCCGGTTGGACCGCGGGTGCCCGCGCGTCCAGGGCGGCGGAGCGGAGGGGAAGGGTAATTTTTTTTCAGTAACAGAAATGAAAGCTTTAATGAAAATGAAAATTTAAGAATGAGGTCATTAAATATAACTAAGTACATTTTAAATATAAATACCATGTGCTTCCCGAGTGTATCAGGTAAATAGCTAAACTGTTTATCTAGCATTCTGGTCTCAGAAAAAAAGGTCAGAAACAAGACAAAGGTTTCATAACGTCAGGTCCATTTCAAAACAACCAAAGGCCTGGGAGGAAATCGCGTTAATATTTCTTCTTATCAAAGACTTCTGTTAGTTCTTTTGTGGGTAATCCATTTATATTTGCTCCTTTGCAGTCTCCTTTGCCTTTATCTTTATCGTTGGGTTCTTGTATTGCTTTTTGAGGCCATATGTGACTGACGACAGGGGAAGCCAAGGGGTATATGTAGGGCTCAAGGAATTTTTTGAAGATCCGAGCAGAACTGGAATGACGATACAAGGAATGCACACCATTGTCCTGGGCTTGAGCTTCTAAACAAGTTAACAAAGAGGTCAGAGGAAAATGGTTTGGAAATGCTTCATAGGAATCTCCTTTACTCGACCTGGTATAAGACAATGCACGGAGAAGGAAGGGTTGAGAACCCGGACCACGACCCAGGCTTTTGTTCTTTTTTTTTTTTTTTTTTTTTTCTACTCATACAAACTTAACAGGTATACTGGTCCCCCCCTTCCTCCAACCTCCCATCTCCTTTTGCCCCCCACCCCCCTTCCCTTCCCATCCCCCAGTGCCTCCTCCTCCCATCCCCGGAGCATCCTTTAATGAGCATGCCAAACTCTCCTCCGGGTTCTCCTCTCCGATGAGGTGCAAGGACCCTGTGGCATTTCCTAGAACCATTTCCTGTGTTCCTTTTAAGCATAGAAACACTACTGTGGCTGCCAATCCCTTGCCTCCAAGGATCCTAGTGCCTTTAGCAAACTATTTCAGCCCTTATTATAAGACTACTTAAATGATTCAACTCATCCTGATAAGTTGTACATATTAGGAAATTTGTCCATATATTTCTTATTTATTTATTTTGTTTTGCTAGTTTTACAAGCATATTGACTACTTATCCTGACTTCCCTCCACCACAACCCCCAACCATATCCTTTCCCCTCCTTTCTTCAGTCCATCCCACTTCCTTCCACCCTCCCACCCTTCTGCCTTCATGGACCCCAGGCCTCTGTCTGGCCTGTCTACTCTTTTTTTAATTTTTCTGCTTTTACAAATGTATTGAGTACTTATCTATGCTTCCCTCCATTATCTCTCCATGCCATCCTTCCATCAATCCCACCTTCCTACCTGTTTGCTTCTATGGATCTCAGAGTTGCCTCTGGCCCATCTATTCCTGTGTGCAGACAACTCAGCAGGACTCCCCCAAAATCAGATCAACCCAATCTCCCCATCCTAAGGTTTTGGGAACTTCATGAAAGAGGGAGAGCGAGAATGTAAGGACCTAAAGATGGGAAGGTTCAGCTTTGGGCAAGACATTCCACCTAAAGCAGGACTGCTACGTCAAGGAACTCACTGTAGACTTTCATCTCTTTCTGATTGTCAAACTTTGTAAAGTATAAATTTTTGAAGTATGAACTTATGATTCTCTAAATTTCCTTGGTGTCAGTTGTAATGACTCCATTTTCATCTTCAAATTTATTAATTTGAGTTTTCTTTCTTTTCACTTTGAATGATTTGGCTAAGCGTTTGTCTATGTTGTTGATTTTTTTCAAAGAACCAGCTCTTTGTTTCATTAATTTTTTTATTTCTTTATCTTAATTTCAGATATTTCTGATTTTACTAATTTCTGTTTGACCACTACTTTTGGGATTGGATCACTCTTGTCTATGTGAAGCTTTAAGTTGCATTGTTAAATTGTTTACTTGTGATGTTTCCAGTATTTTTTTATTCAATTGTGCATGTGTGTGTGTGTGTGTGTGTGTGTGTGTGTGTGTGTGTGTGTAGAACCACGGGTGAATTCGGGAACCACCATGGACCGTCTCCATCTCCTCCTTGTTTACTCTGCCCCTGGATTCACAGGCTCTGTCCTACCA
The DNA here is from genome assembly GCA_023101885.1 of Typhlomys cinereus. Classification (NCBI taxonomy): domain Eukaryota; kingdom Metazoa; phylum Chordata; class Mammalia; order Rodentia; family Platacanthomyidae; genus Typhlomys; species Typhlomys cinereus. The sequence goes on from JALPQD010000004.1 coordinate 9,846,607, forward strand.
GGACCAGAAGCGCAGAACGCCCCCGCTTCCGCCTGGCGTCTATACGTGGGGTCTAGGATCTGAACTCAGGACCTTCCGCCTGCAAGGCAGAGGCTTAACCCCGAGGTACCTCTCCAGCCCCAGTTTATTTATTTATTTTAATTTAGTCATTGAGTGCTATAAACTTTCTTCTTAGGGCTATCTGTTTTATATCCCAAAGATTTTGATATGTTTTATGTTCATTATCATTTATTTCTAGGAAGTTTTGAATTTTCCCTTTTGATTTCTGTCTGAATCCATTCCTTGTTCAGTATCATGATGTTTAATCTCCACAAATTTGTGTATTTTCTGACATTTGCTTTGTTGTGTATGTCTAGCTTTATTCCATGGTGGTCAGACAGGGTACAGGATATTATTTCAACTCTCCTGTATATGTGGAGGTTTGCTTTGTAACCCAATATGTGGTCTATTTTCTAGAAGGTTCCATGGGCTGCTGAAAAATATGTGTATTCTTTATTGTTGTGATGGAAGATTTGGTAGAGATTAGCCAGGTCCATTTGGGTTATGGTTTGATTATACTCCAGTGTATCTCTATTAAGTTTTTGTCTTGTTGAACTATCCAATGGTGAGAGTGGGTTGTTGAAGTCCCCTACTATTACCATGTTTGGGTTGATTTGTCATCTAAATATCATAACACACGTTTAATGAATGAGCTTATATTAGGTGTGTACAGGTTCAGTATTGTGAAGTCTTCCCGACCAATTGTTTCTTTGACTAATATCTAGTATCCTACAGATATCAGAATTGCTACTCTTCTATGTTTCCTTTTCCATTAGCTTGCAGTACTTTTGACCAGCCTTTTATTTTGAGAATGTGCCTATCTTTCATGATGAGATCTGTTTCCTGAAGGCAGCAGATTGCTGGGTTGAGATATTTGTTCCATATTTGTAGTTTATGTCTTTTGATTGGAGAGTTCATTCCATTAATGTTTAGGATTATAATTGACAAATGCTTGTTGGTTCCTGTCATTTTCTATGTTTGTGGGTTTTATGTGTGTATTTCTTTGCTAGGAAGTTGTATTGGATTATTTTTACTTCTGTATTCCTGGATATGTTTCTCTTTTTTTGAGAATGAGTATATTTTCTAGCATCTTTTGTAGAACTGGTTTGGTTGTCATGTAAACCTTCAGTTTGTCCTTATGGTGGAAGATTTTTCTTTCATCCTCAATCATGACTGATAGTTCTGATGGGTGAATTAGTCTGGCTTGTCATTTGTGCTCATTCTGACTTTTACTGTTTCTATTGAAAAATCAGCTGTTGTTTTTAATATGTTTAGCTTTAAAGTGACTCAGTTTTTTCCTCTTCATTCTCTCAGCATGTTGTCTTTGTCACATATTTGTGTTGTTTTAACTATAATTTGTTGTGGCTAGTTTCTATTTTGGTCATATCTGAATGGTTTATGATATGCCTCTTGTTCTTGAATGGGAATCTCTTTCCTTAGATGTGGAGAATTTTCATTAATGATAGTGTGAAAAAAATCTTTTCCATAGTCTCCTTCTTCTGGTATTCCATGAATGCACAGGTTTTATTTCTTCAAGCAGTACCGTAGTTCTTGAATATTCCTCTACAGTATATTTTTTACTTTTTCAATCTCTTTAATTGAAACAATTTATTCTATCTTGTTTTCTAGTTCTGATATTCTATTTTCTGCTTCATTGTTTTTGCTGGTAAGACTTTCTATTGAATTTTGGATTATAGCTATCTGTCTTATTTTTAATTTCAAGCTTAATCTATGTATGATATTTTTTTCAATTGCACTATGGCTATATTTTTTTCTTCGACTGCCTTTTTCATTTTGTCTAGGTGCCTGTTGTATTCCTGTTTATATTGGTTAATGCAGTTATTTAACTCCTCTCAGATTTCCTCTTTCATTGTTTTCAATGGTAAAGATCATCCTTTGAAAATACTTGTATTGTTTATTGAGTTTTTGACTAATATCTATCTGAGGGGTTATTCTGATAGGAATCCATTGTTATGAGGTCAACATTGTTATGGGGTCAACATCTCTGTCTCTCTCTCTCTTTCTTTTCAGCATTGAAACCTCCTGTTGGGCAAATGAGTTACACTTTTAGTCCTTGTTATTTTTCACCATCATTTTATATTTCCTTAATTTCTTCTAAGTTGATAAATTGACAAACATTTTTTATTTTTTTATTATTTATTCAATTGTGCGTGATATGCATGTGTGTGCTTGTGTGTATGTAGAACCACGGACGAATTCGAGAACCACCATAGACGCCTCCACCTCCTCCTTGTTTACTCGGCCCGGACTCACAAGCTCCGCCCTACCAGGACACGCAGGCCGCCCCCGCTTCCGCCTGGCGTGTCTATACGTGGGGTCTAGGATCCGAACTCAGGACCTTCTGCCTGGAAGGCAGAGGCTTAACCCCTAAGCCACCTCTCCAGCGACAAACATATTTTTTAAAAAAAGACTCTTTTCTTTCTATTATTTTAATAATAGAAGACATGCTGTTTGTCTTTCTGAGTTGAACTTACTTTGCTTTCCACAATGATCTCCAGTTCTACCCATTTTTCTCAAATGTTCTGATTCCATATCTCTTTATGGTTGCATAAAATCCATTGTGCACATGTACTATATTTTCTTTACTATATTTTCTTTATATCTTTAACTTCTAGAAGCTATTTAGACTGGTTCCATTCCATAACTATTCTGAACAGTGCAACTTTAAACCTGGATGTTCGAGTATCTATGTGGTGTGCATATACCTAAGTGTGGTACAATTGGTTCATATGGTAGTTCTTTGTTAGTAATTTTTAAATAACTTCCACATTATTTTCTTTTTTAAAAGCTTTACTTATTTATGTTGCACATGTGTGTATGGTGTATGTGTGTGTGCATGCACAAAGTATGTAGGACCTGTGGAGGACCAAGGGTGACTTCAGGAATTGCTGCAGTCCACGCTGCGGCCTCTCAGTCCAGAACTCCCCTGGACCAAGTGTGGCAAAGAGTCAGCGAATGAGAATCAGATACACACAACTCTGGGCTGGGTGAATCTGAATCTGAATCTGATTTATTGGAATTTTATAACAGCTTTTGTACTAGAAAAATTTTGGGGTAGGGAATGTTGCACCCGTAATTCCATTTTTCAGTTATTAGGATTGTTTCCTGTGCTACTGGAATCCTTTTCAGAAAATCTTTGCCTCTTTTTATACTGTTATAGTTTAATCATATTTTCTTCTAGAAGTCTCAAAGATCCAGAGTTTACTGACATGGTTAGGCACAGGTGTCAACTTGACAGTTGAGGGTTTGAGCTCTGGGCACATTTGTAGAGAATTAGTGGTTGAGTTAAGCCCAGAACAAACCTGTAGGAGATTGTCTAGCTGATGGGGAAGGCCCAGCCAATGGTGCATGGGATTAGGCCCTGGAATAAAATACAGAGAGCTGGTTGAGAAAGTCAGCATCTTTGTGTACACTTGGCCAGATATACTGATCTGGCAAGTAAGGATGATCCCTCTCTCAGCTGCTATGTGGAGATGGTGTGGCCAGTTCCCTTGGCCTTGATGTTGGTGTGAGCGCTCCTACAAAGTTGGACAAGGAACTGTAACCAGTCTATTGTAAGAGAATAAGCCCTTGTTCCCTTAAGCTGTTTGATGGTGGTTAATCAGCAGCCATGCAGGAGAACTGCAACATTTAGTCTTTGATCTAATTTGAATTGTTTTCCCCATCCCCAGGACTAGAGATGTAGATAAAGTTTCATTCGTCTGTGTGGAAAAAAATCTGATTCCCTTAGCATTATTTGTAAAAGAGGTTATTTTTTCTCCAGTGTTTTTGACATCTTTGTCAAAAATAAGGTGGTCATAATTACTTAGGTTTCTTTCCAGATCCTCAATTCTCTTCTACTAGTCTACATTTCTCTCTACCTCTCCATCTTTCCTTCTGTTTTATTACTATGGTTGTATAATATAATTTGTGTTTTGGTATTATGATAACTCCAGCATTGGTCTTTCTACTGTGGATTGCTTTGGATAAACTGGATCTTTTGTGTTTCCATTTGCATTTTAGGATTTGTTTTTTCCGTTTTTGTGAAGAATTTCAGTGAAGTTTTGATTTACATTGCATTGAATCTGTAGATTAACAAATCTGTAGAATAACAAGTCCAAGTGATCCTGGACTTGTTAGGAGACTTTTTTGTATTATCATTTTAATCTCATTGGCAATTATGGTTCTGTTATATTTTCTTGATTTGATATTCGTGATTTCCCTGTATACTTAGTAACTTAATCCATTTCTTACAGATTTTCCAGTTTTGTTGGAGATTTGTTAAAGTAATATAATTATTTTCTGTATTTTATTGAAATCTATAATAACTCCATTCTATCTTTAATTTCATTTATTTCTGCCTTCTCTTTTCTGTTGTTTAGTTTGGATAGAGGTTTATCAATTCAGCTCGTTTTTCAAATGATCCAAGTCTTTTCTTGAGCAATTTTTCGTTTTGTTTTTTTAGTCTTCATTTCATTAATTTCTGCCCAATCTTTATTATTTCTTTAGTTTTCTAGAACCTCTGTTACATTATTATCTGGTAATGTAAGCATTCATAGCTATAAACTTTCCTCTTAGAATTTCTCTTGTAATTCTGGTAATATGTACTTTTCTTTACAATTTTAGTCTAGGAAATTTTAATTTCCTCTATAATAACTTCAATGACCAGCTAGTAATTCACAAATGTATTATTCAGTCTCTATTTGTATAGTTTCTGTAGCTTTTCTTGATTTCTGGTTTTATTGTACTTAGATCTGATAAAACACAGATTATTCTTTATTCTTCTCTGTCTGATAAGACTTGACTTGTGGGATAGAATATAGACTATACATCCAAAAAAGTAATAGGCATAAGAGCCAGACAGATTCTGATAAAATATTTATAAGATAGTTTAACAACTAACTCTCATGTTTGCATAGGCCATACAAAGTAAAAATAAACAAAAAAACTCCTTAGAGTTCAAAAAAGCTACACATAGTTCAATTAGATTGGCAGATACCTGTAGAATATTTCAATCAGCAGAAATGAAATACACATTCTTGAAAAGTGTAAGGAATTTTCTTGAAATAGTTTATATTTTATATATGTTTTGCATATATTTACAATTATTTCATCTTGTTGAATTGTTCTATTAATACATACTGGCCTTATTTACCTTTTCTAATTAATTTTAGTTTGAAGTATACTTTATCAAATATAATAGTAGGTACATCAGCTTGTTTTCAGTATCAGTTCCCTTGATAAACAGATTTTCATTGTTTGACTCCCAGTCTGTGGTGTTTCTATTAATTGGGTGTGTTTCATGGGAACAATAGCCAGTTGGATTTAGTCTCTAATACAATCAACCTGTCTCTGTCTCTTTATTGGTGAGTAATAGCAACTTGTCTTCTTTAAGGTTATTACAGAGAGACATTTACAGATACCTTTGTTAATTGTTTTTCTGTTCTGTTGTGTTATTGTTTATTCTTTATTTTTTGCGATTAATATCAGATTTTGTAGCTGACTTTTTGACATAATGGATTTCTTCCTAGTTCTTCTTTACTCAGCTAATTCTTTCAAGGAATTTATTCATTCCTATATTTCCATGATTGCACTGTCTTTCTGTTTTTTATGTGATTATTGTTCTTTGAAATATCTTCTGCAGTGTTGGCTCAGTGATCAGGAATTACCCTCATGTTTTGACTTAAAATGAAATATAGTTTTTCTGGATATATCAATGTCATTTGACTTTCATTGCTTGAAAAGGTTCATTTTGTACTTTATTAGTTTAAGAACTGTTGGTGAGAGAGCTTATGCTATTCTAATGATTCTGCCTTTGAAGGTGATTGACATTTTCCCCATAAAGACTTTTTCTTTATTAATTAAATATTTTTTGATGTTTCCTAATATGCATATATATACCTATATATACATATATATGCATATATACCTATATATGCATATATATGCATATTGCACTCTCTAGCCCCACCCTCTTTTATCCTTGTCAGACCTCTGTCAACTTCTGTAAATCTCTTTCCCTTGTTCATATCTTTTAGTTTGTGAGTGACTATGTTTCATCAGGATTGTCCATGTGACATGACCATGTATTGAAAGGAAGAGCGGTATTATAGAATAATTGTACACGTATATCAAAATTTAATGTATAATGATGATAATATTTAAATTTTTTTTATTTATTCAGTTGTGCGTGTGTGCGTATGTATGTGTGCGTGCGCGTGTGTCTGTGTGTGTAGAACCACAGACGAATTCGGGAACCACCATGGACCGCTTCCACCTCCTTCTTGTTTACTCTGCCCCAGGATTCACGGGCTCTGCCCTACCAGGACCAGAAACGCAGGCCAGCCCCCCTTCCGCCTGGCGTCTATATGTGGGATCTGGGATCCGAACTCAGGACCTTCCACCTGCAAGGCAGAGGCTTAACCCCCAAGCCACCTCTCCAGCCCCATAATGATGATAATATTTAATTGGACAGTTGTTTGAAGAAATCCTGAGTCTACACTTCATATGCCTTATTTAATATAAAATATATACATGCATCACATTTTTTGATTTGGAAGTTAAAGATAAAAGACATCCAAGTGCCTTGAAAATATGGCCACAGGCTGGATGGAAAACTCAGGGTGTTAGATTCTGCCTTGCAAGCAGAAGGTCTTGAGTTTGGATCCTAGATCCCACGTAAAAACGCCAGGTGAAAATGGCAGCGGCCTACACTTCTGGCCCTGGTGAGTGGAGCCTGGGAAATCTCAGAGCACAAAAATCAGGTAGAAGGCATCCAAGATGATTCCCAAAGTTTCCTTTGGTCCTCCACAGAGACACACAGTTCTCTCTCTCTCTCTCTCTCTCTCTCTCTCTTTCACACACACACACACACACACACACACACACACACACACACATACAAATGAATAAATAAAATCTGAAAATATGGCCACTTTTTTAAAACAATACTGATTTCAGGAAATTCTAGATGGAAAATTTGTTTGCTAAAAAGAAAATAAAAATGTGTTATCCATGATAAATATATTGCTTAACATGCACAATGCAAGTGTAGTTTCCTTATTTACCAGTTTGGTTGTATTTTTCTAATCTCTAGAACTTAGGTTGTTATCCCACAATGAAGACAATGAAGGAAACAGGGCTGTATGTTGACAAGGGTGGGTGAAAAGTCACTCATTTAGCAAAAATTTTGCTGCTGGAGTGAAGAGCATACTACATGGTTGCTACTAATGATGTACAGTTTTTCTTTGCTTAAAGAAATGCTTCAACAAGCATGTTCTTGATTGTGTAGAAAGCACTATACATACAAACAAAGGAGAGAAAGATTCACTTGCAAAGAAATTGCAGGGTTAGGCAGAGAATTCAGGATAATTGTTTTTATTGCAATTCCTTTCTGTATATACAAGAGAGGGATGTGATAATATCTGCTCATATAATGATAAAGGAGCATGAAAATGTTAGGTGATAAGAAAGCATGTTTCTTACCTTTTAAAATGCTTCCCTTCTTAGTATATAGGGATTTTAACAATATGTATCAAAGTGAAGATACAAATGGAGGCTGGGGAGATAGCATAGTGGGTAAAGTGCTTTCTGAACAAGCATGAAGATATGGGCTCAATCCCCAGAACCAAAGTCAAAAGTCAGAGGAGGAGATATATATTTGTAATCTCAGTGCTGGAAAGCAGAGATAGGCGGATCCCTGGCAGGCAATCTAGCTAAGTCGGTAGGTCTGGGTTCCCAGTGGGAAATATTATATCACAAAACAAGGAGGAACAATATCTGAGGTTCATCTCTGGCTTCCAGATGTATTCTTACACATGCACACACACCTGCATATGAGTGTGTACCTGCACACGCACATATAAATACATACTCACATGAAGACATATGTGGATTTTGAATTATTACCCTATATGAATATTTATATATGAACAAATCTATTTCTACAAAAGGAGTGCCTACACTTTTTTCTGGTACTTAACCAGAACCCAGAACTCAGAAGAACCTCATGCTGTCTATACAAACATTCAAAATCAGTTTTCAGTATTAATTTATTAGCTAATGTAGTAAATGATGGGACAGCCTGCTAATACTATCTACCCTTATAAGGTGATTTAGGTTTTTATTTGCTAAAATGGAAATATTTCAAATATATTTCATTAAGAAATGTACCTGTATCTGACTGTCTTTGTGGGTATGAATGTGTACACGTGGGAACATGTAATATTCTCTTACTCATCTACAGAATATACAAATTGTGTGTTTGTGTATTATTTTGTCTGCAAACACATTTATACATACATGTCCTTCTTTTATTGTATATGTATATGACTACTTATAGACAAAATTACATTAGAAGTTGATGCACACATTTGTTATTGTTCAATCACTACATTAATTAGTGAAAAAATAGGCAGTAATTCATAGGTTACAGTATATGTTATAGGTCATACAGCATGTATACTTGTATAAATTAGACAAATACCCATCCCCACAGTTCTTGGCAAGGCATGCAGAGCTTAATATTTGTAGATGAGCCCAATATTTAACTACTTAACCTTAATTCTGTCTAATGCCCTGTGGTATCTGTAGGTGACGAATAGCCTGTCTTACTCAGCCATGCTCTTGCAGCTCTTTTTTTAGTGGTTTATCCAAAATTAAACTGAAACCTAGTAGTCTTTTTCTATTATAGGTATTTCAGGGATTAGCCTAAAGATCAGAACTGGTCTCTCTCTGTCTCTGTCCTGTCTCTCTGTCTCTCTGTCTCTCTGTCTCTGTCTCTGTCTCTGTCTCTGTCTGTCTCTCTCTCTCTCTCTCTCTCTCTCTCTGGGAAAGAGCCATTTTTAAAAGCTACCTTTTGAAAATGTTTCATAGGGTCTCACCAGCTTAGCTGGATTCTCCTTTCTTTGCTGCCCTTGGGCTGCAGAGCATGCTGGGAGGATAGCAACTAGTACAGAAGTCCTCTTTTCTCAATGGAAGTTGTGAGGACAAGTCCTGTTATTGTTCTTGTCTGGCTTGAATGATTTATGAGTGAAATATTTAACTTTTGGAGAACTTGACATTTTTGACCTGTCATCCATCAACCTCTTGGAATTATTTTGCTGGATAGGTTGAAATACTGTCTCATTCCTTCTTCCACAAGTATTTTTGGTTTCCCCCCGTAACAGAAAATACTGCTCTAATCTTACCCAGGAGAATTATCTGAGTGGTAACTAGATGGTTTCATAGACAGGCCAACCAACACAAGACTATGAAAGTCCACAAAGAATACGTCCCTGTTAAAGCCCTTTGCTAAGGTTCTATTTTTATAAAACAACTTTTGCCTATCCCTATTTTTTATGGTGAGAGTTTTAAGGAAAATCATTTAATGAAAATGATTTAAAAATCAGTTTATACTCTTAAAAAGAAATAAAGTGTTTACAAACATTAAAAACTAATACTGTTATGATCAGCCCTTAATGTAAATGCTTCATGAGACAATAACAGATTGCTATGATTTTTTTCAGTTGCTTAGCTAAAATAGTTTATAAGTTTTTTCATGGAAATAAAACATGTTTTAACAACACAGAATAAATTCTTTCTACCTTCACAACATTTATTATGAATGCAAGCTAGTCAAACCTCAGTGAGATTTATTCAACTGATATATTGTATCTATAATTGATATTTATCAATTATACAACTTGTGTAAATAAATCAATAAGGTATTGTCAATTCTCAATAATAAATGTTCTTATGTTACCATTATGTTCAATTAGCATGTTGATTTTATGTCTCTTTCAGTTAAATAAATTTAATTTACATACAAATAAAACAAAAAAGCAAGAAACCTTTGTCATTCACTATAAAAATAATGATATAAAAACTTTTGTGATAAGATTTTTTTAACTGTAAATCCAAGGACCAATTGGACTTTGTGTGATTTGACATGTGGAGACATATCTATGACCTTGAGAATTAGTGGAAAAAATGACATGACATAACACAGAATTTCTTCACTCTGGATCAGTGCTGAAGTAAAAGCAGCTGTTTTCTGCAGGCGAAATAAACTAGAGACCTCTATTTGTCACTGGGTCTCTCAGAGGAGAGGGTCTGTGGTGATGATTATAACTAGATGTCAGATCACTCACTCATTACCTACACAAAACTCTCAGGATAATGTGTAGATAAGAAAACTCAGGGCTGGAGAGGTGGCTCAGGGGTTAAGCCTCCGCCTTGCAGGTGGGAGGTCCTGAGTTCGGATCCCAGATCCCACGTATAGACACCAGGCGGAAGCGGGGGCGGCCTGCGCTTCTGGTCCTGGTAGGGCGGAGCCTGTGAATCCCGGGGCAGAAGGAGGTGGAGGCGTCCATGGTGGTTCGCGAATTCGTCCGTGGTTCTACACATACACACACACACACAGACACGCGCGCACGCACATATACACGCATATGCACACAGTTGAATAAATAATAATAATAAAAAAATTAAAAAAGAAAAAAGAAAACCCAGATTTTATTATGCTCAAGAGTTCCTACAGTAAAATTAACTTGCTGCTAGGACAGTCAGAAAAGATTACTTCTTTTAAACAGTTATAGTCATCCTTTAGGAAATACCAATATCAGAAACCTTTTCAGGGTAGATCACATCAAAATCTCATCTCTCTAGTTTGATTCGTTAGAACCATTGAAGTCATTCCTGTTCCTAATCACACTCTTTGAAACATATATTCCACTTACACTAGTAAATGATATGCTGCAATTCTAAATTTCTTAAGAGCATACACTTACTTCATTTATTTGTAGTGGGTCTGGAGTATGCTGGTGCTCCTCCATAAATTCACAATTCAACACTGTGAGACAAGAATTTCTGTCTAATTATAGAATACCTGATTGTAGCCTTCCACATCCACATGGACGAGGACCCATCTCCTACTGAGGTTTCTTAGATAAATTATCTTTCATTTGATAATTTCCTCAAAGATACTTTCTCACATTCTTTCAGTATTTTGCCACTTTTGTGTACATGTATGTGAAAAAAGTGTCCTATCACTAAACATTATCATTATTGTAAAGATTTAATAGTTGATGACCTCTCCAAAAAGTCCTTAAATCCTGAAATATTATTAAAATACATGTTGAAATTCAATACAAGCTGGTGGGATCAAGATTATTGTGCCCTTTGGTGGTGTGGATGCTGCCTCCCTCTGGACCACTCTAAGCATCCAGCCTTGTACTACTGTACAAAATCTTTGTTCTTCAGTCTTCTCAGTAACTGTACTATCCACTTCTTTGAACTTGATAGCTAGCTCTCTATTTCACAGTAAAAAAAAAAAAACCCAACATTTTAAGAAAAATTATATATGTGTTGCTACAGAGAAAGAATTATGAAATTGAGATCATAGTTATTTATTATATCACTTAAAACATTTGTGATGAAGTGAATTTGAGATATATACATGATAGTGAAGAGTTAAGGATTTAGAATCAGAGAACATCTTGTTATTTGTTTCACATTAAGGTTTTCATTTCTGTGACTTTCCTTAATTTGTCAGAATGTTTATGGAGATAAAAGTAATACTTATATCACTGCTGGCACACGCTGTTTACTTGGCAAATCTTAGTTCTTTTGTGGAGATGCCCAACAACTATGGAGATTAAGGAATAAGGAAATTTTTTATCTTCAAAGAAGACCCATTTTAGCCTGGAGATAAGACTTATATGCCAATAGCTATTTCTATTTGGATAAGGTAAGGAACAAAAATAGCCTGCTGTGTTTCACAAAACAATAAACAGTACTAAGTGCAGGCTAAGCTTCATAGTTGAAGAGTATTCGAGACAAACGAGAAATGGTTTCTTTACTCACCAGGGACTTAAATGTTGATAGTGACTATCGACAATGTCAGCGTATGTCGAATGAATTTTCCACACATCTCATACCCCAGTTTCCTGGAATATTTCTAATCAGGCCACAGACAGAAAACACATTTCCATGAAGACAAAAACTGAAATGATGCCTTGTGATATGGACATTAAATTCCTCATACAATTCCTCAGCCTTATTATAGTGATCTAAAGTCTTCACTTCTTTTTTTTTCTAACCACATGCACCACCACCACGCTGTATGCCAGATGAACAAGTTCTGGGAATCTGGCAACTTATTCATCTTATAACTGATGCAGCATATCTCAGTAGTAGTCTTCAGTTCAATCTCAGCACCAGAAAAAAAGAAAAAGAAAAGAGAAAGAAAAGTTTAGACCATTTGATCAACATATCCTTTTCTCTCCACCCCACAGGCATTGTAGTCACTGTTGTCTGTTTCTGTGTATTTCACTTTTTATTTTGTTTTCCATTCGTTTTAGTTTTTCTTTGAGACAAGGTCTCACTTTGTATCCCTGGTTGACCTAAAACTTGCTATGTAGATCATAGCAAGTCTGAAATTTAATAATAATCCTCTTGGCTCTGTCTCCTAAGTACTAGGATTGTAGAATTGAGCCTCTTCAATTTAATATTTTTAGAAGTATTTGCCTTTTTGTATCTGATCTGTTTCACTTTTAACAGTTACTCTTAACTATTGCTGTGAGAGAACACCCAAAGTCATACAAATTAAGGGAGGAAAGGAGATTTATTCACCTTATAGTTCCAGAGGGGAGAAACAGTCTTTCATGGAAGAAGTGGCATGGCTGGTGGCTGAAGACAGAGGCAAGCCAAGTCACTGCAGACATCCCTGGAGATTCTCTCTTCTCAATCTTCTGTTCTGTAGTTCCTTTTATCTGGTCCACTACTGGGAGGTTCCAGTCAGATCTAGGGAGATTCCAGTGGGATCTAAGGCTGGTCTTTGTATTGTAAATGTATTGATCTCTTCAGGTGGTCTCATCTGATCTTGGTTAATGCCAAATGTGGTCAAGTTGACAACCAAGATTAACATTACACTTACCATCAATTAGAGCACAAATGTCAAATTTTCCTTTCTGTGACTGAATGAAATTCCATGAAACCTGAAAAAAAAAGCATGCTGTTGGGTTCCAGGGGGGGGGTAGGGGAAGTGATTGGTTACACATGTGGGGTTCTAGCAGCTGAGCCCTTACTGAAAGCAGTCTATGACATAACCAAGCAGTACTTTTGACTAGCTCAGTCCTCATCTAACCCTGTGACAGGCTAAAATTTCAACAAGGGAGGAAAGGGATTCCTATGTATCTGGAAAATTAATGAACTCTGTCAAATTTAGTTTGAATCTACAGTGCATCTGTTGGCCACAGTACTATTCTGACCTGAAAGATATAGATGTGGAGATGCGTTCTAAATTCTGTGTCACTAAAGACTACAGAATAAAGAGGAGGAAAGGAGAGATCATGGAAGGGATTGTGGGTACTGTAACTGAAACAAGAAGAACAAAGGCACAGGACAGGGAAAACAAGCAGCAAGCAGAGAGGAAAGTATTTGGATTTACTACAGCACAGCTAACAGCAGGTTTGAAAGAATGAGCAAAATAACTTGCATCTTTGAATTCTAATATAGCATTTATCTCCAGAAAAAATATAACTTTAATATTTAAATTCCCAGTTGATGACGTGCTTTGGAAAAAAAACTTACTAAAAATTATGAAAGCCCTTAGTTTAAATATCTTTTGAAGAAACATACTTCTTAAAAATACAAAAGACCTGCCTTGTTCTAAGTGTGATTTGTTATATCTGTGTCACTTCCCTTTCCAGTTTTAAAAATGGGTTCTTCTTCCACTTATATTTTCATTATCTAATATAATTAGGATGGAATAAATAATAGTTTCCAAAAGCTCGAACCTATAGTCTTACCATTGACATCATCTCTGTCCTCAGTAATATACTAGAGATTTAATCTGTCGATTTTCCTGGTTTAACGTCTTGGAAGTTCAGTTACTGTTTCGTCTCTGAAACTCACTATTTCTCTTTCTCTGTTCCACGATCTGTTCTTGTCATCATCACAACCCAATTTTCCTCATCACTAACAGGTTTAGAAAGTTGATTCATGAGGTATAGAAAATATTCTCACTCTTCAATATGGAAACAATATTGGATTAACCTCTGAGCCTATTTCAATGAAGAAATATATTTTAACATTAAGATAATACATGAGAAACACTTATAAAGAAAAACTTTATATAGTTTTAGAAGCTACTTTATTGCAATATTCATGCTCTGTTATTTTTCTTTTGGATGTTACTATCTCAATCAAAGTCTGCACGTACATATTCTAGACTACTCTGGGTTTATGTAGAACACCCAAGCCTCTGGGAATTTATCATAACTTTACCTCAAAGACTTCAATGTAAAGAAGAGTTATTCTTACTTGTGTGGTTTTGTCATCATATCTACAGATGGATCCTCATTTGTAGCAGAAGTAGTAAAAGTAATATTGTGCAACTCAATTAAGCAAAAACTAAAGTTATGCCTTTCCTTTTCCCTCATTTTTATCCATTTCTTCTTAGGAAACTAGTAACTAATATAAGATATGCACTAGCATAACAACTGTATTTTGATATGGCGTGTGGTAACCTAATAATGGCTCACAGATAGGCCCACATTTCTCCGTCTTCTCCTTCCCCTTCCTCAATCCAGTTGTCCCCATTGTACTACTCCCTTCCCACCTTCCTTTCACCCCCTTTCCTCCCTCCCCGCTCTCAGTGCCTCCTCCTTCCTCCATCCACGAATGGTGCATCCATTTATGTGAATGCCAAACCTCCCTCTGAGTCCTCCACCTTAGTGAGGGTTCAGGACTCAGTGGCATAGTCTGTAGTCCCTTCTTGGGCTCCTCGTTAGTATGGGAACTCTAACTGTTTAATCCTTAGCCCTAACTTGTGTGGAGTATCTTGCATATTGTCGATCCTCCCATCTTTAGGCTTTTACAATCTTGCTGTCCCCTCTTCCACAAGGTTCCCTGAGCTTTAGGATGGGGAGAGATTTGGGTGTTTTGGTTATAGGTGAATAACGTAGGGTCTTTGGTGTTCTGAATTGTGATTTGTTGTTGTTTTCAGTTTCGATGCAGCCAAGAGCAGTGCAGAAAAAGCCAAAAAAAAAAAAAAAAGAGTAAGTAATTTATTTTAGCAGCACTAGGAAACTTATACAATCATTCCTGGTTATATTTGGGGCTTAGAGAATTCGCACACTGAATACTAAATTTCTATATTTACATTTTTATCCAAAAGTTATTATTCAGGTAACAAAACAAGAAGATCAAAGTTTCATTATATTTAATATACTAGAAGTAATGTCTGGAATAGTTAATTATATGCTTCATAAATGTTTTAAGAGCAACTACAAACATAAAAATAGTAATAGAAAAAATGCAATGATTGGAAATTTCTCATAACTGGAACATCTTAGCATTGAATGCACCATTGATCTTATAGTAATTGCCTTCTATAATTTTTCTTTCATTTACTCTTATTATATGATTATTTTGATGTAATTAGACATTTCATTTTGCTTTTTGTGTGTGGAGTGCATATTTCTATGTATGTACACATTTGTGTGCAAGTACATATAGGTGTGTGCCTATGTATGTAGAGGTGAGAGGTTGATTTCCATTGTCCTGTATCTTAGTTTTTGAGATAGACTGTCCCACTGAACTTGGAGCTTACTGATTTGACTACTTGGTCTGGCTAGCAACACCTACAGATCCTCATGTTTTTTCTTCCCTAATGAATCGTTTACAGTCATGTGTTTACATATGTAGATTTTAATGTGAGTACTAGGGATCTGCACTCAGGTCCTAGTGCTTGAACATCAAGTACTGTTTCAATTGAGGCATTTTCCCAGTCTCCTTTATTAAAAATATAATTCAGGAATTTAATTACCTTCAGCCCATCATTCCTATGATAGCCAGAGGATGTTAGAAGTATTCAGAGATCAGTATTAGAATTATTGTAGTCATGAAGAAAAGGCTTAAGTTTTGTAGCCAAACCACATTTTGAACTTCTTCCATATGGCTCCCTGTTATAATAACAGATGTCTTCCATGTATTCTGGACTTGTGGAACATCAAAAAGAATTTTAACAAAGCTCATTCCAACTTCCATATTAATGCTATCAGTCCATTAAGAGTCTTGAAGCCCTATCTGAGTATTGCATGTTAATGAATTAATGTGAATAATATTAGTTACTCTTTCCCTTCCCTCTCTTCTGTGCTTGCCACTCACATGTTATATATCCTTGTCCTAAGGTGTTCACTCTCCATTTCTTTACTTTCTTCTTTGATTTGAGGTTTGGGTATCTGCAAGCAGTGTTTGACTTAGAGATTTATTGAGAGAGTATTTACAAGTGGAAAGTGAAGGGGAATAAATCAAAACTAGTAAAATATAAGAAGAAGTTTGGCAAGAAGTAGGTTCAACTGTTGTCTGGCCTAGGTGAATTTCCTCTTTAAGACAAGAAGCCAGCTAAAATTCTTTTCCTCGGTCTCCTACTGGGAGCTGTAATAGAGGCTGAGGTTCTCCCACAGCATCAGAGTGCACCTGTGAAATGCTATTTGCTGAAATTTGCAACAGTTGGAGAAGAGATGCTTTGGTCCAAAACAATCCAATGAGTAGCAAACACATCTGCTGGATATTGTGCTTAATAATGCCCATAAGTGATGCTCATTTTTTTTTACAACAGCAGCATCAATGAAACAGTTTCTTTCTAAACAACATCACCAAAAACATTTTTAAAAGTTTTATAATTTGAGGAGGTTTAAAGGAAGTCTTTTACTTCTTTAAGACTATCCCAGCCAATAATGTCTTCTAGTGTTGAATTTTCTTGTCTTTTAAACTTTTTTCCCATGTACTTCTGTGTCATCTGCATTAGAATATTCTTCTAGACTTAGCATTGCTTTAGAAACATCCTTGCAGTTAGAAACAGCATAATGGCAGTCCCCTTAATCTTGACTCTGTAAGTCAGTTAAATATATTTCTTAGTGGAAACATTAGTTTTACAACACTCATGCAACTTTTCCTCACAGATCCCTGAGAAACATTTGAAAAGACCTCATCTTATGTTTTTAAACAAGTTGTAAGAGATCAAATGTCTCAAAAGGATCCACTTGATATTCTTAACTTGGGTCAAAACAACTGGAGAATTTTCCTTAGACCCTTCCTTGACATTGTCTTTGTCTTTCAACTGAAATACTTTGCTGATATAAAACCTATGAAGTAAACCTGAAAATAATGAAAAAGTACTTTCTTGCTATGAGAAGTATAATATTTTATGTAGAGTGTTGGAATACACAAAGGAATACCTTTATCAAAATGCTGAATACGTCAGTTAGATAGGTATTCTATCTCCCACTCTCTATGGGAGCTCTAAATGAACTTTACTGAAGTGAAACAAGGTCTCATCCTTTTTGTCATAGATGGAGTCAGTCAAGTGGGATGGACATTGTCCAGTGGAGGATGAAATAAAATGAAGAGCTCTCCTCTTTTTCAGTGCAGGGCTGTTGTTTTCACATTGTGGCTAATAGCAGATTGTGTTCAACTAAGTTATTGTAAACATGTTAGCTTCAGAAATCTAGATCCAAAATTAAGATGAATAGATCACTGAATATTTATATTTTTAATTTTATAGATCCTTGATATAGTTTTTCAAAATGACCATGCTAATTAATATTCTCACCAAGCATGTGGAAAGATTTCTTTTTCTTCACATTTATACTTCAACATCATCTTTTTTGCTTTTGTTTGTTGGTTCTTTTGCCAGTAGCCAGTCTAATTAAAACAAGGTGATGAATCATGTATATTTTCAAAGTGAATGCTATCAATATTTCATTGACATTCTTTAGAATAATGGAAAACAATAACACAAAGGCTTGTATGGAACCTTGAAACACCTTGGATAGCCAAAGCAATCTTGAATAAAAAGACAAGCTGGAAACATCACATAGATTCAGCACAGAGTTCTACCAGACATTTAAGGAACAACTAATACCAATAATCCTTAAATTGTTCCATCAAATTGCAAATCAAGGAACACTTCCAAATTCTTTTTATGAAGCTAATATCATACCAATTCCAAAACCTAATAAAGATACACTTAAAACAGAAAATAGGCCGATCTGATTGATGAATACAGATGCAAAGATTCTCATTAAAATCTTAGCAAATCGGATCCAAAAACATATCAAAAAGTCAATCACAGTTATCAAGTGGGCTTTGTCTGAGGCACACAGATTGGTTCAACATTCAAAATCAATAAACGTAATCCATCATATAAACCAATGCAAAATCCAAGACCACAAGACACTCTCAATAGATGCAGAAATAGCTTTTGACAAGATCCAACATCCTTTTCTGATCAAAACCCTAGTATCACATGAGTGATCCTAAAACTCCACCACAAAACTCCTGGAACTAATACAGAAGTTCAGCAGGGTGGCAAGTTACAAAATAAACATGCAAAAAAATCAGTGGCCTTCCTATACACCAAGGATGAAAGAAGTGAAAAAGTCCTAAGAGAAATAATCCCATTTACTATAGCCCCCCCAAAATGAAATACCTTGATATAAACCTAACCAAGGAAGTAAGTGACCTTTACAATGAAAACTTTAATACCCTAAAGAAAGAGATTACAGAAGACAACAGAAGATGGAAAGACCTTCCATGCTCCTGGATTGACAGACTCAACATTATAAAAATGACCATCCTATCAGAAGCAAAATACAGATTCAATGCTGTACCCATCACAATCCCCAAGCAATTATTTAAAGAAACTGACCAATAAATATCAAAATTCATATGGAAGCACAAAAGGCCCAGGATAGCAAAAACAATCCTGATTAACAAAAACACCACTAGAGATATCACCATACCAAACCTTACTCTACACTACAAATCCATAGTTCTAAAAACAGCCTGATACTAGCTCCAAAATAGACACATAGATCAATGAATAAGGGTTGAAGACCCAGATATAAGCCCATGCAATTACAGCCATTTGATCTTTGACAAAGGGCCCCAAAAAAATCCAATGGAAAAAGAACAGCATTCAACAAATGGTGCTGGCAAAACTGGATGTCCACTGGATCCATTCTTGTCAGCATTTACAAAAATTAATTCAATAGATCAAGGACCTCAATATTAAGTCAAAGACTATAAAAATCCTGGTTGAAAGGGTAGGGAGCTCCCTCGAGCTGATTGGGCTATGCCAACATTTCCTAAACGGAAATCCAATAGTACAGTCACTAGAACCAACACTCAACCAATTGAATCTTATGAAATTAAAGAGCTTCTGTTCAGATAAATAGATTGCAAACCAAGCAAAAAGGCAACCCACAGAATGGGATAAAATCTTCACTAACCACATATCTGATAGAGCTCTATTATCCAGAGTGCACAGAGAACTTAATTAAAAAATGGGCCATAGAATTCAAAAGAAACTTTTCCAGAGATGAAAATTAAATGTCTAACAAATATCTTAAAAAATGCTCCACATACTTAGCCATCAGGGAAATGTAAATCAAAATTTCCCTGAGATATCATCTCACCCTGGTCAGGATGGCAAAAATCCACAATACAAACACCAAATGCTGGAGAGGATGTGGAGAGTAGGGAACTCTCATACATTGCTGGTGGGAATGCAGGCTTATACAACCACTCTGGTGAAAAGTTTGGTGATTTCTAAAATGTTAAAGATTGAAATGCCATACGACCCTGCTATACCACTTCTGGGAATAATCCCCCATGAAACAAAAATTCACTACAGTGACACAAGTACAACCATGTTCATAGCAGCATTATTTATAATATCAAAGTCATGGAATCAACCCAAATGCCCAACAGTTGATGAGTGAATAAGGAAAATGTGGTACATTTATACAAAGGAATACTACTCATCCATCAAAAAAGATGAATTAATGAAATTTGCCAGGAAATGGATGGAATTAAAGTAATTATATTGAATGAAGTACCCCAGACACAGAAAATTAGACACCGTATTTACTCCCTAATAGGGGGATCCTAGTACCAAACTCACATAATGACACATTCAAAGGTAAATCTCTATATTACCTAGTGTAATTGCAAAGATTATAAACAGGAGGGAAGAAGGAGGAGGCCCCCCCTAGAAAAAAAGGAGAGAGGGGATCATGTTTTAATAGAGAAAATAGGACACTGTCAAGTATTGCGCATAAGTTGTGAGACATTTGGTGAAGTTCACTCTCACTTCCCTTTCTGGATATTTGTGATAGAGCAGGTTTGATCTCACCAGTCAGGGAAAGTATAGGTACTGACAGATAGATGGTAACTATCCTGCAAATGGGACACTGACCTCCCCCCCACTATGGTGTCCTACTCCTATTCTGTCTACCTTTGAGTCTCTAATTATAGTAAGATCTTCATTTAAACAGCTTTTTATCTTTGGTTAGGAGATGACCTTCAGTACCAATCAGGATGGAACGAAGGGCATTGCAGGAAAAACAAAACTGAAATTAACAACAAACTCTAATTCAGAGCACCAAAGACTCTACATTAATCATCTGGAACCAGACCAGCCACATATCTCCCTTTTTCTAACCTCAGGGAAACTTGGGGAAGTGGGGAGGGAGTGCAAGATTGTAAGAGCCTAAAGACGGGGCGGACCAACGATATGCCCTAACACAAGTTAGGGCTTCAATAGCCATAATCGGACTTTACATGATCTGCACAATAACTGACATGTCAACGATCCCCCAAAGTCGAGCATGGATCACAGGCAGTAGGATCCTTAGAGGCAAGGGATTAACAGTCATAAGTGTTCCCATACCAAAGGGGAACCCAAGAAAGGGCTCTGAGCAATGCCAATGAGTCCTTGCACCTCACTAGAATGGAGGACTCAGAGATTTGGCATTCACACAAAGGATGCTCCAGGGAATGGGAGCGGGGGAAGGGGGAGGCACTGGGAAAGGGAAAGGGGGGTGTGAAAGGAAGGAGAAAAGGGGGGAAGAGGGCAAGGGAGGACTGGGGAGGGGTGAAGGGAGGAAGAGGACCAGGGTACCTATTGAGCTTGTATGGTTGGGGAATAAAAACCAAAAATATTTGCTAAAAACAAATGCTACAGAAGGGATAATTTCTCCAATGTAGAATGTGGAAAAAATTAATATTTTAATTTTTCCAGCAGCATAATGAAACTAGAACCCTCTCATTATGTAAATGATTCAAATGTATTATACAATTTACATATAAGATCAAAAATTATGAAAGTATTAGATGAAAATAGTCAACCTTTGTAAAGAGATACACTAGTGCCAACTAGGCATATGAAAAAATATACAACATCACTAATCATTAGGTAATCCAAAGTAAAACCACAATGACATATTAATCACGTTTGATCTGTTAAGAAAATGTATCTTATTATCAAACGGATTTTTTTAAATAAAAATTGTGCGTGTATGCACATGTGTGTAGAATCACGGGCAATATAGGAACCAATGGACTGCCTCCACCTCCTCCTAGTTTACTCTACCCTGGGACTCACAGGCTCCGCCCTACCAGGACCAGAAACGCAGGCCACCCCCACTTCCATCCCGCATCTATACGTGGGGTCAAGGGTCACCAACTCAGGACCTTCCGCCTGCAAGGCAGAGGCTTAACCCCTGAGCCACCTCTCCAGCCCCATCAAACTTTAAGGCTTGGTTTCTTTTGTAGACTTCTTTATTATATCTCTATTTTGTTTTTGACCCAAACATCTTAGTCTATCTGTGTACAAAGGCAACAACATACTTTCCTTCCCAAATATAGTATATTTTGAAAATCCCTTCTTTAACTGGGGCTATAATTCAGTTCTAGAACACTTACCTAGCATGCACAAGTTCTTATTCGTCTTTATTTTGTTCTGTAGGATGATTGCCTTACACTACTTTCAATACATACTGTTGAGATTAATAATGTTTGATGATATATATTGATGTTAGGTAATTTGGGTTGTTCATGTTTCTTTTTCTAACTTTAAAGACATTTACTAAGTTCATGGTAAAAATCTTGTCTACTAAACAGCACTACAGCTGTTTTGAAGATTCATTATGGAGACTTGATATTTTTTCTATTTGTTCTCCTTGACCAATAGGTCCTCTTTTTGTAACTTAATAATAAGATGCCTCCAATATCTCCAACAAGAACTTCCCCAACTTTCATCAGTTATGTTGTAATCGCAATTTCCTAAACAGACCACTTTTCCTAAGTCCTTGACAGTCTTTACTCCTCATCTCCACTACTCTACATCCCTAGCAACTCCTATGAAATTCCTTAGCAATATCTGAGAACATAAAAGATTATGAACCTAAAAATAGGTCACTTGATATACCATGGAGGCCTGAGCACCCACGGGAGTAGACAGGTCAGAGAACCCTGGGGTCCATAGAAGCACACAGGTGAAAGGGTGGGAAGAAGTGGGAGAGAATAATGAGGGGAAGATAAAGGATAGAGTGTTGAGAAGGAGGGAAGCTGGGTTAAATACCCAGTATGCTTGTAAAAGTAGAAAAATAAAAAAATTAAACTTGTGAATTAATAAAAAAAAGATTATGACCCCACCCAAATTCTCTCTTCTTATGTTCTCCCCTCTCTCTGCCTGCTTTTTCCTCTTTGGTCTTCCTACCTGTCCATCATGAAGTCCAAGGCACTCTCTCCTGTCCTCTCTGACTTCAAGTCATCCAGAGCTTTTCCACCTTAGGACTAAACTATAGTTCCCTTGACCTTGAATTCTAATTAATTTGTGCTTCTTGACTCTCCTTCATGCTAGTGACCTCTATTACATTCTCAGAAACACTCCACATACCCTTTATTCCTTAAACTTAATGAGTTAGAGTTCTTAGTTTGGATTTTGATTATTTTTTCCTGTTATATCTTCATTATCTCTGGAAAACTGGATGAGTTTTAATGTATTTTGTGTTGAGCAATATTAACTAATTTCTATATAGTTTCTGGAATTTCTATGTGATTTTATAAATCGCAAACAGTTGATACAGATTTGTTTTTCAATGCATATCTATGAGGGACTTAATGAGGAGGATACCATTTTCATGTGTTTTTAACACCTACACAGCACTGGGATTATAAGTGTTCCACCATGAGCAGCTTGTTTACATGGATTCTTGGGAATAAATTCAAGTCTTCATGTTGACAATGCACATATTTAGACAGAAACGTCCACAATATCTTTGTGCTAAATTTCCTCAGTAATTTACTACTGATATATATATCTCTAAACTGCACAGAGGTGGAGATGCTTCTAAGAACAATTCTGACAGTATCTATTCACCTATTTATTGAATTCTTTTAGAGTTTCATGTATGAATACAGCAAATTTATATTTTCTCACTTCAACCCCAATCCCACTCCTTTCCTTTCCCATTATATTCCTTCTTCTTCCCTGAAGTTTCCCTCTTATGAACATGTCTCTTTAAAGCATATGTGGTCCACTGAGTCCAGATTGTCTTTGATGGCATGTGCTTGGAACTTGCTGGAGCATGAATCATATATCAGCAGATATACCACTGAGGAAAGCATCTTCCCATCTTTCCCACCATCAGTATTAACCATCATAAGTCTCTCAGGGAATTACAGAAGCTCTTTGTAACTTTCCTCTTCCATGAAGAAATGCTGACAAGTCAAACCCTGCGTAGGTCTTTTGGAAATACACGTAGCTTCAGCAAGTTCATCTTCAGTGCAAGAATCCTGTCATGTGCAGAAGATTCTGTCTGCCACATGCCTCCCTCCTTCAAGCTCTTACATTCTTACTTCCCCATCTTGCATGATGTTTTCTGAGCCTTGGCTTGGTTGGGATGGGGGTTAGATATCTTGTTTAGGGCCAAATAGTCACAGTCACTTACTTTCTACACCTTGGCCAGTTATGATTTTTTAAAGCAACTCTGTGTCCAGAGATGGATGTCCTCTGTGCCAGATGATTTCTGAATCAATTGGGTGAAAGATATAAGTAATTATTGAAGTCAAAGAGTGATATTTAATCCAGTTCTAGGATCACTGAGCCATGAAGAGAAGCATTAGCCTCCATTTGGCCCAGTTAATCTAATTCCTTGCCTCTCCTAGGAAGAGAGGCAATAAAAGGAAGAGAGCTATGAATTAGTTCTTTCTTAAAAACTGCTGTGATCACATCAACTTTTTATATAATGAGCAGATTTCTTGCACTCTTACTTTTGGAAAATAAAAAAAGTCCAAATACATCAGTTTCACATTCTGCTGCTATAATGAGTATCTCACACAAAAAATTTAGGGAACAGTGGATTTTATCATTATTATTATTACATTTTTTGCCTAATTATATAAGCTTAATAGGTACACCCCTTCTTCTCCCTTCTCCCTCCCTTCCCTCTGTTGTTCCTCATTCCGCTCTTTTCCCTTCCCATGCTCTTCCCTCCCTTTCACCTCTTTCCTTCCTTCCCCTGTCTTGGTGTTTCCTGCCTTCTCCTTTCCATCCTCCAGAATATCTGTTTATGTGAGTGCTGAATTTCCCTCTAAGTCATGTACACTATTGAAGGTTCAGGACTCAGTGGCAAAGGGCCCCTTCCTGGACTGCCCACTAGTATAGGAACTCTATTATGTCTGTCTAACCCCTTGCCTCTGAGGATCCTACTACCTAAAGCCTTCTCCCCTGTGATCCATGCTAGATTTTGGGGGATTATTGACATGCCAGCTATTGGGCAAGTCAGGCAAAGTCCAATCACATTGTGGCTATATCCTGGATGCTGCAGTCCTGACTTGTGTGGAGTATCTTGCGTATCATTGGTCCCCATTTTTAGGCTCTTACAATCTTGCTTCCCCTCTTCCTCAAGATTCCCTGAGTTTTAGGATGGGGAGAGAATTGGCTGGTCTGGTTCTGGGTGAATATTGAAGGGTCTTTAGTGTTCTGAATTATTTGTTGTTGTTTTCAGTTTTGCTATTCCTGCATTGGCCTTGGCTGCATCCTGATTGGTTGTCAAGGTCACCTCCTAACCAGAGATAAAAAACTTTAAATGAAGTTCTTAATATAAGAAGAGGCTCAAAGGTAGATGGAACAATATAGGAGTAGAACACAGCATTAAGAGGGTCAGTCTCCTGTTTGCCAGTTGGTTACCATCTAATTTCCAGTCTGTAATGGTTACTCTTCACTATGGTTGTGAGAGAACACACAAAATCATATAACTTAAAGGAGAAAGGGAGACTTATTTAACTTACAGTTCCAGTGGGATAAATAGATTTTCATGGCAGAGGAGACATGGCTGGCGGCTGAAGCTGGCAGGCTAAGTCACTCTCATCCACATAGCTGAAGGCTAGAGGATTCATGGAGGGTCTCTCTTTTTCCTTGTTCTATGTTTCCTTTTATCTGGTTGGCTAAGGGGAGGTTCCAATCAGATCTAGGCAGACTACAATCAGATTTAGGTCTTTGTATTATAAATGTATTGATTGAGATAATCTCTTCAGGTAGTCTCATCTGATCTTAGTTAATGCCAAGTGTGGTCAAGTTGACACCCAAGATTAACTATGACATAGTCCCTAACCCTACCTGACTGGGGATATCAAATGTGTTCAGTCCCAAGTGAACAGGAAGGGAATTGAGAGTAAGCTACATCAGATGTCTCCCTACTTAAATGCAGTAGACCATAGCCATGGACTAATTTCTCTATTGAAGTGTGTTCTTTTGAGGTCTTCTTTTCCCTTCCCTCCTGTTCATAATCCTTTGCGATTACAGTGAATATTACACAGATCTACCTTTGAGTATGTTATTAAGTGGGTTTGGAACTAGGATCCACTTATTAGGAAGTATATGTGGTGTCTAACTTTCTGTGTTTGGGATACTTCATTCAATATAATTTCTTCTAGTTGCATCCATTTCCCAGAAACTTTCATCAATTCATCTTTTTTGATGGCTGATGTACCATATTTTCATAGCCATTCATCAACGGTTGGGCATTTAGATAATCCCATTTCAGTAAGCATCTGATTTAGTTCCAGTGTGCCTCTGTTGAGTTTTTGGCCAGTTTATCTATCCCATGTTGAGAGTGGGGTATTGAAAGACCCAACTATTATTGTTTTGGGATTGATCTGTTGATTTAGACATTGTAGTATTTGTTTGATGAATGTGGAAATGCCCATAATAGATGCATTTATGTTCAGTATTGTGAAGTCTTCCTGGTGAATTGTTCCTGCGACTAAAATGTAGTATCCTTCTGTATCGCTAATGATTTTCTTTGATTTGAAGTTCACTTTATCAGATATCATACTTGCTATCTCTGCTTGTTTCCTTGTTCCATTAGTTTGAAGTATTTTTGACCAGTCTTTCACTTTTAGAATGTGCCTACCTTTTGTAGTGAGATGTGTTTCCTGAAAGCAGAAGATGGATGAGTTGTCATTGCTAATTCACGTTTGTAGCCTGTGCCTTTTGATTGGTGAGTAAGTTCCATTGGCATTTAGGCTTATAATGGAGAAATTATTGTTAATTCCTGATATTTTTTATGTTTAGTGGCTTTCATATGTGTATTATTTAGCTTATAGGTTGTGATGGTATATAATTCCCCTCTGTCTTCCTGGAAATGGTCGTTCTTTTCTTCAAGCCTGAGTATCCTTATTCTTTCTAACATTTTTTGAAGACCTGGTTTTATGGTCATGTAAGGCCTTAACTTGTCTTTATGGTGGAAAATTTTCCTTTCACCCTCAGTCATAACTGCTGGTTTTGCTGGATATATCAGCCTGGGTTGATATTTGTGCTCATTTATTACTTGAAGTACATCTTTCCAAGCTCTTCTGGCTTTTACTGTTTCCACTGAAAAATCATTTGTTATTTTAATAGGTTTGCCTTTTCTCTTGAAGCTCTTAGCTCATTCTCTTTGTATTCTACTTGACTATTATTTGCTGTGATGAGTTTCTATTTTGATTCACATTTGTTTGGGGTATGATATAGATGGGAATCTCTTTAGAGATTTAGAGATTTAGTGATTATCTGAATAATTTCACTGGGTGTGTTATTTTGGGTTTCTTATTCTGGTATTCTATAGATGTACATGTTAGGCTTCTTCAAGGTTTCTCATAACTCTTAAATATTCCTCTCAAGTATCTTTTTAGCTTTAATGACCTTTTTGACTGAACTGGTTTGTTCTTCCATTTTTGTCTTCCAGGATCTGATATTCTATTTTCTGCTTCTTTAACTCTGCTGATAAGATTCTCTATTGTGTTCTAGATTGAAGATAGCTTGTCTTTTAGTTGGAGTACAATCTCTGCTTGAGATCATTTTTAAGTTCTGTATGCCTATTTTTGTTTCTTCAACTGCTTTTCTCATCTCTTCCAAGTTCCTGTTGTATTCCTATTCAAATTGATTGATGTGGTTATTTAATCTCCTCATAGATTTCCTTTGTCATTTTTTTTATCATAGTAAAGATCAGGCTTTGAAAATCATTATCTTGGGTATGGCTTTCTTGGTTATTTTCTGTGAGTTTGTTCTGGTTGGATTCCATCATTATAGGTTTGCTGCTTTTTTGTAGAAGACTTTTTTGTATTGATTTTTGTTTCTCATGGATTTATTCTGTGACATGGGGAATTTTTCATTTTACCTCTTATGTCCTTCTTGATGTTGTGTTTTTGGCTGATCTGAATTGACAGTATTACTGCACTTGAGCAGTTATTGTTAGTGTTTGCCTTGGAGTTGGATTGTTTGTCTGATGTTGCTTGGTGTTGTTTCCTAGATGAGTCTATTGGACTGTTAGTATATCAATTAAGATGGGTTTAGTAGACAGGGATTGAAGATTAGTATGGTAGTGCACTTTTTAGGTTTTATTTCCTTGGCAATGTGTATAGATGCATGGTAAAGTCCCTGAAGTTGTATGGTTTTGGAGGTACTATATAGAAATCTTAAACTATGGTAACTAACAATTGAGAGTAACTGGAAGATAAAAAGGGTTTACTTTTCTCAGAGCTGGAAGCAAAGATTCTCTCCCATTTGATGGGATTTTTTAGAAGTGCTCAGACGTATGATGTTGGTTCATCTAGCCCTTTTCTTGAGTTTTCTTTGCACTCTTGATTTCTTGAAAACTTTAAAGTTCTTTAATGATTATGTGGAGGGGGAAGAAAGAAAGCAGGAGGAGGAGGAGAAAAGAAGGACATCACAAGAGGATGGGTAAGTGTCTTGGTGGAGGATGCTGGGGGCATGGCTGCCCCTACCTTATTGAGAGGCCTAAGGAGCTGTACTGCAATCTGGAGTGGAAAAGACCAACTGGCTAATGGGACAGGCTGATGACTTGGGGCCTGGGATGTTGCCTAGAGAAGTCCATTGTGACCTGGAGCAGAAAAAGGGAACAGTGGGGTTTTATTCATGCTCATGATTCCAGGGAACAGTTTACCATGGCAGGAGCAGATTACACTGTATCCACAGTGAAATCAAGGACTAATGCATGTCAGCTTGCTGCCAGCTTTGCTGGAAACACTAACCAGCTCTCAGCATCTTATCCTCTTGTCCATGGAAGGACATTATAGCCTGGGTCTTCCCACATGAATCATGCAGTTAAGACAGTTTCCTGAAGACTTGCTTAGAGAACTGTCTTAATGTATAATTCTTCATAGGTGTGCCCAAGAGCCATTATCTCAAAGGAGAAGTTGACAGTTGAAACCAACTTGCATAGAACAATTAGGTGGGTTTAAATGGATAGAGAGCCTACAAGCATCAAGAAGAAACACAAGTTCCCAGAAAACTCAATGCCAAGAAATCCCTTGAAAACCACAGAGACTGATAGGAATGAATGTGACTTCTGCTTGACAGATCCACTATACATATGCTTTGGAGGCTAGGGAGGAATAAAGGTGTTATATATTTTTCATGATTTACAGTTCATGAATATAGTTTCTCCAAATTTCCAATCATTTATATCATAAATACTGCAGCTTATCTCCATTTCTTGCTCTCCCAACCTTCACAATAGTTAACACCAGGGATATTGTACCATTTGAAACATTTTTTTTCTTTCAGTAAAATATATCTCAATGTAAACAGCCAAAATTTGTATCATCTTAATTTTGTGACTACTGTGCATCATAGACAAGTTTCCTGGTCACCATCTATAGGAAAGATAACCACCTCCATTTTGCTCCCTGTTCACTGTATAAGAAATTCACAGCCACCATACAAATTAAACTCATCTCTTTCAAAAGACATTTAAAATCCTGCAATATCAATATCATCTGCATTTCTGGATTTGTTTCCAGTTCCCATTTCTGTTTGAATATTGTTAGGTTTTTTTTTTTGAGATCTCTTTCAAGTTCTGTTCTGTCTAGTTTCTTAAGGTGATAAACAACAAGGTTGAGAAAAGCCAAAATTTCTGTAATGTCCTTATTAAAATTTTTCCGTAAATAAATATTTTGGAACATCTTCATTCAAACAACAGGAAGCATCACACATGCCTTTTCCCCTAATCCCTCCTGACTCCCCTTTGTTATCACTGGAAAGTATCCCAGATGTAATGTGGATTTATATTAGCCCAAGTCTGTGACTTGTGCTTAAACTACAGAACATCTTTACCAGATCCCTGAAATCAGATACACTTTAGCTTTTCATTCATTGGTTCTCTTTAAAGTATTTCCTCAAAATGTGGAAGGGGGCCATATTTTAGTCCTCATTAGCTCATTTTCTCTAAGACCTTGGTCAAATGAGTTATCTAACACTTTTCTTTACAGAGACGATATTGATTAAAACAGAACAATCTCCAACCTGGGTCATGCAGTCCAGGAAAAATACTGTTTGTTTCATCTGTATTTAGGGACAGAATATTTCCATTCTCTAAACTTCAATATTATCATGGCTGTTGCTTTCATTTCCAAAGACAGAAAAAAAAATAAAATTTCCTAACTCTTCCCAGTTTTACTTTGTTCCAATTCCAAAATTTGAGATGATTGCCAAAAGACTTTTTTTGGAAAAGCCACTAAATTGACCTTTGTTCCTTTTAGCAGAATCTCTGTTGTCATACTTGGCTTTCCCTTCTTCTCCTCCCCATATTTTAATTGTTCACTGAGCCTGTGGATTCACTCACAGAGAGGACCTTTCTCCAAGCAAATATGAGTCCACAGCTCAGGATTACAAATCTTCAGAAAACTGACTTCTAAATTCACCTCCTGTTTCATCATCCCCTGGCATTATCCCAATGAACTTTCACCTTTTGCTGATGGCTGTGTCCACTAGTTGCTTGTCTTTAAAACTTACTCTTAGAGGTTTTTTTTTTCTTTGTCATAAAAGATCCATCATACTAGACCTAAATTAAGTGGGACAGAAAGGATAGTAAGTAATACTTTTGCTTGTTAGGCAATTGCTCACTGAAAGCTTAAAAAGTATAAGAATCATAACCATAACATCTTCAGTCTATCTCTGATGATCTGCATCATCTGTCCCATGAAAGTAATAAATACATATGAGACGTGAAATAATGAGTAAGATCAGATCACATGTTTTCATTCTGGTCAAAAGGCGTAGCAGACTGCATGAGAACAGCACTGCATCTGTTGATTTAGAAGCTGACCCTGCCATTTGTTAGCTTCAGAATCGTATGACAGGTTGGAATAGATAATAGGAATATATGTTTAGACTGAGGTGACTAAGCATGACCTTCAAGGGATTTGTGTTCTAGTTGCAAGAAGTATTGCAGATGAAACCAGGAGAAAACATGAGGTGCCTTTTAAAGTTCATGGAGGCCATAGTCACCAAAGACAGTAACAAATACTCAGATGTTTAGGAAATGATGATAGATATCTAGTATCACATAACAGCTGAGGAAAAAGACCATGAAGATCTGAAAAAAAGTCCATGGGAAATGTGGTAGAAAAAGAAGTCATAATTCAAGTGAAGCCCCGGGCATGGATGGAATCCTGAATGTTTACAACTACATCTTCTCCCTCACCCTTCGGTGCCAGCTCTGTCTCTTCTTGCTCAGGGTCATGTTTGCGGGACTGTTAAGAGTAGCTAGCTGAGCATGTCCCTCTTTCCTCCTGTCCTTCCTCTGGTTCTTCACAGCTCCAATCTCCACTTCCTTTCATGCCACCTTGATGTGCTCCCAGCTCCTCAGTCTGATTGGGGAAGATACACTGAGTGTCCATTGTGTCTCCCCCTAGAACTACTGTTGCCATTTGGGTAGGGGCCTCTCAGAACCCATTCCCCAATGTATTTTTCAATATAGGTCTCTCAATGAACCCTACCAATTGGCCAGATTGACTGGTCAGTAAGTCTCTTGACTTTCAATTTATACCTTTCAATTTATTTTCTGAAAAGTGTGTTATCTGATAATATCACAAATGCATATTATGTATTCTGCTAACTTTCTTCCCAGCTTCTGTTATCTCCTCCTATGTCTATCAGCTCCCCTCCCTACCAGCCACTTTTCCAAAGCTCTAACTTTTAGCTTTGATTTGTGACTCAGATAATTTAGCCAAACCCCTCCATTTGACCACTGGATTACATCTATCCGTTGGAAAAGTCTCATGTTTAGTAATTCATCCTTATATGTGTAAAAGACTGTTTTACTCTAGAAACACCAAAATACATAATGATAGTATTAGCATTAGCAGTAATAAATCCAAATGTCATTTGGGCAAGGTATTTTCAATTGAAGGTCTATTCCCTAATTCCTAACAATCAGTTGCCAAACAAATAGATGTTCAATCACTGACTGGGACATTGAGGCAGTTAAACCAGCAGATTTTTATCATCATCATAGGGACAGTGACAGCATTTTCATCTGCTCATAGTGACAAAGATCAGAGACTATGGTGATGGTGCCAGTGGCCAATGATGGACATGTGTGTTTCAGAGTAAGGTTTCATGGAGGAAGTAGTAGTATTTCTTGCAGCCCATTACTGTACCCTTATTTAGATATTATCATTGTTCTATCCTATGCCATTTGGTCACAGAGTAGGGAGTTACTTAACATCATTTAATGAGTGGTTTTTCTGTTTAATGTAGCTGGACTTGGTTTCAAATATCTACCCTCTTTTTAAGTTTTTTTTCTCCCACATTTTATTTTTTCTTCTAATCATACGAGCTTATCTCCATTCTCTCCCTCCCTCCTCCTCTCCCTAATCCCCTCTTGTACTCTCCTCCCTTCCCCCCTTCCTTTCACCTCTTTACCCCTCTCCCAGTGCCTTCCCCTCCCTCCCTCCCATCCCCTGGAGCATCCTTTTGTGTAAATGCTAAATCTCCCTCTGAGTCTTCCTCCCTAGTGAGGTATAAGGACTCAGTGGCATAACCCAAAGCCCCTTCTTGGGTTCCCCATTAGTATGGGAACTCTAGTATGACTGTTTAATCCCTTGCCCCTAAGGATCCTACTGCCTGGAGCCTTCTCCCCTGTGATTCATGCTAGATTTTTTTGGAGGGAGGTTGTTGACATGTCGGCCATTGTGCAGGTCAGGCAAAGTCCAATTCTGGCTGCTGTAGCCTTAACTTGTGTGGAGTATCTTGCATGTTGTTGGTTCTCCCCATTTTTAAGCTCTTACAATCTTGCCACCCCCTCTTCCGCAAGGTTCCCTGAACTTTAGCATGGGGATAGGTTTGGCTGGTCTGGTTCCAGGTGATTAATATAGGGTCTTTGGTGTTCTGAATTATGGTTTGTTATTGTTTTCAATTTTATCGTAAGTTTCATCTTTCTCTTTTGCTTTATTCAAGAATTACCATAGGTTTGCTATGTCCCCTCAAAAGATAGGCGCATATATATATATATATGTATATATATATGCAGAACAGAAAGACTTTGTTAAAAAAAAAAACCCAAGGTTTCAAAATGGGACTGATAAAATGTATGGGACAAAAGGATGGGGTAGTGCAGTGATGCTTAAATTATAAAGAAAATGTTTCATCATCAAACATAAATAGCGAAGAAAAGAAAAAAAATGGGTTCATGGAGATTTTCTAAATGCGTCCTTAAGAAATGAACACGATGCCAGAGTCAGACCTGAACAGTTCATCCTAGTGGACCAGCTCATGAGTGGTTCCCAACAAAAGATTCCTGTATCCTGAGCAAATCATGGCTGAGCATTAAGGAGGCTTCCAAAAGGTGCTTGTGGCATGAATAACAAGAAAAAGGATTAATAGCTATAAAAACATAAAGATGCCCTGAAATAAGTAACAAATTAGAAAAGCATGACAAAAAACTAAGAAATGCTGAACTACAATTGAGTTATATGATTTAAATGATTACAATATCTAGTGTGAATATGAAGTGTCATGCTATCTTGGCTAATATTTTCAACTTTACAGAATCTAGAATCACTGAAAGGAAAGACCTCCGACCATGTATATGAGGGATTTTTTTAGATTAAGTTAAAATGAAAAGACATATCTGTAATGTGCATTATATTGATAAATTGTCATGAGTGGTTTGCGCTTACTAAGCTTTGGAGGCAAAATTGACTTCTCCACTTGAGACCTACTAAAGTATGTTTATTTTGACAGTCTTGCAAAGCCATGTGTGTGACCATGATATCCCTCTGGTTCTGTGATGGGAAGAGGTGAAGACAGCACAGTGAAGGGTAATAAAAACATTTCATCTCTGAGAACAGTTAGAAGCAAAGCTATTTCTAGTAGATGTCACCAGTATTTATCGTATCATATAAAATTGCCTGCAGGGCTAGTAGCTCATCTTGAGAGAGAATGCTCTGATCTGTCTGATCTCTCAACTGGAAACTCCAGCATGATTGTTCCAGCAGGGCTTCTGTAGACATTTGTGTTGAATGATGCTAAATGCCCAATGTGATGATGCTATTCATCTAGGCTACTCCTGTTTTATACAGAAACTTGATCTGAAGGTACAATATGCTCTACCTGAGATCACCAGATGGTTGCCTTAAAGGGGCTTCCCCAGTGGATTTCTGGTGATGGGTGATAAAAACCTGAGTTGCTGATATTAGCTTTTGTTTATTCTCTTAGTTGGACTACTACAGTCTTCCTTCCTTCCTTCCTTCCTTCCTTCCTTCCTTCCTTCCTTCCTTCCTTCCTTCCTTCCTTCCTTCCTTCCTTCCTTTTTTCCTTCCTTCCTTCCTTCTTTTCTTTCTTTCTCTCTCTCTCTTTCTGTATTCCTCTATTTCTCTCTTTTTTTCTTTTTCCTTCTTTTCAGTAGCTAAGTATTGAAACCAGGACCTCATGTTAGATAAATGAGCTACACTCTTAGTCCTTGTTATTTTTCACCTAATTTTTTATTTCCTTTATTTAATTTATCATTTTCTTATAATAGCTAATAAATTGACAAAAATATTTTTTAGAAACAGAGTTCTTTTCTTTCTATTACTTTAACAATGTCTTAGGTTACCAAAGAAAGTGATAGGTTTCATCACAGCATGTTCATACATAAGCATCATTATACTTTATTTTAACTTGTAATCTCTCTTGTACCCTGTTCTGCATTCTAGCTTGCTTCCTTTATTCCTCCCAGTTTGTCTTTTTTTTCCAGTTTTTTATTATATATTATAAATTAAATATATTATATTATAATATAATATAATTGTTGTTGTGCATATATACCCAAGTGTAGTACAGTTGGTTCATATGGTAGAAATTTGTATGTATCTTTTTTACAGAATCTCTACACTTATTTCCATTATATTATATTATAATATAAATATATTATAATATAAATATATTATAATATAAATATATTATAATTTAAATATGTTATAATATAAATATATTATAATTTAAATATGTTATAATAATATATAATATATATTATATATTAGATAATATTATATATTATTATATTATATGTTAAATAAATTTATTGGATATTTAATATATTTTTATTACATTACATATTTTTTATGTATATCTTATTACATTATACATCCTTCATTATCACCCTATTTCCCACCTTTGTTAAAAGCTCTTCCTCATTCTCATAATCCCTTTTATAGTTTCATGACAGTCCCAAACATAAATCCAGGTTATGCATAAAGAGAAGATGTGCTGTTTGTCTTTTTGAGTTGAACTTATTTTGCTTTACATAATGATCTCCAGTTCTACCTATTATCCCGAAATGTTCTGATTCCACATCTCTTTATGATTGCATTAAAATCCATTGTGCACATATACCATATTTTCTTTATTCCTTTAACTTGTAGAGGCTATTTAGACTGGTTCCTTTCATCACTATTTTTTTGACTTTTAGATTACTTAATTTTAATAGATATTTTGACAAAGTACATTTTAATTTATTGAAAGGATGCATAGAAGCCATCATAGGTAGTTATACAGAATTTGCTCTCTGTAACTCCTTTTTTGTTCTAACTACGAATAAAGTGGAGAATTACAAAAGAGTGCTGGGTGGATAGGGGATGTGGCTCAGTGGCAGATGAATCACCTTATATTTAGGATGTCTTAGGTTCTATCCCCTGACCTGGAAAGGCAGGAGGTAGGAAGAAATACAATGTATTTAAGTATCTAAGTAGATATAACCCTTGCTCGCCATGTCTCTGTATCTTTTTATTTTCTTGAAATGAAATAAGGAATCAGTAAATTTGGGGGAAAATAATATGAGAGGCTTGTGTCTTTCATCTCATGGTTTTCTTCAAGTTGTTTCACATACTCGGGTGAGTTCTTTACATGTACTTTGTGGACCTGTAATTACGTGTTCAGACTTTCATTTGATGCATTTTCCATAATCCATTTTTAAAACTCCCTATTTTTCATTTAATATTTGTTATTAATATCAGGGCAGATGATTAGCTGTTCTGAAAGGAGAGTTTTTTGTATGTTTTTCTATGTACTACTAAAGTACTTCTTATATGTAGTTATTGCTTCCTTGCAATAATTAAAACTTCTAAGCTTGTGTATAAACATGTTTTTTTTTTTTTTACCATCGAATCACAGAATGATTTTTATTTTAAAATACTTTGTAGGTCTTCCATTGAGTATTGATCAAAATTATCTCAGCTCCAGCAATCTGTTGCTTGTATCTTTTTTTTTATTTCCACTCATACAAACTTAACAGGTACACCGGTCCCCCCTTCCCTCCAACCCCCTATCCTCCTGTGCACCCCTCCCCTCCCCCTTCCCTCCCCATCCTCAAGTGCCTCCTCCTTTCATCTCCAGAGCATCCTTTAATGTGCATGCCAAACTCTCCTCTGGGTCCTCCTCTCCGATGAAGTGCAAGGACTCAGTAGCATTTCCCAGAACCCTTTCCTGTGTTTCCGTTAAGCATAGGAACACTACTGTGACTGTCAATCCCTTGCCTCCCAGGATCCTAGTGCCTTTAGCAAATGCTAGACTTTGTGAGGTCAATAGTGTGTTGGACATTGCCACAGGGCATGTAAAGTCCAAATATGATTGCTTAAGCCCTAACTTGTGTGGAGTATCTTGCATATCATTGCTCCTCCCATCTTTGTGCTCTTACAATCTTATCACCCCCTTTTCCGCAAATTTCCCTGAGCTTCAGGATGGGGAGAAATTAGTTCCAGATGGTGATATAGAGTCTCTGATGTTCTGGATTGTGGTTTGTTGATTTTTTTTTTTCAGTTTTGCTACTCCTGCAATGCCCTTGGCTCTACCCTGATGGGTATTGGATGTCATCCCCTGGCCAGAGATAAAGACCTGTTAAATTAGAGTCTTGTTATAAGAGTATATTCAAAGGTAAATGTAATAAAAGTAGGAAAACGTGGTGAGGAAGGGGTCAATCACCCATTTGCGAAATGGTTACTTTCTATCATGACTATTCTTAATAGTACATCTATAAACCTGGATGTTCAAATATCTCTGTTGTGTAGTACAGTTGGTTCATATGGTAGAAATTTGCATGTATTTTTTTTTTTTACAGAATCTCTATACTTATTTCCATAATGAAAATATCCCCACTGGTAGTGAATATAAGGTTTCATCTTTCCCATTTCCTTACCAGAATTTTTTATTTGTTTTTCTGATGATAACCCTTCTACATCAGTTTCTTTTGTCTATTGCTGTGAGATACCACTTGAAATTAAGCAACTTAAGGGAGAAAGGGAGATTGATTTAATGTGTGGTTCCACAGGGGAATTCCATTGCATTATGGCAGGAAAGGCATGGGTGGCAATAGCAAAAGTATAGGCAAACTAAGTCATGTCCATCGTGTCCATCAAAGAGATGAGAGTTGCAAAACTACAACTGCAAGCTGTAAGACCAGACTTGTCCTGGAAGCAGGGAGAGGCTAATCAACCTCAAGACCCACCCCTTGTGACTGCTTTTTTCCAGCAAGGCTCTATCTCTGTAGAGCCAAGCGACTTTAGGGAGAAAGGGAGATTTATTCAGATTACAGTTCCAGAGTCTTTCATGGCAGAGATGACATGGCTGGCAGCTGAAGCAAGCTAACATCCTGGAGGCTCAGAGCTGCAAAGAGTCTGTCTTCTTTGCATTCTTCTGTTCTGTGGTTTCTTTGTCTGGTCTGCTACTGGGAGATTTCCATCAGGTCTTGGGAGGTTCCAATCACATCTAGGGCTGGTCTTTGTATTGTAAATGTATTGATCTAGATAATCTGTTCAGGTGTTCTCACAGCTGATCTTAGTTAATGCCAGGTGTGGTCAAGTTGACACCCAGGATTAATTATCACAAGTATCTCTTCTGGTAGTCTGACAGCTGGTCTCAATTAATGCTAGATGTGGCCAAGTTGACACACAAGATTAACCATCACAATCTCTTAAGATTGCCACATGGACCCAGGGGAGGGAACTTCCACTTACCTTGGTTCCCTGGGAAATACTTCCTACACCACAGCCACAACATAGAACCAGGGGAGGGAATGCCCACAAGGTCAAGCCCTGGGAAACAAAGCCAACCCCAGGATGAGTCTCAGACCTGGCATGAACCCAGGGGAGGGAAAGACCAAACCTAGACCTCCAGCAGATACATACCTCAAAGCCAGGAGACTGTCAAATCACACAACCAGAAGATCCCATCTAAATTCAGGGAAGCTTTCCCAATAACAGTCAAAATCAGACAGCCTCATGTGACTCAGGAGACCCAAAAATATCTACCAAAGAAATCAGTTACAGACTTAACAGAAGATGCCCAAGTCATATAATAAAACCACAAAATACACTAAGTACTGAGAATACATGTCTTCTACAAAACATACCAACCCCTCCTATGACAGATTCCAATCAGAATACCATCAAGGATGCCAGTCAAGTATCTTCCAACATGAACAGCAAACTTAGAGAAGATCTACAAAGGAATGTGAAGAACAAAAAAGTAATATAAAGAAATTCAAGAGGAAATGAGTTAGCATATATCCTTATATGAACAGGAAAATAATAAATAAAAATCTGAGATGGAAAAAGAATAGAGAAAACAAGAACATGTTAGAACAGGAGAAAAAAAAAACTTCAAACTGAAATTCCACAGAAATGCAAAGCTAAGTTAGCTAAAATTGAAAACCTAATAAAGAGTTTCATACACAGAATAGATCAAACAGATGTTAGAATACCAGATCTAGAAGATAAGCTGACAGAACAAAATCGTTCAGTTAAGGAAGCTTAAAAAATTTAAAAAACAAGAGTAGAATATTCAAGAATGGTGGGATACCACAAAGAAACCAAACCTATACATTCGTGGTATTCTAAAACAACAAATCCAAGAAAACACTCTAGTTTTATATCTTTCAATTAATCATAAATGAGAACTTCCCACACCTAAGGAAAGAGTGCCCCATCAAGTACAAGATTCACACACTGTCTACATATGACCAAAATAGGAGAACAAGACAAATAATAGTAACAATGTCTCAGATACAAGACAAAAAGAACAGTTTTGAAAGTGGAAAGAGAGAAAAATAAAGTCACATTTAAAGGCAAGTCAATTAGAATAACAGCTGATTTTTCAATGGAAATGGTGAAAGCCAGAAGAGTTTGGAAATGGATTCTTCAGTCATGAAAAATTACAAATGTCAACCCAGGCTGCTGTATCCAGCCAAACTATCAGTCATACTGGAAGGCAAAAGAAAAACACAAAAGTAAACTACAGTCTTTCTTATCTACCAAACTGGCTTACTGAAGAACTCTAGAACATATTCTCGACATAGATAAAACTGATCAAAACACTGAAGATGATAAAAGGGAAACATAAAGCTTATACACTAACAGGTAGAGATCTGTCAATACCAAAACTATTGATAAACTCAAAAAATGATAAGAATAAAAGAATAAACCAATACTTCTCAATTTATAACTCTAGTCATCAATGCAATTAATTCCCCAATCAAGAGACATAGACTAAGAGCATAGATTAAAAGCCACAACTCATCAGTACTCTGCTTTTAAGAAATACATTTCACTTTGAAAGATAGGCATAATCTTAGGATAAAAGAATGATCAAAAATTCTCCAAACAAGCACAACTAGGAAACAAGCAGCAGTAGTCATGCTAATATCTGACAAAATAGACTTTAAACCAAAGGAAATCATAAGAGAAGAGAAGATGCTACAAACTCATCAAAGGAACAATACATCAAGAATTCACAATCATAAACATAACTGCTCACCCACATGTGTTAAACAAAATGTACAACTTATAAAACAACAAATCAATCCAAACACAATAATAATAAGGGATTTTAATGCCCCACTCTCACTGTTACACATGTCAACAGGCCAAAAACTGAATAAAGACACACTGGAACTAAACCAAACCACAAACCACAAACCAAATGGATGTTACCAACATCATCAAAAAGTCCATCCTAACACCAAGGAATATATCTATTTTTAGTAGTCCATGGACCTTTCTCCAAAATAGACCACATACTAGGCCACAAAGTAAGCCTCCACAAATACAAGAATATCAGAATCACCATCTGTATTCTATCTGACCATGAAGGAATAAAGATAACAAGGAAAACAACAGAAAGTACACAAACTTTGGTACCTTAACAATCTGCTACTGAATGAGGTATAGGTCCAGACAGAAGCAAAAATGAAAATTCAAAAATTCCTAGAGTTCAATGATAATAAAAACACATCATATCAAAACCTATGGGATAAGGTGAAGGCAATCCTAAAAGGAAATTTCGGAGCACTCAATTTCTACATTAAAAAAATGGAAAATCACAAGCTAGCAACCTAGCAATACACCTTAAAACTTTAGAGAAACAAAAACAAACCAATCCCCAAAGAGGTAGACATGCAGAGATTCGTAGGATTAGAGGAGACAAAGAATCAATGAAATGAAAAGTCTGTTCTTTGAAGAAAATTAGCAAATTTGACAAACCTTTAGACAAATTACCCAAAATCAAAAGAAAGAAGATGCAAATTCATAAAATTAGAGAAGAAAATGGGACAATCACAACAGAAGTCAAAGAAATTCAACGAATCATACATTTGTGCTTTAAAAATTTATACACTGACAACTTTGACAATCACAAAGAAATGGATGAATTTCTAAACACATACAATACACCCAAGTTAAACCACAATGAATTGAATTGTTTAAATAGTCATATAACAAGGGATGAAACTGAAGTAATACTAATGAAATATCCCTTCCAAGAAAGGTACCTAGGGAAAGATGGATTAATGCAGAATTCTAGCAGATATTTAAAGTTATATTTTAAATATTAAAGATATCTAATACTTAAAGATCAATTAATACCAACACCCCTTAAATTATTCCACAAAATAGAAAAGGAAAGAAAACTTCCAAACCCATTATGTGAAGCCAACATTACATAAATCCCAAGACCCAATAAAAACAAAAAGAAAAAGAAAACTACAGACCATTTTCCTTGTTGAACACAGACACAAAGACCCTCGACAAAATTATAGCAAACCAGACACAAAAATAATTTCAAAAAGATTATCCACTATGACAGTTTGCTTTTATTCCCAAAACATATAATACAGAAATACATACATCTATAAATATATCTCACCATATAGACAAATGCAAGGACAAAAATCACATGATCCACTCCATTTGATGCTGAAAAGGCTTTTGACAAAAGGCAATATTTCTTTATGATAAAGAATCTCAAGAAAATAGAGTTGGAAGGAACATTTATCAATATGATAAAGGCCATTTATGATAAGTCTCTGGCAAAAATCATTCTAAATGGTGAGAAATTCGAAGCATTCTCATTCAGATTAGGAACTAGACAAGACTACCCACTCTTACCACTTTTACTCAACATTGAACTCAAAGTCTTAGCTAGAATCATAAGACAAGAGAGAGAAGTAAAAGGAATACAACTTAGAAAAAAAAGAAATCAATTTATCCCTATTTGCAGATAATATGATCCTAAATCTCAGTGATCCTAAAGATTCTGCCAGGAAACTCCACAGCTAATAAATAAGCTCAGCCAAGGGCTATGCTACAACATTAATGTTCAAAAATCAGTAGCTATCCTATACACCAAGGATAAAGAAAAGGAGAAAGAACCTGAGAGAAGTAATGGCATTTACCATTGTCTCTAAAAAAAATGAAATTCCCTGGAATGAATCTAATGAAGGTGAAAGATCTAGTCAGTGAAAACTTTAAAAGCCCTAAAAAAAGAGATTGTAGATCACACCAGAAAATGGAAAGACCTACCATACCTCTGTATCAGCAGATTTAAAATTGTTAAAATGATTATTCTACCAAAGAATTTATACAGATTCAATATAATACCAATCAAAACCCCAACACAATTCTCCACAGAAATCAGTGTAAAATATTCTCAAATTTTGTTTGAGACCCAGGATAGCAAAAATAGTTCTGAGAAATAAAAACTCTGCTGGAGGTATCACCATACCAGTTCTTAAACTATAATATGAGGCCATAGTTAAAAAAAAAATAGCATGACTCTACTCTCCCTCACAAAAGAGATACAGACCAATGGACTAGAATTGAAAACTCAAATGTAGTTATACTCATCTAAAGTCAACTTATCTTTGGTGTAGATGTAGGTGTAAAAAAAGGATCCATTGAAAATGTTCAACAATGCTGCAAAATTGAATATCTACATGTAGAAGAAGGAAACTTGACTCTTATTTGTCTCCCTGTATGAATATCAACTACGAATAGATCAAAGACCATGTTAGACCACAGACTATAAAACTCCTGGAAGAAAAAATAGGGAATACTCTCAAATCAATTGAATATGGCAAACATTTCCTCAATAGGATCCTAAAGGCACAGAGAATAAGTCCAACACTGAACGAGTAAGACTACATGAAATTAAAAAGCTTTTGCTCATCAAAAAGGAATTTTAATGAAGCAAAAAGCAACCTACAGAATGGAAAAGCATCTTCACTAACCACATTTTCAACGGAGGACTTAATATCCAGAGTACACAAAGAACTTGAATAACTAAATACCGAAAAAGTAAACAACCACTTTAAAAAGTGGATAATAGAACTGAAAAAAAAAAGCTTTTCATAAGATAAAATTCAAATGTTTAATAAACATCTTAAAAAATGTTGTACCTCCCTAGTCACTAAGAAAATGCAGGGGCTAGAGAGGTGGCTCAGGGTTAACCCTCTGCCTTGCAGGTGGAAGGTCTTGAGTTCAGATCCTAGACCCCACGTATAGATGCCTGGCAGAAGTGGGGGTGGCCTATGTTCTGGTCCTGGTAGGGCAGAGCCTGTGAATCCCCGGCCATCAAGGACATTCCACTCAAGACAGGGCTGTTGCATCTAGGAACTTACTGCAATGAGACTTATCCTCACCAAACCTACACAATGACTGCACTATGACTAGTGATGAACTCAGGAGAAATAAGTACTTGGAGTTTGAACCTTAGGGCCCTGAGCTAGACAGGTCAAGGAGAATGACCCTTTCAGTGGGTCTACCCTTAAGAAGGGTTGTATAATCTGCGGCAGAACCCTGAGCCCATAGGAATGCAGACAGCCAGAGGAGAACCCTGGGGCCCACATAAGTAGGCAGGAAAGAGGGTGGGAGGGAAAGGGATGATTGGTGAAGGGAGGGGAGATTGCGATGAGGAAGGAGGGAAAGAAAACTAGAAAAACTAAAAATAATGATTAAAAATGACACTGAGGTTATAATTAAAACCAGATGGAAACATCTTATGTTATTAATATATTTAAAAATTATTTAAGAAGAAAATTATTTAAGGATTAATAAGGACAAACATTCTATACAGGGGAACACAGAGAAAGGAAGATATGGCCAAAAAAGGTAAATGCCCTATGATGTTCCAACTAGAATTCAGAGGCCATTAAACAATATACCAAGTACCAGGTATGTGATATCCTATATTAAATACTTCAGAGAGGTACTAAAATTTCCCAAAGCAGTATAAGCTTTTGCCATTGCTCTTAGTTACCCTCCAAAAACTGATATGATCCTATACTGAAGAGGCAACATATGTTCTTCATAGGACATGGATAACAAATAGCAGCTGGTACTAGTCCAGAAACTTTCTCATTGCTGGACAGCTTTCAATGTGTCAACAAGCTCCAAACTGCAAGTAACAATCACACTAGTAAAAGGTTGCTCTCAGTGTAATAGTGACCTGAAAGTCAGGGGAGATAACCAAAAGCTTTCTGATTGCATGTAAGATCCACTTTTGACCAGTGATCACATTCCTGGAATTGTAATTAGATCAAGAATCTATAAAGGCAGAAAAAAATGGGGTGGGGATTATAAACTATTAAAGTTTAGCTACAGAAACATTGCATCAAACTGCCTTTTAAATATGTTATTAGCTCCTGTATGAAAGTTGCACTCAGCACTTGAACAAAATCTTCCTTCTTCAGTGGAAGGTTTTATTAAAGAAAATCACTACTATCAAATGTGTAGAAAATAAAGGATAGAA
This sequence comes from Typhlomys cinereus, assembly GCA_023101885.1. NCBI lineage: Eukaryota > Metazoa > Chordata > Mammalia > Rodentia > Platacanthomyidae > Typhlomys > Typhlomys cinereus. The sequence continues at coordinate 9,890,327 of JALPQD010000004.1, forward strand.
GATGTTTAGATCCTAAACAAGACATCTAAGCCACTCATCTACCTACCCGAGGGCTCAGGAAACATTGCAGAAGTGTGTGTGGTAAGATTGTCAGAGCCTAAAGGACAGAAGGATTGGGACCAGACATTTTCTTCTGGACATGAAAGGGCTGTCACATCCATGAACACACAGTACGTATACATGTTTCCATAAGACCTACATGAGACTTGTTCTATCAACTCATCTCCATGAAAGGGCAGAGAATTCAAGTGGCCCTATACCTTTATATATGACAGACTAATGAAGGTGAACCCTGTTGGGGGAGAAAGGAAGATGCTTTCCTTGGTGGGATATCCAAGATTCACACTCCAGCAAGTATGCAGGCATGTGCCTGAAGTCCAGTGGGACACACATGAAAAACAAAAACAACATCAAGAAAGAAAGATAATAGGAGGGAGACTAACTGAGAAGAAGGGTTAGAGCAGAAAGGGAGGAAAGAGGGGACTGGGAATTAAGGTGTGAGCTATAATAAATTCACTATGTTCATGTATGAAACAATAAAAGAATAGCTTTATCAAGATTTACACTTATTGTGTAACAGATATTTTTTGTTTTTTTTGTTTGTTTGTTTGTTTGTTTTTTTTTTTTGTTTTTTAGGCTAAGAATTCACCTCACCTTTTTTATTTAGTCTTTTTTTTCTTTCTTTTTTTTTTTTTTTTCTGCTCATACCCCTCCCTGGACCTCCCTGTTCCCTCCCCGCTTTGTCCCTTCCTTTCTCCCCTCCCTCCCTTTCCCCCAATGCCCCCTCCCCCCATCTCTGAAACATCCTTTAATGAGTATATCAAACTTTCCTCTGGGTCCTCCTCTCTGATGAGGTGTAAGGACTCAGTGGCATTTCCTAGAACTCTTTCTTGTGTTCCCCTTAAGTATAGGAACACTATTGTGACTTATAACAGGATTTTTAAGAGAGCATCAATACATGCCTCTTGCGTTTTATAAATTTAGAGCAACTTTGCAATGAGAACTTACAAGGCCTATATCTCAAAGTGATACTAACCAGAGAAGTTACTTTTTGACAGTTTAATTAACTGATGATGCTCATGACCAAATGCTGGAACTGGAACTTTGGCTGCAAGATAGAAAAGTCAAGAGAGTTCCAGACAATTCCACAGTGCTGGCTTCACATGAGGTTCATATCAGCAAAACTCTAAAAGTTTTAGTGGGGAGAGATCTTGTAAAGAAGCATGACACAAGAGTGTATGCTTGGAACGCTTGTCTTCCCTATAGAGAACCTGTCATGTTAAGCCAGATAGAATGAGAGATTAAGCCGTAAGCCTCAGACATGCAGAGTGAGGCTTTCAGTATTTTTGCCCAGTGTTATGGAAGGAAAAAATGGGAAATTAGGACCAACCAACATCCAGTCTGAGTAAATAACTCCTGTTTCTTATTGAAAACTCAAAGCATCGTAACCTAGAAGATGAAGTTTCCAACACTAAAGTCAAGTCTCTGTTACCATAATCCTGATTAGAGAATATGATGTGCCCTATAGTCTTAATTCCTATAGAGCAGGTTAATCACTCATCAAAGGAAATAACATTATGTAGGACTCTGTGTTGTTGTTTCTTTGTTTTGGTGTATGTGTGTGTGTGTGTGTGTGTGTGTGTGTGTGTGTGTGTGTTTGTGGTATATGCACATATGTGTGTAAAGACTTACATGTATGAGCATGCAATATCCTATGTGCTTTAACCAATTATGAGTCTCCACATTCAACAATGGAAAAAAAAAAAGCTTCTTTGACCAATGCTGACAGCAGTCTTTTCTATGGGCATAAATGTAGCTATTTAAAAGGCATTTAGGCAGTAAGAAGCAGTCAGTGGCTTCCTAACTATGGCCTATGGTTTCCCCAGCCTTGGGATTTTCGACAGGTCTACAGTAGCAGATGTCAATTCCATTTTGTTGAGTGGGCCCCAAACCAAATCAGAGAGTACTTGTTTTCATCTATAATGGACTCTACATTATTGTACCAGTGAGATCCTCTTGTTGAATGGTAAGAATTCTACCCCTAAGAGTCAAGACCTGAATAAGACTTTTGATATGTATCCCAGAAGGCTGTATAGCACCTTCTAGCACTATGTGGACTGGTCAGCAGAGAGGAATCTTTCAACTCAGCTTGATTTCTCTAGATCATGAAATTAAGGTGATTGTTGTCTTCAACCATAAGGTCTTATCAACTAGTGGAAACCAAGAGCAGAGAGAGTTTGTCAATATTATTTGGGGTCTTCAGGAGCTTTAAGGGCCAACAACTGTTTGAAAGTTAACCTGCCTCTGGTACTGGGGTGTTCATTTGCTAATATGTGGTCTCAGTCTATACCAGGAAACATAACTCAAATACTATTAGAAAATCCATAGTACATATGGCTAGAAGAACCAAGGAGAAAAGCTTGGAACTAACAAAAACATTGGAACAATGGGAAAATCAAATTCTGTAGATAAATTTTATCTGTCCCATTTCTAAACCAAAGTGCCCAGGAAGAATGCAGAATAGCCTATCAATCAACAAAGAAACTGAGCTGGGGAATTGCTAGTTCATCATAATGCCTTAATTTCTGCTTACAAGCATCACTATTTGGGAGAATGTAATAGCAACGAAATACAGTTTAAACAGTAATCAAGACAGAATATATAATTACTCAAAATACACAGAATAAAAGAATGCAACCTGTTTTTAAGAGAGAAGAAAATCAGTAGAGACAGAACTAAATCTATACCTCTACATATGCCAACAAGTACAAAATAGATTCTTTAAAAATATAGTGTTACTTAAAAGTCATGTATTTAAGGCTGGGGAGAATGCTCAGGGGTTAAAGCTTTTGACTCACAGATACCACGCAAAATTTAGATCCCAGATCCCATGTAAAAATTCTGGAAGGAAATGGCAGAGTCGTTTGTTTTCAATTCTGGAAACAAGATCGGAAAACCTCAAAGCAAAACAATAAGGAAATAGAATAATCTGGGATGATTCCTAAAGTCACTCGTGGGCCAATGCAGGCACATATATGCAAATGTCTTTTTCTATACCCACACATGCACACACACACATGCACACGCACGCACATGCATGCACGTGTACAAAATATATATATATAAAAGCTCATAAAAATATATATTTAATACATCTTGTAAAATATGCACATCATCTTCAGGATAATAATTGTGACATTATAACAATAATAGGAATATTACTATGGGATAGCTTAAAAGATATAAAGAGATTTATCTTGTTCATGTATTTGCATACTCATTCTTCCCAAATAATGCCAATTGTACAAGACATCAAATCAAAACAGCAGTTGTTGTTAATTCTTATTCACAGATTTTAAAATTGTTACTAAACCTGAGTGAAAAATAGATTTGATAAGAATAAGATGATGATGGGGCAAGGATAAAAAAATGTGTCTGGACCTTAAACTTAACATCAAGAGTTATTATGACAATTAACACAGTTGTTCTCAGAGGAGGGAGAAAGGGAGAGAAGGAGGGAGGGAGGAGGAAGAGAGAAAGAGAGAGAGAGTGAGAGAGAGAAAGAGATTCACTGTTTATTAGAATCCTTTGAAAAGCATTTACACAATCACTGAATTAATGAAAGAGCTGTCATTCCAGTGTTATAAACAAAAGATGGCTTCAAAAACTAATATTGAACCAACTGGGAATCTGTATTCAGCAATATTCCCACATTTCTGAGTATATACAAAATTATTCCAAATATTACATAGATCTCAATGTGCAAAGTTTAACACCGAACTTTCTCAAAAAAGAGATTATCCCTTTGAAATCAGAGGACAAACAAAGATTTACCAAACAGATTATAAAAGCATGGATTCTGAAGAGATATAATGTTAAAAAATTAGCAGTCTGTTGAGCGGGGTGGGGGTGGGGGTGGAGCCTGTGAATCCCCGGGCAGAGTAAACAAGGAGGAGGTAGAGGCACTCCATGGTGGTTCCCGAATTTGCCCGTGGTTCTACACACACATACATACACACACGCATACATGCACAATTGAATAAATAATAAATACAAAAAAGAAAATGTAAAATAAAAAAATAGAAGGATTAAGGGAAAACCTTCCTTTATAAAAGCCCTCTCTCATGTCAAATAACCCATTGCCTCAAATATTAAATCTTAAACACTCCACCTCCCAACACTGCTATAATAGTAAATACCTGATGATATTTGGAGGGATAGACAACACTTAAATTGTAGTACTGGACCATTTATCCCCTTCCCTGGAATTCTTGAAATAGTTGATTGACTTAATCCACTTACAGAATATTCATTATCAAGAAATTTTTCCATGGATTATTTAGGTGTGATAAAGTAGATATGCACTTTGTTACAAGAGATCAATATTTGAGCAGCCTGTAAGGAACAGAGTTTGAGAACTCACTAAAGAAAGTTGTGAAGACTTATGTCATGTCACATTGTGGACACATGTAGACACACCTCCTTTCTAATATGATGATGAGATGAAAGGTGTAATGTTGGAGAGTTTGATATTTCTCTTCTTTTCTCAGGATCTCATCCTTTGGAAACTATATAGATCCAGAAGACCATCCTCTAAATTATCTCTTCTGTGTGTAGTAAGACTTAAAACTGAAAGCCCAGCAGAAGACCTGAAGTAACGTCTAATGAAATTTTATAATGTTTGAAATATCATAAAGCAAATATGATTCAATACTGCACTTAAAGTAGTAATTTTACAACTGAAGTCACTTTATTTATAATCTCTAAATATTTTTGTATTGATTATGTTTTGAGTTGCAACCCTCTTTTCAACTCTCTTTATGAATAGCTGGTACCACAAGGTAAATTTTAAAGTGGAAAGGGTCTGTGAACAAGAATCTGCTCCTTATACATTCCTGAATTTTGCTTTGTCTGTAAAGATTTGTCTCTAAAGATTTGTAGATCCTGTAGTTCAGAAGAGAAGAACTTCCCAAGTGAATAAAAGAAAAACTTCATATATACAGAAGCCATATGGAATAGAAAAAACAGAATAAGCTTGATAGATGAGTTTTACTGCATTGATATAAGTATGCATTTTACTCTATTTTGAGCAATCTAGAATATAAAAAATTAGAAAAAGATTCAATATTAAGATGTGATAATATTTTTTCATGGTATGTTGAACTTAATAGCTGAATGATTAATGCTGACCAGTTGTTCATTACCAAAGGGTACACATTAGGTAACAATATAGTGGGTTCTCATATTATTCTTGCTCATTTTGAAAAATAAGCATTCATGATATGCCTTCAGAGAGTCTAGTAAAGAGGATATTTTTATAATATAACAGAAATGATTGATTTTTTTCTACAGAAGTTATCAAATGTTTGGTTTTTGGATGTGTGTGTGTGTATGCGCATGTGTGTGTGTGCATGTGTGTGTGTGTGCATGTGTGTATGTGTGTATGTATGTATATGTGAGGTGCATATGTATTTTTATGTGGTTCTTCACATAAATGTGTATAGATGAAGGGCAGAGGTCCATGTTGGGTGTGTTCCTTGAAAACACCCCATGTTAGTTTTTGAGACAGGGTGTCTCACAAACTTGGGAGTCCATTGATTTGGCTCAGTTTGCCAGTGAGCACCAAATATTCCAAATATAGACACATTTCTTTGCCCAAAAACTTTCTAGTATAAAAGCTGTTACAAAATTTCAATAAAAAGGTTCAGATTCACTCAACTCAGAGTTGTGTGTGTCTGTTTCCCCATCTGCCAACTCTTTGCCCACTTAGTTGGGAGGGGCCGGGGGGTGGTGAAGCCCTGGATTCAAGGTTGCAGTTTGGATTATTATATTATATTATATTAGGAATGAATATCTGCATTCATATGTGAAATGTAGTAAATGTGAAATATATAATATACTTACTTACAGGTAATAAATGCCTGATCAATGGCACTATCTGAAAATATTATGTTCTACATTCAATGAAGACATTCGGGTCTTCACATTCTCAAAAAATGCAGTTGCAAATCCAGCTATAAACTGGAGAAGATACTATATTCACATTTGCTTGATGTATTTGACTATGTCTCTTATTCTTTTATACAAACTATTTAAAATGTTCTAAGCATAAAAGTTTATTTATGTATATTTAGTGTATCATGCTTTCATTTTAATATTTCAGGGGCCATGAATTTAGCATTTCTCTGGTTCAGAGGGCTCCATTTTAGCATAAAATGTTCTTCCATATTATAATTGTGACTCTTTTTAATTACCTCAACCTTTCTTACAATAGTTTGCTTCAATTATAAAGTGGTATAGGCATAATTTATGTATATTTTTATTTTTTAATGTCACATTTCATAATTCAATGTACTCTTAATATTATAGGACACTATAAAACATTCAAGATACCAAATCCATTTGATTTGAAGCAAGACATAAGTAAAATTTAATCAAGGATACTTGAATGGAAGCAAGACATAAGTCAAAAATAATCAAGGATAAATAGGTAGTGATGTAAAACATAGTGAAGCCACTGTTTTATGACAGTTTCATGTTCATTTATCCATTATTAAAATGATGATTCTCAGTATTTACCCCATTTTCAACATATACAGAAAGTTTAATGATGATTTTTTAGTATTTACCCTCTTTTCAACATATACAGAGAGCTTTTGCTTTTAGTTAAATAGTTAAGTAAACAAAAGCAATTTTCTCTAGAATGTGAAGTAGTTATGAACAAAGTCATAAATATTTCAAAAGTGAGAAAGTTTTATTCTTGTAAATCAGTTTGTGTACCTTTCTCCTTCCGTCAAATCACAGTGCTTTTTAAAGTTCTTTCATTTGACCAAGGGAAAAGTAATGATGAGCAGAAAGAAAATGAAAAAAGTGTGAGTAGCATTACTTGAAGTTACATCTGCACAAAAGGTTATTGCTTTATCAAGATAGTTTTTCTTAATTTGCTACCAATCCTAGACTTTTTGATCTAAAACAAATCCTTATAAAAAAGGAATTACTTGTCCATAGAAGAAAATGTCATCCTTACTATTGTATAAGATTTACTTTGGAAAGGGATTATACAGGTAACTTTTCTTCTTTCTTATATTCTTCCAACACACATGGGTTGCATGGACACTCAACAGGTGCAAACTGTTCCTTCTTTCCTGGGTTATCACATGACAGGTTGATGGTCCTTTGCCATAGTCTATAGTCAGTCATTGCCATATGAATTCTTAGCTCCTCATTTAAAGAACAACCCTGAATCTGGATTTGCTGTTTAGTTTGCTTTGGTATAATAGAATGAGGAGGAAATGAGAGTTTGGCAGATCTGAGTCTAACCTCACCTTGCATCTGCTCTCTTTCAACTGTCTTCCATACTCTGCCATCACCTGTGAGAGCATGACTGGATTATAATACCCACAGGAAACCAAGTCCTTTTAACAGACTCGGGGGAGGTCAGCTCAAATAAGCACACAGGAAACTCAACTATGCAGTGTATTTTGAAGTCCAGCAATGCAATATTTTTGGCTTTATTCATTTTCTTAAGATGGCTTTGGCATGACATGCATATGAGTGTGTGTTTATGTGTGTGTGTGTGTGTGTGTGTGTGTGTGTGTGTGTGTGTGGTGTGTGTGTTCATGTGCATGTGTGCATGCTTTGTGGGACCTGACAAGAATCTTCCTCAATAATTTTCCACTATATTCGCTGAGGCATGGCCTATCAGTTAAACCTAGAACTCACTGATAAGGATATCTTGCTCCAGGGATATGTTTCCTCATTCTGAGTGCAGAAACCATAAATGAATTGCTATATCCACATGGCATTTGCATGAATGTTGGATATTTTAATGCTGGATGTTGGATATTTTAATGCTAATGTTCATGTCCGCTTGTATAACAAGCAATTTAACTGCTCTGTTATTCCCACAGTCCCCGGATATAATTTTATAAAATGTATTTGTTTTAAATAAAAACACTTACACTTAATACCACAGTTCTTTGGCACCAAATTGAATTGTCAGGGAGTAGGAATATAATTTATTTCTGAGCAGAAGTTGTCAAAAGTCAGTTTAAACTAACCATTAAACAAAACTTTGGACATCTGTGTTGTCATCCTGGCGTTTTGTCCCATTTATAGAAAACAGACAATATAGAGTTGCAGAATTAGTGAGTGAACAGTTAATAAAAATTCACTTCAATTGAATATTTCTGTTTGGCCAGTAACGAACCCTGACCTCAGATCTTTGAAAATGACTTCTAATTATGACAGCCATAGGCAGCATGTTATAAGAAGCATTTCATCCGCAATGATAATCCGTTGCTGAGATGTAGATACTTTTATCAAGTCTAACTTTAGTTAATTACACTGGATTATTTGCTAGGATTCTATGTCAGCACTTACTGCTTCACCTAGCACTTTCTGTTAAGCATTTCTTCCCTTAAAGCCCATGAACTAGCCTCTTTCAGCTTCAAATTTTTCATCTGTAGCTTCCCCTTTCCTGTCAGCTCGTAAAACTGAAGAGACTCAGGGCCTGGCTCTGGCTTATTTTTTGGCTTGAGAATGTACTGGTTGCTTTAATCTCCCCAAATCTGTCAGATAACTCCAAATAAGTCGTAAAGTTGTTTTAGTTTCTTTTCATTAGTAACTTCACTGGAATAGCCCTTTCAGTTTCCTGCAAGAACATGTTCTTTTTATTCAACACTTGGCTGTATATTTCAAAATTTCTAGATTTGGGGCAATTTCAAGTCTGTGTAGATTCAGACTGTGAGAAACTTGTGATTCTTCACATCCTTTAAATACTTATAGGTTACTGTGTGACTAATTTCAGTAGGTTTTGTCATAAGGTCAGGAAGGTTCAAGGAGAAAGATAGATTGGCTTTTTGGAAGGTTTGCCAATTAAGGTTGCTGGTGCCACAAACAACTGACAATACTAACATCAAAGATCAATATCACCAGATTTAATAATGAAACAGTCTAAAGTATTTTATAATTACTGAAATGTGATGCTGAGACATATGCTCTTGGAAAAATTATGCCTGTAGATATGCTTGATCCAGGTTTAGCACACATTTGCAATGTAAGAACAAATCTTACTATCTGCAAAGCACAAACAATTTTTGACTTCAAATGTTTCCTGATTATTATTTAGAAGTGAACATTTTATGGTCCTTTTTAAAAATATAAATGCCCCTCCTTAAACTAAATATATGCTATAGACTAATGTATTTTATAAGTCATCCTGTTCTAGAAAAAAATTATGATTTTAAATTAATTTAAAAAATATTGCAACAATTTGCCTGCATGATGGCTGGCAAAATCTCCATCAAATGGCTTAAGGGAACAGGGGTTTATTCTCTTATGATAGTCTGATTAAAGTTCTTAGTTCAGTTGGCAGGAGAATATGCTTCATCACCAAAGGGCTGAGGGATACTGTCCACACCATCTCCACATAATGGCTGAGAGAGGGACAATCCTTATTTTCTAGACCAGCATGTCTAACTAAGTATACACAAGGATGCCAACTTTCAAAACCAGCTCTCTGTATTGTATTCACCTGTCCAGGGCTAGGCCCACCCACCATTGGTTGGGTCTTCCCATCAATTAGACAAGCTCCTGCACATTTGATCTGGGCTTAACCCAATGGTAACTATCTACAAACGTGTCCAGAACTTAAATCCTCAACCACTAAGTTGACACCTGTATCTAACTATGACAAATATATATTATATTTATTTGCAAAGGAATATTTCAGTCATTTTCAAGATTTTCACAGAAATATATAATCTAAGAAATATATAAATTCTTAGATTTAAAAATAAGGAAATATGAAATGTAAAATAAAAAAATCAACCACAAAACAGCAAAAGTGATAATTTGCCAAAGAATAGCATAAACATCCACAAAAGGATAATTAGAAATTAAGAAGGTGATATTCTTTGGGGAAAACATGTGATATCCAACTTGACAGAATAAGAAAAAAAAACTCCAATATCTTGGAAACCTTGTATTGGTAATTGAAAGCCTTGCTAAGACTGGAAAAATCAGACATGATCTTAAGTTTAGTTTTAGTAATGTCATACATAGAAGTAACAGCTAAAAGTGTTTCTGAAGTTAGGATATTAGAATGATATTGATATATTAGTACATATGTAAAAAGTAAAGAATTGTAATGAACTGATTTAAAAACAAAACTCAGTCTGGACAAAAGCAGACCTGTGGACAGGTAGGACGGAATAGGCTCAAGGGCATACCACTCACTGCTGAACTATTGTTACTCATAGATTGGGGAAAGAGGAGCAATACTTTGAGTGCACCAGTCTACAATACATGTATTCAATCTAATGCTCCAAAGAATGATTTGGTTAAACTGAGGATCATAAAACAAAGCCAAAAGTTCTAAATTTTGGAAAGGGACTGGTATTGAGGAAGGGAGAGGGGATGTTGATAGGTATGGAATGTGAGTATGGAAGAGGATGCTCTGGGAGATGGAAGGGAGGAAGCAGTAGGGGCCAGAAGATGGGAGAGAAGGAGGCAGGGTGAGAGGAAGAGAGGAGGAAGGGGGAAGAGTGCAATGAGGATGATGAGGAAGGGGAAGGGAGAAGGAGAGGAGGGGAGTACCTATTGAGCTTGTATGATTAGGCAAAAATAAAATGAGTAATAAAAAAAGAATATGGAAGAGAGACTAATCAGATTGTATTTTATATATATAATATATATGAATAATGTATGTATTATATGTGTATATATTGTATATGCATACATTCCACAATATATTGCATATTATATGTAATATGTGATATATATGAAATTGTCAAAGAAAATACTCAATATAAAACCACACATGAGTTCAGTTATGTATTCAGTAATTAATATTGGATAGCCAAAATCAGTGATGTAGATATTCACCAAATCACAAATCATACCAGTGTAGCTCACAATAGCAAATGAGTGGTTAGTGGCTTTGTTTTTTAAAAAAATATTAATTTATTTGTTTATTTATTTATTTTGAGCACATGTGACAGGGCTGTGCAGACCATAGTCATTTCTACCTGATATTTTTAATGTGGGACCTGGGATCAGAAGTCAGGGCCTCCTGCTTGTGAGGCAGAGTCTTAACCACTGAGTGGCTTTATTTTTTGTGCAATTTGTCCTTTCTGTGACTTCTTACTCACTGAGTCTTCTTCCAGAATCTGGGAGGTTTCTTTTACATATATTTATGAGGCCACTTTTACTTGAGAGTTGGTTTTACTACATTTCTAATGTTAAACAATCTTTTCTTTTGGTGTAAAAAAAATCAATTTAGCCATGATGATTTCTAAATATACTGTAATATACAATGTGCTAATATTTTATATACAATCTTTATTCAGTAAGATTGGTTGACAACAATATAATATTCTTTTGTCCAGAATGAGTATCACCATTCTAAAGGTCTCATTCAATATCTGTTCCTTACTTTTTCCATATAACAAAATCTGTTTTGGATGTTATGGATGCATTTTTTCTTTTTTTTTAATTTACAAAGATATTAAGTATTCATCCCAGCTTCTTTCCCTCCTCCCTCCCTCCCATCTCTCCCTTCCCTTCACCATTCCCTCTCACTCCCATTTACCTTTCTGTCTGTATGATTTCACGAACCCAGGGATTCACTCTAGTTTGTCTACTCCTGTGGAGGCTCAGACCTCTGAAGTATATCAAGTTACCTCTCTTCAGGCCACCCCACTGATATGTGCCTTTCCCTTCTTCTATCCAGTTTTAGACCCAAAGATTTTCACAATGAGTTCCCATTCCATGGGTATAATAACAGCTACCTACAGAACATTTTAATCTACCGCCTTCCTATCTATAGGTTTATTGGCTGTCTTCCCTACTGACCTTTCCCTTCCTTTTTTTTTAGGTTCTTGCTCTAGTTTACAGCAAAATTCTGACAAGTGGGTCTTGAATCCAATCAGGAAGATGTTGATTTTTCCTTTGGTACTCATGCCACTATTACATTGGTGGTCACCTGTTGCCATGGTGATTTATACAGCAGCTTCTACAGTATTTCTCAATACTGTGTAAGTATCAACTTCTCAGAGAAAGTTCTCAGACCATTTCCAGTTGATCTGTGATCCATTTGTGTTGTATCCTCAGTAATAGGGTCTTACTGACAGTTTTTGGAGAGCATTTATTTCTCAAATGGATATAAGTCATTTATAAGTCTGATTGGTTTGTGATTTGCAGCATAGCTCAGTGCCTAAAATACTTGCTGATCAAATTTGATAGTCTGAGTCTGAATCTATGTAGAGGTAGAAGGAAAGAACTGACTCCACAAAGTTGTTCTCTGACGTCCACAAACATGCTGTAGCATGTGCTCCTCCTCTTCTTCCTCCTCCTCCTCATCCTCCTCCTCCTGCTCTCTCTCACTCTCTTTCTCTCTCTCTCTCTCTCTCTCTCACACATACACACACACACACACACACACAATACCTCCACAATTGTAGTAATAATAGTAACAAACTGTTCTTTCAGGGTATTTTTTTTACAAGGGATGGACAGGAAACACCAGAGTGTCAGCTAATACTCTAAATGGTTTAGTATATTTTTTTCTCTATAATTTTGAGGCAGGTTTATAAATTGGATGAATCTAAGATAATCTAAGATTTATACTTACTGGTATGATATTCATTTCAATGTGTTTCATCTATTATTATTTAAAAATAGCCATTGCATAAAAATAAAGTGTATTTAAGTCTTATTCCAACTATCATTTTTGACATAGAATTGAATACATGCTTTTTTATTCTTGCACATATTTAATTTTCTTGGTAAAATTAAAGCTCTCCCATGATATATCATCATCTTTAAGACAAAAGAATGAGCAGAATGGTGTTTATAGCAGAACTCAAGGTAGTTAAAACTTAAGGTACTTAAAAATAATAGCATGAGGGATCATAAATCCCCCCTCTGTTCTGTCACAGTAGTGTTTGCATATGCTGTGAGATTTAAGACTGTGTGAACAGTACTTTACTATCTCACCCTGGAATCTTCTCCTTTGCTCTTCTTGGTTGCAACTCACCTTAAATAAGCTTTTATGGCCATTTCTAGTCATCTTCACACATTTCCTTCTGATTTGCTTTCAGAATCAGCTTTTCACCAAAAATGGCAATTTAAGAGCATCATGGTTATTTTCATCCCCTTCCTGACTTAGCAAAGCTTAATATAACTGATCACATCATCTTCCTTAATGTACTTTTTCAATAAACCTCTACCGATTTCTTCTAAACTGGTAGCTACTTCTCAGCTTCCAGTCCCAATTCTTCTCCCTTATGTCTCTACATCTGAAGATCCCAGGACTTGTTTCTAGGAAGGTTTTGCTCTGTATTGTGTATATACTCAAAGTATATATTGACTTACTCATTTCACAAGCTTGAATTCCTGAATTGGCATTCACTTCCAAACACTTCATTTAGCTACTGATCATCTCTCCTAAGATACAATACAAGCTTTGTAAACAAAGTATCTTAAATCTGACCATCATTAGTGCAGTACTGGCCCCCTCAATAATCATTACTGGTAGTTTTTTTCTTGGAAACTGTCATGATTAAAGCTGATCAGATCAGAATATCTTGAGACATATTGCAATGATAGATACCTGTCTTCCAGTTTCTATTTTTTCATTTATAAAGTTGCAGACTCTTCTATATCCTCATTTTAAATGGCATTTAAATCCTAACTCAAAGGCGCCTTTCACATACTTGTGTTTGGGTCTTCCCCAGTGTCATATGAATAAAAGTGAAATATACAACTTCAGTTTTGCATTTCTAAAATTGATGTTTCATTTCTGCATTTTTTTTCTTCCTTTCCTTAAACTGGAAACTGATTTCAATTTTGTGGCTTTCCTGCCTTGTCAGACGTTTTCTGAATGGGAGGCTTTCCTTAGCAGCCTCTCTGGCCTCAGGCAAGAGTGCTCCTCCCCCAGCATACTCTGGATTCTTTGATAGAGCTGCTGTAACTTTTGCTTCTTAGTGACAGCAATTATAATTTTCTACTGTCTTCTGATACAACATACTGGCCTGACTTTTCCAAATTATTTTTGTCTTTTCCAATATAATGTATTCAGAATTTTCCTTCTCAAGCAGGATTTGTTTTTCCTCCAAGAGTATACATGGGAGTTTGGAGAAAATCTTGTATGTTGCAACTGAAGACAAGGTAAATGTTCCTATCCTTAATAAAACTTAAGGATGCTGATCAGTTTCCTTCTATGCAGTTTGTTCGTTTGTTTGTTTGTTTGTTTGTTTCTGTAATGGGAAACAACTCCCCATGTCAAGATCACATTAAGGCCAAAATGGAGATGCCTTACTCTGGAATCTCATCAACTCTATCATCCATCACCTGCCACTGGATCTCAGTGGTACCAATGCCAGGTCATTCACTTCCTTCCTTTAAAAAAATCTGTAATTAGAAGTGGAACAGGATAGAATTGGGTAGTAAAAGCTGAAAATACCTCTTCATTGCATTCATGTTTGAAAATGCCAAAGAATAAAAATCTATTTTTCCCATGACTATCTGAGTGAGTTGCCTCAAAACATTGTCATATGATTTACTTGTGATTGAACAGGTTTGGTCTCACCAGTCAGGGAGGATATAAGGACTGGCAGATAGGCAAATGGGTCATTGACCAACCTACACACACACTGCTGTGTCCTACTCCTATTCTTCCATCTACCTTTGAGTCTCCTCTTATATTAAGATCTTCATTTAAACAGTCTTTTATCTTTGGTTAGGAGGTGACCTTCGATACCAATTGGGATGCAGCCAAGGGCAGTGCAGGAAAAAGAAAACTGAAAACAACAACAAATTATAATTCAGTACACCAAAGACCGTACGTTAATCACCTGGAACGAGACCAGCCGAATCTCTCCCCATCTTAGAGCTCAGGGAACCTTGCAGAAGAGGAGGCAGCAAGATTGTAAGAGCCTAAAGATGGGGAGGACCAACAATACGCAAAATACTCCACACAAGTTAAGGCTACAGCAGCCAGAATTAGACTTTGCCTGACCTGCACAATAGCTGACATGTCAACAACCCCCAAAATATAGTATGGATTACAGGGGAGAAAGCTCCAGGCAGTGAGATTCTTAGAGACAAGGGATTAAAAAAAGCCACAATTATAACAGTTCTACTTTTGTCATATATTTTTTTAGCCCCTGTACTTGTTCTGTCTTTTCCATACAGTGATCACTACTTGATGCAGTAGAAATTTTACTACTTACATTGCTTATTTTCTACCAGCTACCATTCAAAAGTTATTTTGATGAAGACAACGGATTTATTATTCTGATCATTCATCAGATGAGGTACACAATAGGTGCTCAGTAAATAAACATTTTTGAAGGAGTAAGAGAACCAATGGCCTATTTAATCTTAGCTCTGTGTCTGTCATGTATTAAGAAGTACAGCATCTGTTCTAGAATATTGGATTACCCCAAGTCCCAGTTGTAGGCAATTGTACCGTGTAGTTCAGACTTCGTTTCTGGCTCCCAACATTTCAAATTTAGCTTTGTTTCAATAATGGACTCTTTCAGGGATGTTTGAGGTTTTAAAAGTTATAGGATCAACTTTCTTTTCCACTTTATTGTAATTTTTGATTTATTTATATGTGAATCCTCAGTTCCCTGAGGCAGTTTGAGCCCAGGTCTTTATTGAACATCTTGTCATAAAAGTCCCTCCTCTTCTGGACCATTCAGGTCCTGTTGCGGTGATTCTATGCTTTCATGCCACACCTACCATGAGCATCATCTGATTTCTGTACTTGGTGTTTAGACCATTCGAGGAAAAGGTATTCAGAAAGGTATGTTCTTGAACATTTAAGCCTTTATACTATTTCCATTGTATGTGTCTATCTACTCAGAGTTCCCTGAGATAGCCTAGGTTTATTTGATAGGGGAAAAATACAGCAGAACTTATCATCTCATCATGATGAAGCAAAATAATTTGGAATTGAATAGTTGTTCATTCCTACAAATGATTTTAAAACATTTAATTACGACAATTAGACAGATAGATAATGTTAATTTTTCGGCTTGGAAGATTTTTTTTTCCCTAACGGTCTGGGGCAATCTTTAGACACAAATTTAGCTAAATATTTACCTGACAATCTAAGATGTTCTTTTGTACAAATTACCATAAAATGACAAATATAGAAAGTTTATACTTTACTGTCCTGCCCTCACCTCATTTAGGACCACAGGCGTAAGAGCAAAATACTCTATACTGGGCAGCCCAGGCCCTTTATCTTATTACACTTAAGATAACATAAGTAAATTCTTCTTTCATAGATAAGCCTTCAAACACATTGTGAAAACAATGCAATTTAAAGCATAGAAATACCAGGTGCTATTTTGAGTCAATGAACATAATTAATGAAATTTCAGCCTTTCTCTTGTTCAAACTCAGGCTTTATTGAAGCAAATAATGTTTGATATACCTACCTGATGAAAACTTTATTTTGAAGTAATTTTAATCAGTAAATTAAATGTACATATATGCCATTAAATAAATTATGTAAATAAAATCTGATCATTTAAATTGGAATCTACATGTATAATTTGGAAATAATTTTACCTACATTACATTATGTGAAGCAGTGGCTTATTCTAGAGTTTGTACATTTGTATTTTATGAGATAATAGTATGGTTTGATGCAATAAGAAAGTGAAATCTGCCTTTTCATGACATGATTAAAAGAACCCTTGGATGTACGGCTCATCAGTTAATGACTATTGGCGATTTGGTGGATTTTGACATTGTAAGAAACGTGATATTCTTCTCTTATTTAATGAAAAGAACCATTCTTGAATTAATTTGTCTTGGAGTGAAATTCAAAAACTTAAATATATGAGACAGAAATAAATTATCAAAAATATGCTTTCATAATTCTGATGAATCTAGAAGATTGTTTCTTTAGTTTCAAAATTTCTATGGTTTTCTATGGTCAGGTAAAAACTTACTTTAATAAGAGGAATAAATACTTCATAGGAAGTGGTATATTTTTCATGGGCTACTGTTTATAAATTGATAAAAATGCTTGGTGAATTTATAAATTATTTCTATATTTAATTTTTTACATTAAATCTTTTTTTACAGTGCATGTCTTTAGTGCTATCCCTCTTTTTCCCCAAGTGGCTAAAAAAAACATTATTTTGCTCTAAATACTCTTTGCTCTAAAAATATTCTTAAAATCCCATGTTTAATCAGAAATAAAGTTAATTACACAGTGACAATTTCATTTTTCCAAATTACATTACCCAACAGCACTAGTATCATTGTAAAGATTTTCTTTACAAGACTTAATATTTTAAGACTTGTAAAGACTTCATCAGTATCAGGAAAAGGTTGTATTTATTATTTGTTCTTAAATTTCTTTAGTAGGTTCATATTTGTGGTGATGGATTGTTTTTACTAGTTAAGTGACAAAAAGATGGCATCTGGCTAGTCTGAAATGTTTGATGACCTAAGAGAAAGCTTTTCATCTTACTAGTAATTTGTGGAAGTCAGACCTCATTCCTTATCATGACTGACAAGAAAAAGGAAGACTGGGGCAACAGAGCATTTTTAAAAACACTGCTTCATACCAAAGTGACCAATCTTCCAAACCCAGGAAGGGTATCTTTGGGTAATTGGTTGCTAAAAATAATACAGGTAATTTTTTGAGATATAGTAATGTGCCATTATTTTTTGTTCTTTCTTGATTATGATATTTCTCTTTTTCAGTTAAGGACATTCATGGCTCCATGTACATTTGTGTTTTATTCAAACAAAGTAAAAATAGAGCTCTTGCACACATTATGATTTCCCCAATGAATTTTTATTTATTCATAGCTAGAAATTTTTTTGAAAATGATCTTTATTGAAAAAGAAGCATGGGATTCTAAATTTAAACATAGTTAAACTAAAAATAAATTTTTGGAATATAAGTAAAGAGTTAACGGGGCTGGAGAGGTGGCTTGGGGCTTAAGCCTCTGCCTTGAAGGCAGAAGAGTTCGGATCCTAGACCCCACGTATAGACACCGGGCGGAAGCGGGGGCAGCCTGTGTTTCTGGTCCTAGTAGGGCGGAGCCTGTGAATCCCGGAGCAGAGTAAACAGGAGGAGGTGGAGGCGTTCATGGTGGTTCCCAAATTCGTCCGTGGTTCTACACTCACAGACACACACACACACACACACACACACACACACACAAACACACGCATACATGCACAATTGAATAAGTAAAAAAAATTTTATAAAAAGTTAACAATAATTCAGATTATAGTTTAAACAGATTCAACCAGTATGTTAACCTTAGAGAAGTAGAAGGTAAAAAGTATAAGGACAAATGACAAAAGTGCATGAATTAAATCTAGAGAGCCAAAGAAGACTTTAATGCCATTCATCTGAATTGGCACTCATTACCATGTCTGATGTATTTGCAGGGACTGAAAAGAAGGCCATCACTGGTTAGAAATTTTAAGGACTACATAGCATTATTTGACCAGTGTAAAAGATAAGCTAGATGAACCACATGGTTATAGATCTTGATTCATGACACCCCGATTATAAGTGCCATGAAGTGCAATGAAGTAGTAAACACAGAGTATGAGAGATTTTAAAAAAGATATATTCTTTTTTGGCCACATCTGAGCAATCTGGTATTTATTCTGAAGGGTAAGGGGGAATAAGCCAATACCTTTGAGAGAAGGAAGCAGCAATGAGGGTAGGAGTTTAAACTCAAAGAGAACTTAAAATCTATGTAGCAACATTTAATGAAGTTTCCTTTTAAATGGCAGTAATTTAGAACTATGCAGGCAAATTCTGCCTTCATGTAGTGATGTTCCTGCTGAAGGTGATACAGATTGTAGCTTTCCATGCTGCACTCTAGAGCAACATGCTAATTCTGTCTGTAGTTCCAAATCACTTATAAGAAACCATAGCAAATCCTTCCAGGTCACCAAACTCTGAAGATTAGCATTTGGAACATACAGTCTGTTCACTCTGATGAAGATTGACCTGTTGGCCTTTTCTTGAGGATTAGCTGGACCAACATCAGTCACAGGCACTCACAAAGATAACATTTTGACAACTTCTACTCAAATTACCATTTTTCTGAAACTACTATATCTGGATAGATTTGCAGCCTTTGCTTTCTTTTCCTTAGATACTTAGAATTGACTAATGTAAGCACTAAACTTAGTCGTGTATGCATTGGGTCATAAATACTCAAACAGCTGACCTGTTCATTCAGGACAGTGCAACATTTAAGAGGTCCTTAGTATGTTCTCCAAATTTTCATTTTTCATCAAGGAGCAAAATAATGCTCCTTAAATATATGTTGATTGATAATTTAAATAGAGCCATGCAGGTAACACCTGGAAACATAAATGTAAACAGCAAATAGTCTCTGTTAGCTCATACATATAAATTCTTTTTGCATACATTTACTCATACAATCACACATATAATTTACATGCATGTACACAACCATACTCAGGCAGGAATACCAATATATTACACAACAATCACAACAACGTCACATTAGAATTTATCTTTATTGATAAAAATATGGATAATGAATTTATACAGTTCCTAATTATCTTTTGCAAATACATGAGGTAGTTTTGAAAAAAAATTATTTTCTCTTCATTAGGAAATAAATACCTTTTGTTTTAAGCTCAATTCCTCCATAAAGCAGTCCCAGGTAGAAGGAAGGATTGTCAAGTTTATCTGTTAGATGAACTTATAATAAACTGAAGTCAGGGGAAGGAGAATCCTTTTCAAGATGCATCTTGGAACTTCTAGCCACTTGGGCACAGAGAGTCTCTCCAGGAGCACATATAGATAGTATTCAACAATGGGCAACAAAGCAAGGGATGCAGATAGACAGCTGGGGTAGTTGCCTATCAACTCCTATTTTCATTGGCTGAAAACTTTTTCTAGAAGGACATGGATTTTTAGAGCTTGCTATCTATATTACATTACATTATATTACATTACATTGTATTATTTATTATGAAAGCTATCCAGGAAGTCTTTCAGCAAACATTTCAGTCCAAACTACTGACAACTTTAGGGAAGTACATGTGTTCAGAAATGCTGGCCTGGTGAAAATTGAAGGAAGCAGAACTAAGGAGAAGGAATAGAGTGGACTAAGAATCATAGAAGAAATTATTGAATACTTTAAAACAACAGAAAGGAAGTCTGCATGGTCTGTGGAGTGTTACTAGGAACAAGGTATAAAATAGGGATAGAAAATTTCTTTAATGAAAGATTGCATAAGACTTTGCTGGCCATGTTTAGGAATTGGCTTTGTTCCAAAAGGCAACAAGGAGGTATTATTCAGTTTCCAGCAGGAAAGGTCATTAAGTTTTAAGATCACCCTTGCCATTCTGTGGATGAAGGATGGAGCAGAAAGCAAGCACACAGAAAAAGGAAATGATGGCAATGGAGGCTTTTGCAGTCTAGGATGTAGGTGACAGTGAATTCTATTTCAGCAGAAATGGAGAAAAGTGAATAATTTTGAAATGCACATTGGAAGTGAAAGTGATACATTATAATGAGAAACAAAATGAAGAATGCATTTTTTTCTGATTTGTTATAGAACAAAGAAGATAATTTTCACATACGTGGGGAAGACAGAAAGGATAAAGATAATATCTAGAGTTCAGGTTCAAAAACAAATGTGAAATGCTTTTAATGTGTCTGAGAAGTGAGAGAATATGATGTAACACTGCATTAGAAATGTAACATATCAAGTTAGGGAGCATTTTTCTATAAATCATCTGAGTATTTCAGATGCTACTATTCGTTTTTCTGGCACATCAAGTGTGAGAAGAGAAAAGGAGTCCTAAGATCTGAATCAGAAAATCAAAAGCAAAGAAGAAATTTCACAAGTATGTATTTTTTCTTCATTTCCCTAGCGGAAAGTTTGCTGTGATAAAATATTTTCTCAAAACTCAGTACTTCAAGTTTTCTTATTGCATTGTAATTAGTGTTTCCTGTCCACACACCTTGAATTAATGCATGGCATGCCCTAGGGAAATTAGGTATTGCTGGAGAGCGAGTAAAAGAGATACAGAAAATAGTGGTCTTGAAATTTTTAATTAATTTTTTATTGTTTTTCCTAATTATACAAGCTAAATGAACAGGTGTCCTTGCAACTTTCCTTTCTCTCTTCCCCTTCTCCTCCTTTCCTTCTCTCTTCTGTTGGTACATCCAACCTGCTCCCTCCCATCCTCCTGTCCATCAGTTTATAAGGGTCCCAGGATTTCCTCTGAATCATCTACTTTAGTGGGGGTTCAGGCCTCAGTGGCAGACCAGTGGTCCCTTCCTTGTGCTTTCCTCTAATATTGGTACTCCCCTACATCTGTCCAACCCATGCCCCTAAGAATTCTAATGCTTGAAATCATCTCCCCTGAATTCTCACTGGTCTATGGGAACATGTTGACATGTCAGCCATTTGCAGGTCTGATATGGTTAAATCTCATTGCAGTGAGTTCCTGGCTGCTGCTGCCCTGTCTTGAGTGTAGTCCAGCAATGCAGCTCCTCATATTTAGGCTCTTACTGTCTTACTGACTCTCTTCTGCAAACTGATCCTGTGCTTTAGGATTGGGAGAGAGTTGGCTGACCTAGTTGCACGTACTTGTTGGTATTCTGCATTATGGTTGGCTGTTGTTTTCAATTTTGCTATTCTTGAACTGCACAAGCCTGCATGGTCTCTGGGTTTTGAAGTGCTCTCCTGTCGAAAGATAAAAATCTGCTGAAAGAGAAGGCTTTATATAAGAAGAGGCTTAATAGACAGGAAAGAATAGGAATAGGACACAGTAGTAAGTGGGATCAGCCTCCAGGCTGCCTAAGAGCAACCAACTACTACCCCCTCTGTGATGGGAGACACATACATACAAAGCAAACCCTTCCAAACATGAACAGGAAGGAAAGTATCAAATGTCTTGCTATTCACAGGCATTTCTTGACACTGTGATCCTTTCTCTCAATTCTCTTGGGGTCTTCTTTCCCCTGCCTTCCTAGTTATAATCCTTTATGATTATAAATGATGTTCTAGTGATTTTCCCTTGAGTATATTATTATGAGGGATTGGAACTAGGTTCCACTATAAAGGAGAACATGTGGCTTCTGACTTTCTGTGCTTGGGATATTTCTCTCAGTATAATTTCTTTCAATTCCATCCGTATACCAGTAAATTTTATTAAATAATTTGTTTTGGCTGAGTAGTATTCCATTGTATATACATTGGGAATTTAGGTTGATCCCATGACTTTACTATTGTGAATAGTGTCACAATGAACATGGATGTACTTGTGTCACTATAATAAAATGGATGCATTTGAGGGGGGGTATTCTCAGTAGTGGTATACCAAGTCACATGGTATTTAATTTCTTAACTTTTGTAGAAACCACCATACTGATCTTCAGAGTGGTTGTACAAGTCTGTATTCCCACCAGGAATGTATAAGGGTACAGTTCTCATCCCATCTTCTCCAGCATATGTTGCTGTATGTATTTTGTATTTCAACATTCTGACCATGGTAAGATCAGGGTAGTCTTGATTTGTATTTCCCTAGTTGTTAGAGATGTGGAACATTTTTAAAGGAATTTATTGGACATTTCAATTTTGTCCTGGGAAAAGTTTCTATTAAGTTTTATGGCCCATTTTCTAATTGGGCCTTTCTGTTTAATTTTTTGAGTTCTTTGTGTATTCAGGATATTCCTCTACCAGACGTGTGATTAGTGAATATTTTCTATCATTCTGTGCATTGCCTTTTTACTCAGTTAAAAATATCTTTAGCAAAAAAAATATGTTTAGCAGAACAGAACTTCTTTAATTTTATAACATCCCATTTTTGAGTGTTGGTTCTTTTTCCTATGCTCTTTGGGTCTTGTTAGAAAATGTTGATCTAGGCTATGCAGTTTGAGGGAATTACCTACTTTATCTTCTAAGGTTTTATAGTCTCAAATCTAACTAATATTAAAGTTCTTGATACATTTAAAGTTTTTTTTGTGAAGTTTCAGTTTTCTGCAGGTGGATATCCAGTTTTGCCAGCACCATTGAAGATGCTGTTCTTTTTCCATTGGGCACTCTGAGCCCCTACTTCAAAAATCAGATGGCTGTTAAGTACCTGGACTTATGCCTGGTCTTCAATGCTTATCAACATAGGAAGTGTTTCTACATTCTGATGTCTTCTATAATTTCTTTTTTTAGGGTTTTTAAATTTTCATTGTATAGGTCTCTCACTTTCTTGGCTACATTTAAACCAAAGTATTTCATTTTCTTAGGGGCTGTGTTAAATATACTGTTTTTGGAGTAGCATTTTTCTTGTATCTCTAAAGCTGTAAGTTGGATTGGTAAGTTGTTTACTTGTGATGTTTCCATTTTTCTATATAGGGATTGATTGCTATAAGCTTACCTTTTAGGACAGCCTTTATCACGTCCCAGATATTTTGATATGTTGTGTTTTCATTATTCTTAACTTCTAGGAATTTTTGAAACTTCCTTTTGATTTTTATTTGAACCCATTAGGCATTCAGATTCATGGTATTTAATTTCCAAAAATTAGTGTTAATTTTCTGTCATTTGCTTTTTTGTGGATATCTAGCTTTACATGAGAAGATATAGGCTATAATTTCAACTTTCCTATTTATGTGAAGACTTGTTTTGTGGCCCAATATGTGGAGGAAGTTTCATGTCTGCTGAGAAGAATGTGTATCCTTGGTGTTTAGATGGAAGTTTTGTAGAGGTCAGTTAGGTCCATTTGGGTTATGGTTTGATTCAGCTTCCATGTGTCTCTGTTCAATTTTTGGCCTGCTGACCTTTCCAGTGGTGAGAGTGAGGTGTTGAAGTCCCCTTCTATTATCATTTTTGGATTTATTTGTTGTTTTAGATGTTGTGTTTATTTAATGAATGTGGATGAGTTTATATTAGGTGTGTTTATGTTCAGTACTATGAATTTTTTCTGATTAATTGTTCCTTTTACTAATACATAGCATCCTTCACTCTTATGATTTCTTTTGGTTTGAAATATATGTCAGATACCATAATTGCTACTCCTGATTGTTTATATTTCTTTGTTACATTAGCATGATATATTTTTTACCAGCCTTTTACTCTGAAAATATGCCTATCTTTCAAGGTGAGATGTGTTTCCGGATGGCAATAGATTGATTGGTATTTTTTTAGCATCTTTTGTAGGCCTGGTTTGGGTGGTCATGTAAGGCTTCAGCTTATCCTTATGGTGGAAGATTTTTCTTTCACCTTCAATTATGACTGATAGTTTTGATGGGTATTTCAGCCTGATTTGGCATTTGTTCTCATTCATGACTTGAAGTACATCTCTTCAAGCTCTTCTGGATTTAACATGACTTGGTTGTTCTCTCTTGAAGCTCTCAATATATTCTCTTTGTTTTTGACTATTATTTCCTGGGACAATTTTCTATTTGGGTCATTATCTGTTTGGCGTATGATATGCCTTTTTTACTGGAATGGACATCTCTTTCCTTAGATATAGAACGTTTTCATTTGTGATAGTGTGAAAATATCTCTCCCAGTGTGACATTTTGGATTTCTTGTTCTGGTATGTCATGAATGCACAGGTTTAGCTTCTTCAAGGTATCCCTATAACTCTTTTTGGATTTTTCAACCTCTTTGATTGAGCTATTTTGTTCTGTCATTTTGTCTTCTAGTATTAATACTGTATTTTTTGTTTCATTAGTTCTGTAGGTAATACTATTTGTTAAGTTGTGGGTTGAAGTTAGCTTATTTTGACCTATCCAGTGGTGAGAGTGAGGTGTAGAGTGTAATCTCTACATGAGATTTTTTTCAACTGTTCTATATCTAATTTTGTTTCTTCAACTGCATTTTTCATCTCATCTACATGCCTGTTGTGTTCCTATTCATATTGGCTTGTGTGACTATTTAACTCCTCTCGTTTCTTCTTTCATTGTTTTGATCATAGTAAAAATCATGCTTTGAAAATCATTATCTTGGGTATTGATTTCTTGGCTAGTATTCAAGACATTATTCTTGTTGGAATCCATTATGGGGTTGACTTTTTTGTAGATTTGTTTTCTTTGTTTTTGTTGTATCTCATGGATTTACAGTGTGACTTGGGCATTTTGTATTTGAACTCTCATATCTTTCTTGTTGTGTGTTCTTGATTAACATGAGTTAGACAGAATTACTGATTGGACAGTTATTGCTGTTGTTTGACTAGGTGTCAAATTGTGCCAGTCTAGAATTTCTTGGTGCTGTTTAATAGATGAGGTTATTATACTGCTGAAAATGCTTGAGTTGTGCTCTATTTTGGGGGCATGACAAAGTTAAGGTCTGGAGTTGACTGAGAAGTTTAACATTGGGCATCAAGGTTGCTATGTGTGGTTTGTGTTAAGTAACAGGCCAGCTTTTATATCATAATTAAGGTGGGTTTAGTATATAGGAGTAAAAGGTAAGTGTGGTATGACAGTTTTCAACTTTTACTCCCTTGGAGCTGTGTGAGGGTGAATGGTTACAATCCTGTGGTGTGGGTGTATGGGTCTTTGGGTGAGCTGTAGAAAAATCTTAAACTGTGGTGACTATCAATTGCAATTAAAAGGAAAGTAAAAAGGATTAGTTATCTTAGAGTTGGATGGGAAGATTCTCTTCAGTTTGATGGGAAGATCAATTGTATAATGTTGGTTCACTAGCCCCTGGCTTGTGGTTTCTGTGCACTGTGATAAATTTTTGAAGAGTTTTAGAGTTTTTTAATGATTACATGGGGGGTAGGTAAGTGGGTGGTGTTGGTAGAGGTTACTGGCTCACAGAACTAGGGGTCATGGCTACAGGCACTATAGCCGACTGAGCCTTGAAGAAGCAGGCACCACTGATTCCATGACTGAGGAGCAAAAAGGGTTTTTTTTTTTTTTATAATTGATTCAAATCTTCTTGTTCTTTAGGAATTGTCCTGTTATCTAAAAATTATCCTCTCAGTTCCCACTTTTTAAGTACTGGAGGAGTTAGATCACAGTAGAAGAAGGGGAAATTGTAGTTTAGCATCACAAACACTTGAATCTGAGAGAAGGTATAGCAAGAGTCTTGACGCTTAGACTTATATTCAAGAAAAATTTTAAAGAATTAGACCCATATTTAAAAAAAAATTTGCCGCATCCTTATCCAACCATTCTGGTGGATAAAGTCCCAGCATGGTAGAATATTATTTCAAGGAAACATTTTTTGGGAAAAGAACATGGCTTTTTTTAAGAGAAATAAGGAAAAATATGGGAATTGTCAAACCTTGGTATTTCTGCCCAGTTCAGGCCTAAAGCCTTTTCCCTGGGGAAGGTCGCAGTAACCCCATGGGCGGGTGCTAGGCATTCTTTCCTAGGTAATTTAAGTTTTGCCCCTGGCAGGAGGAATTCTTCTGGGAATTAGGAGTGCCTTTTACCTGCTCTTAGGTTTTTTGGAACTAGCTTCCTGCTCTCTGATCTAGAGAAAAGCCTGTTTTTTAACTTTAAGTCAAATTCTAAATAGAGATTTCATGTCTAGTCATTCACAATAAGTAAACTTGTTAGCCAGAATGTGCACACTGATTTTAAAGAAATTAGAGAACTTCAAGAGTCTTAAAATGGGGTTGGAGAGGTGGCTCAGGGGTTAAATCTCTGCCCTGCAGGAGGAAGGTCCTGAGTTCAGATCCTAGACCCCACATATAGACACCGGGCGGAAGCAGGGGCGGCCTGCATTTCTGGTCCTGGTAGGGTGGAGCTTGTGAATCCCTGGGCAGAGTAAACAAAGAGGAGGTGGAGGTCCATGGTGGTTCCCGAATTGGCCCATGGTTTACACACACACACACACACACACACACACACACACACACACACATGCACACAAACACACACACACACAATTGAATAAATAAAAAAAATTAAAAAAAGAGTCTTAAAACATAGGTAGATAAAATTCCCACCTGTGAACTAACTCAGAAATTCCAGAAGTATAAGACTATGCTATCTGTTCACTAGAACTTTAAAAGGAACTATGATATCCTCTTACCCTAGCTGAAGGCCAAGGAAGAGACAATCATGCCCGAAAGTCTAGACACCAACACTATTCACTAGAGATGGTATTTGCAATCCAAACTGGGAGAATCCATTCTGGTAGCCAAGGGGGCTGTGTCTTCCCTTTCCCAAACAGTACTGTTATGGGAAATCACAGAGATGGACCATCTGAGTGCACCCCCACCAATTATCGCCTCCACTCTGAAAGAGACACCCTTAGCAATATGGGGCCTGACAGAATGGACCCCAGATTTGGAGAATGCATGGTTCACAGATGGGTCATCAAAACAACTGATGGCAATATACTTCTGGAATTCCTCATAGGAAGACATAAGCAACCTTACTATTAAAGGAATGGAAGGATGCTATCATAGGAGGAATTATTCTTTTAATAATTATATCATTTAAGCTTACGCTGGGACTTATGGGATGTTGGGCACACATATAGTTAATTGTAAAATATGTTCCTTACTGAAATCAAAAGGAGCTCAAAACTTCTCTATGTATTTTAAAAATGCAGTCTCTGTTAAAACAATAACAACTATGTGGGCTTAGCCCTTTGGCTATCTGGTGGAGCATTATAGATTAGCTAGATTTGGAAATACTGGGAGAATGTTTCTGTAAAGTGAAAAACTGTCCTTGAAAAAATGTCCTTCCTGAAGGTGATTGCTGACTAAGAAATTATATGTCTATTTGTAGGTGCAACACTTTTTACCCAAAAATTTTCTATATAAAAGCTATCACAAAAGTTTCAGTAAACGGGTCCAGATTCACTCAGCCTAGAGAGTTGTGTGTTTCTGTTCTCCACCTGGTCTGGGGGAGCCCTGGTCTTGAGGCCACGGCTCTGGTCTGTGGCAAAAAACCATAGGGAATCAGAACCTGGGGCTGGAAAACAAAATAGAAATAAGAAGTTCAGACATGTGAGAAATTACATTGTGGGAGAAGGATGGCTGCTTGCATGCTATCACTCCATTTGATGGACTCCACAACTGTTTGACTGATTTCCATGGTATTGTGACGTCTTGTTAAAACTCTACATTACAACCATCTCATCTATTATTAATAATTGATTATAATCCAAAACCCCAGGGGATACAAAATTAATTAACTGCTACTTAAAAATGAAGCACTCTTTTTTTATAAAAAATTCTTCTACTTTTAAAAGCATATTGATTACTTATCCCTGCTTCCTTCTATCATCTCTCCCTTCCATCCCGCCATCAATCCCGTCCTCCTGACTGTCTGTTTCCAAGAATTGAGAAAGGGAAGAAAAGAGAGATGAATGGGAGAGAAACAGCAGGAAGCAGGGATAAGTACTCAATATGCTTATAAAAATAGAAAAATAAAATTATAAAAAGATAAAGTAAAATAAAAAGAAAAAAAATGAACCATTCCAAAAATCTTATAAATGCTGCTTTTAAATCACCACTTGAACACTTCCCTTTTCCATATGTCAGCTCTCTTCCCCTTCCCTCTCTTTCTCCATCCAGGCACTCATATATTTCCTCATGTGTTTATAGCATACTCTACTCTGTAGGAGAGTCTATAAAAAAATTCCATGCAAAAACATAACTCATTAGAGAAAAGACAGTGAAATGCAGAATAATATTGCAGAGTTAACTTCTGAACTTTTTGCTTATATATCTATCTAGACTTAATATCTTGTACAATTATCCTGAAAGTTATGTTTAGGATGCCTCTACCACTTAAATATTACTTTTTAGCATTCAACAGCTCATATTTTTTAAGTTTTGTTTCCAATTCTGAGTAGTAGGAAGACTTGTCTAACTTGAAGATATATATTTTAAGGTTTTCCAAAAAATATATCTTATTGGTTTCATAATGTTCATAATATGCAGGATTATGTGAATTACTATTAGAAAAATTGTTAGTCCATATATAGCACCATTCACAAAATATGGCACAGAATAGGCCTATAATATGAATATAAAATGAAAACTACCGAGTAAAACTTTTTGCCCTTATAAAATCTATTAATTCCAGCCATAACTAGTCAAATGCTTTGTGGATGGTAAGGCACCACATTTGAAGGACCAAGCCTAAGAAATAAAACTGTAATACATGTGCATTTATATGTAATCATGCATGCACATATATTCTTATATGTATGCAATATGTCTGCTAACATACTATATATATCAACAGATAATATATATACTTATGATGCAGATGTTTTATATATATATATATTCTGTAGAAATGTTTAGATAAGGAATCAGAGAAAAACTGCAAATAGATTTAAGAGAAAAGCATCATTATCTTTTCTTCTCTTTTGACTTCCGTCCTTGAAAAGAGCAGCTAATACTTACACACAGAGAGCTCTGATTACATTCAGGATGTCTGTGTCCTAGGCATGCATTCATTCTTCCATAGGTTTAAGGTTTCAGTGAGCTCATGACCTTCTTGGTGGGCTTTTTTGTTCTGGTGGCTTGATTGCATGGTTCCCTTATGTGGCCTGTTTAACTCCACCATAAAGATTCATTGATGACGTGTTAATGAACAGTGAACTGAGGCTGAACTCAGATTAAAATGAGAAAGATCCTAAAGCAAAAAACCTGAAATCTTACTCTGTTGACAAAGTTGTAGCTGAGAATCTGTGTCAGAGCTGGGATGTGGAAGACATCACAGGACCAGTGTTTTCATCTCTTCTCAGTGGTCTGTGGGTTTGGCTCCTGTATGTCTGTTAAGTGGTAACTCTAATCTTTGAAAGTCCATTTCCCACCCATTCAGGGAAGCATCCTGTGATCTCAAGCCAAGAGAATTGGAAAGAAAGCACTGTTGTTAACACATTTATCACTGGCACCTAGAGCTAGAGGAAAGATTGCAGACTGATTGAGTCTTAGAGGGAGGAGAAAGGGCACAGTAGAGAGGAACTGAGAGAAGAAGAGAGATAATGATTTAAAGGGAGCTATTTTCTACTTATGAGCAAAAAATGCCTTTTATCTCATGTAAGCTAATCACGAAATACCCAGACTGAAGTAAGTGAACATTGAGCCATTGTTTTCTTTTTTTTTAAGTATCACCTAATCCTAATGAATTCTGAGCCAATTCTTTGTTTGCATGAGCTTGCAACAGAAGTGAATAATAAAAGCAGAACCCATGGACTGAAAATTTAGACAACCATCCACTTACCCTCTTGGTCAGATACTTGTGTATATATGATGGTTGAGAGTCAAGTGCCTTTGAGATAACAAAGGAGTTGCAATGACAGCTAATGTAGTAGTGAGACAAACTCACAATTCTATTAGTGGTGTAGCAGTTACTCTTCTCCGTTGCTGTGAGACACCACTCAAAGTCAAGCAATTTAAAAGAAGAAAGGGGAACTTATTCATCTTACAGTCCCAGAAGAGAGATGCAGTTCATTACAGTAGGAAAGGTATGACTGGCTAGCAGAAACTGGAAGAATTCTAAGTCATATAAGCTACAAAACTGCAAATGCAAGAGCAGAAGTAAGATGGAGCTTATTAACCTCAAGGTCCAACTCCTCTAACTGCCTTCCTCAATCAGGCTCTACCTCTTAAAGGTGCCATTACCTTCCCAAACAATTAAATATTTAAACACATGAGTCTTTGGGGGGACAACTCACATTCAAACTATCACAAGTGATGCATATGAAAACCAATTTCTTGTGCAGATGCTCATTGAAAATGTAAAATCAAACCAAAATGGGATGAGTACAGCAGGAATCATAATGATGGTACCATGGAAATGAGGTTCTCATTATTTGGTGCTATGTAGAGTGTTTGTACCCATTTGTGGCTATGTAAAGGTTAAAGGAAGAGTCAGATGTCTCGTTCTATGGTTGTCCATCTTATTTCCTCAAGACAGGCTCCCAACGGGGATAAATGGTCAGAAAGCTCTCTGGATCTGCCTATTTCTGCCCTTCACTTCCCCACCCCTGGTATGTGCAGGGGTTAGAGGTATGTAGACATATCTGGTTTTTCCATGGCTACTGGGTCCTCAGGCTGGCAAAACAAGCATTTTATCTAGAGAGTCATCTCTCCAGTTCCATCATTTAGACATTTATGATAAACTTTTGTATTTATAGTTTTAGAATTATAGAATGAAAAAAAGTCTCAGAACAGTAGGTTTACTTGTGACTTTTTAAGAAGTTTTGAAGGAGTCATCATTACATGAGACATCAGCTTGGTACTTTTGCTGTCTCTCACAGAAACAGACATTTCTTTTATTACATAATGAAAATCAAATTCCACTACCAAACAGGATAAAGGACAATTATGTTTTGTCTATTGTGAATAACATAGATGAGGCTATTGCAGGTTCAGAAGTGGTTAATAATTTAATAGTGTATTGCTAACACCCGATTTCTTTCCATTTCTTTGCTTCCATGTCTGCAATTTAGATTTAACTGTGGCTGACAACTTTTGGGAAACCACAGGGCTTTCAATTAGCTGGATATGCTGTTTGATGATGCATAGAACAGAAAGCTTAATAGTAGCTGTAGGCATAACAGTGAGTCCTGGACATTTGTTTTACTTGATTGACTTAGGTAAAATGACTAGTGAGATGAAATTTTCTCTTTATAGGGAAGGGATGTTGACAGCTTCCTCAAATCCAGGATCTCTTCAAAACAAAGTAGAAATGATTAAGAAGAAAGAATAATCCTAGGCAAGGAAGGAAAACAGGCCTGCCAAAATTACTTATATTTAGCAACTTTAAAATACTTGTTATTATTGTGTGAGTACATAGAGTATGATGTGGGCATGGGCATGTATGTGACACATTGCTCATGAGTATATCCAAGAACACCTTTTCATAGGATTCAAGGATCAAAATCTTGTGTGGACAGAGCCTTTACCTGCTGAGCTATCTCACTAGCCCAAGAAGTTTTATTTTTAACAATTCCCTGACCAAATTCGAAACAGGAAAGATCTCTGTATCAATTAAAAGATTGAGGAAATCTTAGTAAGGATTCCAACTATGCTGTGTAAATTATTTAAGATAGTGAATAAGTGCTAATTTCTAGATAGCAACAGAAGTGATATTTTTTTCTCCTACTTTTCAATTTTTTTCCTGATCATGCAAGCTCAATAGGTACCTCCATCCTCTCCCTCCCTCACCCCCTCTCTCCCATTGTCCCCCAGAAGTGATATTTTGAATCAGCATTCTTACTGATTTGTAGCAGAATATTTTCAAGTAAATGTTAAAATGCAAAACATAAAACTTTACAGAAACATCAAGTTCCTGTGAGAATATTTAAATTTTGTATGCTTTAGTATTAAATGCAAAAGTGGAAAATTACTTCTTTTATGTAAATTAAGCCCAAGTCATGTTTCTATGTGCATAACTGATGTCACTGGGTGTCAAGATCTCATATTTGGTTTCTGCTTCTGCCATCAATCTCTTTAAAACTCTGTCTAATGTGCCAGTCTGATTCTGAACTTGTGTTTACATGTTTGAAGAGTTTTCTATTCCAGGTGAGGTTACTGAATTCTATAGAAAGAATAATGTAAAAAAATTATCAACCAAGGCTGGGAAGAGGGCTCAGTCAATAAGGTGTTGCAGTACACACCTGGGGACATGAATTAGAATGCCTAACACCCATTTAGAAGTTAGTCATCATGGCAGAATCTGAGATCTAGTACTGGGGGAATGATCCCTGAAACTCGTTGGCCAGGCAACTAAGTAAGCTGCATTTGGCTGTTAGCCACTGCACAGTTCTATTATGAAGATCTCTCAGATTGTAAGAGAATTCTTAAAATTACCTTGTCATGGTTTGAATACAAGTTGTCCCCTACATGCTCATATGTTTAAATCCTTCGTTGATGTTGATGGAAGGTAGTGGCACCTTTAGGAGACAGAACTTTGCTGGAGGAAAGCAAGTCACAGGGGTGGACCTTGATGTTGAGTAGCCCCACCCAGTTTCCACTTATAGCTGTGCTTGCCCTTTCTGTATTCATGATGAGTGCTATGTTCTGAGTCACCTCTGCCTTCTTCTGTCTGCCATTGCATGTCTGCCATAATGGACTGTTTCTCCACTCTGGAACCATAAGCCAAATAAATATAATTTTCTACTAATTGTGTTTGAATGTTGTCTCAGCAGTAGAAAGAAAAAGTGTAATATACCTGTCATATATCTGAGAAAAAGGATTATTACAAAAGCATAGATGTGGTTATTAGTCAAAACTTAGCACATTATTTTCCTGAAAGTACATTTTTCATCTCTATAAATAGGTGTTACAACAGTAACTACCTTACTTAATCGTTTTCAAGTATAAAGGTGCACACCAATATTGTGCGTAGGATAATTGCTCAGTATATGGGATATAGCTGTGAACTATTTAAAACCACACTGTGTTTTAGGCAACTTCAGTGGCAGCATTGGTAATTTTGATCACTATGGATTACTATTAGATGAAATAAGAAGAAAGTCTTGAGACCTCACAAAGTCTAGCATCTGCTAAAGGCACCAAGATCCTTGGAGGCAAGGGATTGACAGCCACAGCAGTGTTCCTATACTTAAGGGGAACATAGGAAAGGGGTCAGGGAAAGGCCACTGGGTCCTTGTACGTCATGGGAGAGGAGGGCCCAGAGGAAAATCAAGCATGCACAAGAAAGGACTCTCTGGGAATTGGGGCGGGAGGCACTGGGGGATGGGGAGGGAGGGGGGAGGGGAGGGGGAGCAGGGGGTACGGAGGGAGGAGGAGGGATGGAGGGAACTGGTGTACCTATTAAGTTTGTATGAGCTGAAATAATAATAAAATGTATTAATAAAAAAAGAAGAAAGTCTTGAAAAGTACAGAAAAATAACAGATTCTCTCTCTCTGTCTCTCTCTCTCTCACACACACACACACACACACACACACCAGAGAAACAGAGGAGGGGGGATAGCCATGAAGGTAGAAAATTTTCTCCTATGGTGCTGAACTGGACTCATATTCTGAACATGAGTGAATTCTATTTACAAAAGAATTCATTTAACTTTTATGTCCTTTTGGGTGTAGAAAGTATTTGGGCAACGGTGACCGGCATTTTATTAACAATGCTAATTTTTCTCTGTCAAAATGACAACTGAATGAGTTGCCACATTTCTTTTTGAAATGTGCAGGGAAGTGTTGTATTCTGATTGTACATAAAACAAAAGGCTTTGTGAATTATCTGCTAGTGTTCACATGCACAGTAGGTCAGAAATGATCTTCACATACTGTTGAGTATGTCAACATTCACATCACTTTTTAATTTGTACTATGAAGTCTCATGTTATCAAACAAACTGTAAACTCAAGCCATGAAAATCATGAGTGGTTTACCAACATTGAAAATGTATATATTGACATACATGTAAATAAAAACACATTGTATATTATTTTGGCAATCAAAGAAGCAAGGTTTCAGGAAACCGCAGAATAAGCATAAGTGATCACTTCATGCTAGCATGCCTTGGGTATTGTTAAGATACCTTCATAAGTATATATGATATTCTCCTATCTCTTCATACATATAACAGTATTCTTGGGTCATATTCAGCTGTTCATATGTGTATATAATATATTTATATTATATTCATCTTTTCATGTGTATACAATATGCTTCAATCATATCCACATCTTTATATATGTACACAATATGCTTGGGTCATATTCACATTTCCACTAACCTTTCCTTTCTTCCTGTCACTTCTCCTTTTTCTCCTACTCTTTCCAAATATTCTTTCTTCCCATTTCTTTTCTTTTTAAAAGAAAATATGGATTCCATGTGTAAGAAAAAAGTACGAGCTACTATTGTCTCTCTGAGTCTAGTTTATTTGGCTTAGTATGAGTCAATTTCCGTGTAAACATTGTAATTTTGTTTTGTTTTCCTTTTTGGCTGATTACTATATATCTCACATTTTATTATTCATCCCTTGATAGGCATCCAGATTGATTCTCTAACTTGGCTTTGGAATAGTGTCACAGTGAACATCAGTGTGCATCCATCTCTACTCCACGTGGCCTTTGATTGCTTCACCTATATACCCACAGTAGGTATAAGCACAGTGTTTCTATAAGTCAATTTTAATTCATATTTTTATCATAGGCATATAATTAAAATTAATTCCTTTCAAGACAATTGCAAAATATGTTGATTTTAAACTGGATGAAATAATACTCTATTAAAAAAAAGAAATCTTATGAAGCAAAATTCTAAAATTTTTGCACCTGAAATGTAAAACTTAAGTCACCAAGTATTTAAAACACATACTTTATGCACATAAAACTAGTTGGCATCTGACTTTTCTGGCTTCACATTCATGTTTGGAGGCCCTACCACATCATTTCATTGCTACATCTGGTCTTGTCATGGACATTGTCAAGCTTGTTTCCCCAGACTCTTGGCCAGGACTCCAAAGCTCTGATTCTCCCACCAGCTGTTCCTGTCAAGTCAGATTTCACAATCAGAGCCGTGCAAGATACCTTTCTCTGCTTTGTGAAACAACAAAAATACCCTAGTCACAGTGATACTCAGGAGGCACTACACAACACAGCAGGGGGTGCGCAGATATGGCTGTGCTGCCAGCTTGGACGATGAGATATGTGTCCTCCAGGACTTACACAGAAACTCCAAAGGAACTTGTGCCTTGTTTATTCTTGAAAAGACTAAATGTTCTTAAGTGAAAATGAAATAATCAAGTCCTTTTATGAAACTCATTATCAGTTAGGAAAATGATATGCAGAAAGTTTTCTTGGTTTTCAATAATTTGTCATGGGTCGTTTGGCCACATTTAAACATACTTATTGAAAGATTTGTAAAAGAATATACATGTGTATTTTCTTGGCAGGCAAAGAATAGATTTTTGAGAAATGATTTTAGGAAATTATAAAATAAGTACAAGTGATTGTTTTGTGCTAGCACATATTGGTCATCTTTACGGTTTCTTTGTAAGTTTGAACTGACACAATTTTTATAACATTTTTTTGCCTAGTTATATAAGCTCAATAGGTACCCCCTTTTTCTCCCTCCTCCTCCCATCCCCCATGTTGCCCCCATTGCACTTGCCCCTCTTCCCACTCTCCTCCCCCTCCCTCTCACCCCTTTTCTTTCCTTCCTCCTCTTTTGATGCTTCCTGTTTCTTCTTTCCATCCTCCAGAGCATCTGTTTATGTGGGCACTGAATTTCCTTCCGAGTCATCTACACTAGTGAAATGAACTGATACAATTTTAAATAAAATCAGCACATTTACTGATTGACAAACATTTCAATGATAATAAACAGTTGGGAATGGAGTCCTGTTCAGCAAAACAGATGGCCAGTATAGAAATACAAAGGCGTCTCTTGATTTTTTAAAACTGAAGATTTTTAAAGGGAAAAATAATCTTCATAGAACTAATCAAACAGGGAAATGAAACAATGGCAGAGAAATCCATTACAGATCTTTAGAATGAGCGTATACACACATGCTGCATGCATGTATGTATACACTGACTTTGACATGATACAAAAAGAAAGCCATCAAATGGAACAAACTATTCATTGTAAAAATTTGTGCTTGTGAAGACCTCACTGAAGATTCACATGAACCAAAGTAGAAATTTATGCAGTGAAAAATGAAATAGGACAAATATACATAAGGGTTTATCTTGGTTGTTGTTTTTGTTCTTTGTATTTTTAGTCCAGAAAAATTTGTACTTTTTTGGACATGCAGTATTGACTAGCATCAGGTCCTAGAATTATCTGTCACAGAGAGGATTTTATTTCTGATTCAGTATCCCTATTCAATATTAAAGCAGATTTTTTTTTCTGCTCCTGAGTCAGTCTTGGGAAGTTATTTGTGTGCGTGAATTGCTATTTCTTCCTAGTATTCAGTATTTTGTATCATTCTTTGTGCTAGTCTTTCATGATTTGTCTCATTTATATTGTATCCATCACAGATCTTGAAAACTTTCTGCTATTAGTTTTTGGAAAAGTCACTCAAGTTCACTTTGATGATAGATATTTTGTAGAAGATACTGTTTGAAGAAGAGTTTTCTATTCATAAGAGTTTTTCAGAGTTATTTGACAGTGATTTTTTTCTATCTTTTTATTCTCCCACATTTTATTTTTTTCTAATCATTCAAGCTGAATAGGTAACCTGTCCTTTCCCTACCTCCTCTCCTCCCCAGTCGTCCCCCTTTGCACTCACCCCTTTCCCCCCTTCCTTTCCCTCCCTCCCTTCCCCTTGCCCAGTGCCTCCCCCTTCCTCCCTCCCATCCCCTGGAGCATCCTTTTGTGTGAATGCCAAACTTCCCCTGAGTCCTCCATTCTAGTGAGGGTTCAGGATTCAGTGGCATAGCCTAGAGCTCTATTATGACTGCTTAATCCCTTATCTCTAAGGATCCTACTGCCTGGAACTTTCTCCCATTTGATCCTTGCTAGACTTTGGGGACATGCCAGCCATTGCAAAGGTCAGGCAAAGTCCAATTCTGGCTGCTGCAGGCCTAACTTGTGTGGAGTATCTTACACATCGTTGGTCCTCTTAATCTTTAGGCTCTCACAATTTTTTTAAGTCGCTTCATACCATAGAAAATATTTAATAAATCCAAAAACAAAGGAAAAAAAAAAACAGGAAGAACACTTCTGTGCGGTGCTCTAGAATTCTCTGAAACCAAGGCCTCCACAGGAAATTGCTCCCAAAGTTCTGGAGGCTTCATGGAGAAACTTCAGTTTGTTCATTTCTTTCATCCTTTTAGTGTTCAGAAATTCTAGAACAGGTTGCTGCTCGCAGTCAGTCTCCTTCTCCCCGGCAAGTAGGCTCTCACAATTTTGCTGCCCCCTCTTCCACAATGTTCCCTGAGCTTTGGGGAGAGATTTTGGCTGGTCTGATTCCAGGTGATTAATGTAGGGTCTTTGGCATTCTGAATTATGGTTTGTTGTTGTTTTCAGTTTTGTTTGTCCTGTAATGCCCTTGGTGACATCCTGATTGGTATCTAAGGTCACTTCCTGAGGAGCAGAAAAAAGGTTTCTATCCTTTTAAAAATTTTTTTTTTTTTTTTTTTTTTTTTTTTTTTTGTGGAGGGGAGTGCATGCGGGTCTCAGGGTGTATAGGGAAATTTCAAAGGATAATTTTTAGAAGTTTGTTCTCTCCAACTTTAAGAGTTCCAGGAACTTAACTCAGATTATCAAACCTGCATTCCAAGTGCTTTTACTTGCTGAGCAATCTGCTTTTTTATATGAATGCATTTGATCGTACCTAATAAAACTAAAAATCTACACAAATCTTGTAAGATTGTAAGAACAAAAGGATGGGAGGAGCAATGATATGTAAGATACTCCACACAAGTTAGGGCCGAGGCAATCATAATTGGACTTTGCATGCCCTGAGCAATGCCCAACACACTATTGACCTCACAAAGTCTAGCATCTGCTAAAGGCACCAAGATCCTTGGAGGCAAGGGATTGGCAGCCACAGCAGTGTTCCTATACTTAAGGGGAACATAAGAAAGGGTTCAGGGAAAGGCCACTGGGTCCTTGTACGTCATCGGAGAGGAGGACCCAGAGGAGAGTCAGGCATGCACAAGAAAGGACTCTCTGGGAATTGGGGCAGGAGGCACTGGGGGATGGGGAGGGAGGGGTGAGGGGAGGGGGAGCAGGGTTTAGGGGGAGAGGAGGAGGGAGGGAGGGAAGTGGTGTACCTATTAAGGTTGTATGAGCGGAAATAATAATAAAAAATGTATATAAAAAAAATAGTGACCTTCAAGGTAGCTGCCCGCAGCAGCCTCTTTCCTGGCGGGAATGATCCGGAGAAGGTCTCAAGCCTTTGCTCCTCTGGAGGGTCGAAGATGCTGGGTTCTAATGTAGGTGAAGAACAGCTGGGCTCCAACAGCAGCAAGGCCCAGAGACCAGGCTCCAAAAGCAGTGGGAACAGCAACAACGTGATGGAAAAGGTGAAGCTCCAAGTCAGCTTCACGGACAGAGGCAGCAGCAGCAGCAACCAAGAAGGCCACGACACTCTAAAGGCGAACAACGTGCACACAGAGTGGACACAGCAAGTCGACACCGGATAAGGGAAGAGCAAGTCTCTTCTCCATGCACCTCCTATTATCCAGTCCACCACTGGAAAGTACCACCCACTATGGGCTGGGTTCTCCACAGCAATCAGCCAAGTACCTTCAGGCTTGTTCAGGGGCCATTCTAACCATTAACCTTCCACAGTCTGCAACTGTCAAGTTGACATCGAAATGCAACCATAACAATGGGAAGCGTTTATTTCTCTTCAAGTTTCTTGCAGTGTTAGTATGGAGATTAAGTACTTTAAAGAATTTAAAGCCATATGGATTAGTAGTTTGTTGGTAGAAATATTTCTGTAAATTACATATATACTTTTGGTGAAAATTGCTTTTTGAGTACATTTAGTAATTTGTGTCTCTCAAGAAATTTTCTTATTCTATTTTAATTGTCAGATTTATTTTAAAACACCTCCCTATTTCACATTGACACACATCCCTTATTTTAATAGCCATAAAATATGTAATATATCTTTTTACTTCAGATGAAGTTGAGAATTATATTAAGCTCAAAAGGAATCACATTTATGAATCTATAAATTCATAAATTTTCTTCCAAACACTGTTATTTAGGTAAATACATTAACTTTTGACATATATTCATCTACTCTTTATAATTGTATAGACGTGAGGTTTTACCTACATAGACACATTTTATCTATCCGCTTTTTACCACAGGGGCTCACTAAACTTTGAATCATCCTCACCGAGCGTCTTGAGTGATGGGATTCTAGGCATATGCTACCACACATTACTTAGAATACATTCTTTCATTAATTTCCTTTCAGAGAGTCTACTTAACCAGTGTATTCTTGTTACTTATCTTAGGGCCAGTACATTCATAGAAGGCTAATTGTGAAATGTCTGTATGTACTGTCAGATTTCTTGAACACTTTGTTGCGTAGTATTCCAGACATGCTTACATAAAGTCAAGTATATTCAGAGCAGGTGACCCTGCACTGCCCTTTATGCTATAGACAGTGATCTTACATGGCAGCGGGTGTACAGAGAACCAAAAATTAGGAACATTGTGATTTGGTTAGTACAGAAATAAAGAAGTCAAATAAATATAATTTTCAGCTACTATTGCTCAGACAAGTACGTAACTAGGCTCATTGCCATCATCAAGTTGTGCTAGGGGTAGCTTCACAAAACTATTCACAGATACATCTTGGTAAATCAAACAATCCAATTTCATTCAAATACTTTTCTCAATGTCAACTAAATCTATTTTTCCCAGAATTTCCATGATTTGATACTATGTCTGAAAGAATCTAAGCATAGATAAAAGGAATAGTACAGGAAATTTTCAATGGCTAGAGAACAGTCTTATATTTGCAATTCATCCCATACTAACATTATATGGTGAAAACAATGCACATGCACCTTTGTAGAAGACAAGAAGAAATGAAGCAATGATTCTTTGTGGTGCACCTAGAACACACTGCTCTAACAAAACAGAACTCACAAGATGAGGTGAACAAGGTCTCCCTACTTACCCCTGGTAAAAGATAACTATCCATCCCATCCAACTGGTTTTTCCCACTGTGTGTTTACCTGGACTGCTGCTTTTATTAACCTTTTTTTTTTTTTTTTTGATATACATGCATTGTCCAACTTTTTATTTCCTTTTTTAATTGTCTTTATCTTTTTTCTTTTTTTTACATTTATTTTTTACATTCATACAAATTTGATAGGTACCCCCATTCCCCTCCCTCCCTCCACCCGTCCCTGGATCCCCTTGCTCCCTCCCCTCTTTTATCCTGCCTTTCCCCCCCCTCCCTTTCTCCCAGTGCCCCTTCCCCTCCCCCATTCCTGGAGCATCCTTTACTGTGCATGTCAAACTTTCCTCTGGGTCCTCCTCTTCTGATAAGGTGTAAGGACTCAGTAGCATTGCTTAGAGCTCTTTTTTTTGTGTTCCCCTTTAGTATAGGAACACTATTCTGGGTGTTAATCCATTGCCTGCAAGGATCCTAGTGCCTGTGATTCATGCTAGCCGTTGGGGGTCTATGATATGTTGGTAATTATGCAGGTCATGCAAAATCCTATTATGATTACTTTGGCCTTAACTTGTATGGAGTATCTTGCATATTGTTGCTCCTCCCCATCTTTAGGCTCTTACAATCTTACCGCCCCCCTCTTCTGCAAATTTCCCTGAGCTTTGGGATGGGGAGAGATTAGGCACCGCCCATGGCTCCATCCTGACAGGTATTGGATGTCACCTCCTAGCAAGAGATAAATGGCTGTTAAAATAAAGTCTTATTATAAGAGTAGATTCGAATAAGACTTTATTAACCTTATCTTTGGTGCTCACTCTAGTTTGCAAGCAGGGCATTCTTGTGAGAAAATAGAGACTTAAAGATGCAATGCTTTCTAATGCATTGCATACTTCTAGTAAGTGAAATGTGGCCTAAGGCCGATGGACAAACACTGAATACCAGACTGTTTATGGCATATTCCATTTGCTTCTTTTACAGTGTAAGTGAAGTCTAAATGCAAATATGTGATCAGTGTAGGCAGAACCCATTTGGAACTCATAGCTACTGGGAGCCTTATTGTACAGCCTGCCTATCAGTCATGGTCATTTGCTCTGAGAAATTTTAGATTTGTTCTACATTCTGTTGGTATTTTATACATCTTTTTTGTTTTACCACATTACCAGCTTGATAATACGATAAAGAACTCTCCTTCATACAGAGGCATTTTCATCATCTGTTCAGAGAAGAAATGTGTAAAAATAAGAGTAATCATTGTACTGTTGAGCAGTGTAAATTCCATTTGTAACTTAGTCACAGTGTTACCTGAATCCTCTCTAATTTAAACCCAAAATGTAATATTAACTATCATAATTTTATGATATTAAGTAAAAACAAAGGCATAATTAAAATAAGTTTGTTGATACATATTTTATAGTACATAAGCAATACTTAATATGTGAGTGTGTATATAGAGAATTTATTTTATATGTGTGTATATGAGGTACTTAGTATGTGCATGCATATGCTAGAAAAAATTAGGGAGAGTTTGTAGCTTGCTTTCCAAGTTTTACACTTAATTAAGGGAGAATAATTCCCATCTTGCATGTTAAATTCAAACTCACCCAAAAATTAACCTGACCTATATATTGCTTACTTTTATTTTGAATAAATAACATTTTCTTCACTTTCCACATTAAATTCTCTACTACCATCATTTGGGCATCATAGTGACTATCAAATCACAGTAATGTGATTTTCAGTATCATGAACAACAGGTCTAAGCTTTTAAAGAACTAGATAAAAAATATTTTGACATATGAGCCAACTATGCCACTCCTGGGAATATTCCCAAAGAATGTTTCACCTTACTATAGAGACACATGTGCACCGTGACCACTGCAGCTCTCTTCTCAATAGCAAAAACATGGAATCAGTCTAAATGCACAAGAGTACACAAATGGATAAAAAAATATGGTATATATATACAATGGAATACTATTCAGCTATTAAGAAAAATTAATATATTTTGCTGGTAAATGGATGGAGTTGGAAGAAATTGTACTAAGTATCTCAGACACAGAAAGACATGTCACATGTTCTCCCTTAAAAGTGGAACCTAGTATTAAGCCCTCAAGGGAAAATTTCTCCTCAAGGGGAAATTTCGTCCATGGTTCTACATACACACACATACATATACACACATACATACACATACGCGCACACACACATACACATACAATTGAATAAATAATAAATAAATAAAATTTTAAAAAAAGAATGGAAAAAAAAGAGGCAAATTGCTGAGGGAAAAAAAGGATGATCAAAGGCCTAGCCCAGTCAGTGTGAACCCTGCAAACCACTACAACTCTGATAAGAAGAATCTAGGGGAGCAACAGAAGTATGTGTAAGATCCATGGTAAAGCTATTGTTCTCTAAATGGGTTCTAAACCCCTTAATTTCAGAGAAATCATGCCTGACACTGTAAACCTATCCAAATAACAGTAGAAGGGAAGTAAATAGACAGGAACAGATATCCTAGTGTAGGTATAAAAAATCAATAATAAAACATCATCTAACAACTCTTTTTTCAACCCTTATATAAGAAAAGCTCTTAGAGCTCATTCAAGTTGCATACCATTATAATGGAAGACTAGTAAGGCAGAAAAGCACATCAGGCACATCAGGGCAAAGTACAAAATATCAGTGAGCCTGGAATGCTCAATCAAAATCTTATTCTATAAGGAATTTTGTGTCAGAGGGGATGGCAAGATTGTAAGAGTCTAAAGATGGGGTGAGGTACTCCTGACCAACACACTCCAGCCGTGCTAGGAAGCGGTACTCAAAAGGTCACTGTGATAAGAACTTCTGCTACTAGATCTATATAATGGCAGGTATGTCACCAACCCCCAAGGACTAATAAGGGTCTTAGAAGAAACTTCTGCTCTCAGAGTGTCTCATGGGCAGGTGCTGGACAAGGGGAGAAGAACCTCTCCATTTATGACTTTACCCACTGAAGAATCACATAAAGTTCAACAGAAATCTAATTCCCTTGTCAACACAGAACAGGATTGATGAACGGAGGGGAAGATGGGAGAAGGACATGTGGACAAGCAAGATGGGAGAGGAAGGAGGTGCGTAGGGAGGAAGGCAGGGCAAAGACATAAACCTAGTTTGTTTGTAAATAAATTTAAATATATTTTAAAGTATTGTGAAAGTATGAAAATTGTATATAACTGATTGGCATAGGAAAGAAATTGATGGGATAAATTATAATTTTTAATAATCTCTCAAAGGTTGTCTTTGCAAAGATGACTTCATATTTCCGAGCGTTGTTTCTGGCTGGACTGATGCTGGCCACAGATTCTATACTCTCTGTAAAACCCCACACTTCCTCTGAACTCTAGGAATGCCTGTACATGATAAAAGAAAATATGATCATCTGGGAAAAGTCAACACTGGCCAAACCCAGAAGAGATAGACCGAAACTAGGCCATTTGACTGGGCTCGAGGGGCACCCCCATTCTCCTCAGACTAAGAAAGAATGAGCCACCACAAAGAAACCTGCTTAATAGATAAAACAAATGAAATAACTTTTCTTGCTCTTAAAGCTTCTGATCTGTATTATGTGGGGAAATACAAACACTGGCCAATACTATTGCTTTTTTTTTTTCTATTTTGCTCTAAGTACACACTGTTCAGCTGAGATGGAAGCAGTATTAGTCTGTTAAACCAATTGGAACTCTGTTGCTCCTAACCACAGAATTGGACAGGTTGCAGAGGGGTTTCTTTGGGTGATCATGCTGTACCAGTAAATAGATTGATAACTTCTTTTATATCTTAAGTTCTAATATGTTAACATA
Source organism: Typhlomys cinereus (assembly GCA_023101885.1). Classification (NCBI taxonomy): domain Eukaryota; kingdom Metazoa; phylum Chordata; class Mammalia; order Rodentia; family Platacanthomyidae; genus Typhlomys; species Typhlomys cinereus. The sequence goes on from JALPQD010000004.1 coordinate 9,934,707, forward strand.
CAACCCCAAAAATTATATGCTTAAATTATTTTAACATTTTAGATTAATTTGTAATTCTGTTTGGAAAGAATTGTTAGTACAAGAGTCAATTGATTTTTTTTAAATCAATTAAACCCATCTTATCTATCATTATCTTAGGAAACTAGTTTGCAAAGAAATGTCTAGAAAAAAGAGCTTATAACCAAACTACTTTAATATAATCTTTATTACCACATTATGAATGCTTCTCAAAGAATAATGCTAAGCACTGAGTATTTCTTAAAGGTGAGAAAGAATACTCAATATTTCAGTCAGGGAACTTAATATTTGAGAAAAAAAATTCACTTAAATCAGACCAAGTTTCATTAGAAACAATCTCTACCTTTTCCCTTTGCTCTTTTTTTTTTTAACTAAAGACTGCAACTTAACCAACCTTGGAGAGATTCTAAATCATGTGTTAGAAAAAGTTAAACTCTGGAGAGAGCATTCCCTGCCACTAACAATGACAAACTTAATTAAAAATTCATTATTTATACCTCAGGTTGTGGATTTAGCTTACTGGTAGAGTGCTTCCTATCAGACCCAGGATGGAGGTTCAGTCCCCAGCACCAAAAACTTTACATCTGCAGTTTTATTTTTACTTAGGGTTTAATCACTACTCAACACCTTCTCATACTGATCAGTGAATCTCTACATTCAATGACAAGCAGGTAAGAATGTTTGAAAACACATCAAATTTATTGCTTGCAAAATTGTTATGCTGTATTATTAACATATAACAAGAATGATTTGAGATACATATCCTTAGCATTAGTAAAGTCAGGCTCAAATATGAGTACATAGAAAGGATTTTCAGTACACTAATGCCACCATTATCACCTGTACATAATCTTTAGAATAAAGACATAGTTCAGAACTATCATATGGCTCCTGATATTGGAATGAACGCTCCTGCCAAGCTGGACTATGACCTATAACCAGAGCTTTAAAAATAATAGGAGCCCTATTCTTTCAATTATTGGATCCCATGTTTGTTCATCAACAAACATGAAACTCAAAAATCAGGCAGATACTCAAAAATCAGAAGGAAAAATTCATAAAATAAAAAATACGACCTCAGCGTATGTTTTATCAAGTAGGGATGTCTTTCTGTGCAGAGCTGACAGCATTCTGTACCTATAATTCCAGTGCAGTAGCAATTCATAGTTTCTTGGCACAATTTTCAGTAAGTAGCAGAAATAGAGACATTTAGCCAAGAAATAGGACTTTAAATAGGTAGCCCCCAAGAGGAATCCTGATGCCACTCTATACAGGTTAAGAAGCCCATGTGCAAGGGTTAGGCTAGGTCCATATGAAAACCATCATAACAGAACACAGGATAAGAATGGAAGCATTCCCGTGCCACATACAGATCTATCAGCTCAGGAACATTGCCTCAGACTGAGAACTGATTAAGAATAAATATATCAGTGGTGAAGAGCTGTCTTGGTGGTTAAAGTGTTTGCTATGTAAGCGAAAGAACCAGCATTCAGATCCCCACATACTATGTGAAAAAGTGCTGGTGGAGTGTGTGGGGGGGCGGGAGGGGGCTGCCTATAATTCCATTCTGGAAAAACGGTGCCTAGGAATCCCCAGAACAAACTGGCTATCCAAGCTATCCCTAACAGTGAGCTGTGGGTTTAATCGACAACCCTGTCTCAAAATAGTGAGATGGAAGCATGACTAGGATGATTTCTAATATCATGCTAGGCGTCCATGTATATACACATTCACATGTAAGTGTACCTGCACACATATGTGTGCCCACTCATATATAAACATGCATACACATCTGCAAATATCCTATACACACTTCCACATAAACAAAAATTATATACAACAAAAGGTATTCCTTAAAAGCCAGGATCAAAAGTAAAAAGAATTACAGGTGTAAAATCTCATAGTGGATTATCTAAAGGAAGACATCCCCCATCCCAACTCCTGTGGGCGGATTGTAGATTAAGTATTAAAGATGGAATCTTGTAAAATTTATAGAAAAAGTGAAAGACATTCTAACTGTAAAAATAGTAAATTCTGTACTAGGTTGAAGAAAGGAAATTATGCATTGTGATTTTATATTCACCTGAGTGTCTAACTGAAAGGGAGCAATAGTAACATTTTTCACACAGAGGCTTCAGGATTTGTCATGCAAAAGGTATTAAAGTGATTGACTTAGTCCTGTGCAGTCTGATAAAAAGAAACCTTCAGACCTCTCTGTTCCACTGAAGACCTCAATATTAGCACACACAATGTATGCAGGGTTTTTGCATCAGTGCTATCTATGGGTAGAAAAGAGGATAGCTGGTAGCCAGGAATCAGATGAAGGTGTGATGTCACTGAAAAGGAAGCCTATGTTTTCAGAAGTTGGTCTGCTATTTAGAACTTCTTGAACCACTTATGTCGAATGCTTCCACTTTTTATATAACTTTTCTGCTGTTGAAAATGTATTTTTTTGTGATTTAATGTTTTTGTACTTTTTCAATAGTAAGCCTGGTGTTTAGATGGTAATTATGATCTGTTCTATAAAAAATGGAACAGATAATTCCCCTTCAAGGATGTGGGGTTTAATTGGGGTCGTATACATAAGGACATGTATTGAATTCATTAATAAAGTTCATCTCAAGGAAAAAATAAAAAATAAAAAAATAAAACTCTGGCTAGATAAAACCTTTGACTTATAAACTTTCTATGAAAGAATTTAATCATGCAAATTATATCTCCTTCAAAAGCTCAAAATTGAAGCAGGCAAATATAATTGCAACATAAAACACAAAGGACACACTATCTTCTAGAAATTAGTTTAAGATGGAGATAATGTTGAAATAGTTGAGGAACAACATTTACATAAAATATGAGTTTAGGGTTTATTTTTTTCAGTCTTCAGACAAAAAACATCAGTCTACATCAACAAAGATGTAATGCATGATAAGATCCACTGTGATGAGACCGAATGGTCACAAAAAATTAAAATCAAATTTTACTGAGAAGGGAAAAATAATGCATCATTCAAAAAGTTACTTATTTTAGTTATATAATCACAACAATTAAATTTTGAAGTTCTGTATATTTCTGTATTCAAAATTTTGCTATAAAATAATGTGAGTCAAACAGGAATTATCCATGAGAGATCCAAATGGACACATTTTCAACACATTATTAGCAAACTGAAAATCTAACCATACATTCAAAGTATATTCATCATAGTTGGTGGGATTATGTACAGCGAGGCAAAGATGTTTGAACATATATCAAAAAAATGGTATACCAAATCAACAGAATGAAGAATAGCATCAAAGGATTAGCTCATGAAGTGCAGAAAAAGTATCTGATTAAAATTAACACCTTTTTGCATAAAAACACTGAAAATGGGTCAAAAAGAATATACTTCAACATAATGAAGTCTATATATTACAAAGTTACATAAGAAATCAATGTAACAAATGCTTTCCAATATATTTTGAAACAGTTCAAAACATATTTTGAAAAGATAAAAAAGATAAAAAAATGACAAACCATGAGCTAAGCAAACCAAAAAAGAGGACCTATTCCCCAAAATGGAATTTGAAGTGAAAAAGCAGTATTAGAAGTCATGCCATTAATACAAAGTAGATTAGTAAATTGTGAATAACCACTACATATATGATACACATGCACGCATGCATGCACAGACACAAAAATGTACAACTGAAGTTTTCTGAAAATTATCTATGAATACTTTAACTTAAATTTCCATATTTTAAATATATTATCAGATAATTGCGCACAATGTCTAATACCAGAAAATAGTTATGTGTAAAATTTTAAGAATATTAAAGATGATATCTGCTGTTGACAAGAAGGATATGCTTCCAGATGAAAAAAAATGAGTGTTTTTTTCCTCAAAATATTTTTGGAAAGATAGGTAACCTTCAATTCTTGTCACCACAGATGTTAAACTTATCTAATATAAATACATTTAATTTCATTAATACTAAAACTCTGAAAGTTCTCATAGGCCAATTTTATAATGTTCTATCATTAAAGCGTCAGTTCCAACATTTTAAAAGTTTAAGATCTCTTAATTTAAAATCCTATCAAATCCAAACAAGTTAAATCATTAGACACAGAGTAAATATTAAAAGAGAACTATGACACAATAAGAAAATATCAAATTAAGACCAAAGTTCAGCAAATCAAATATTACATCCTGTATGTCACTGTCCATATTCTGTTGTATATCACATAGTCACTTTGGCTCAAACATCTTGGGCAATTCCAATCCCGCTTTAGAGCTCAAAGTTGTACAAAGTAATGTTTCTGTGAGCCAGGTTGAATCTCCACTCACAGCCATCCTCAGCATATATCCCATGGTTCTGGCATCTCCAAAAGCACTCTGGGCTCACCTCTGCAGCTAAAAGCTTTGCCTTTACAGGAACTCCAAACCTGTCATTTAGTGATAAGCTCCAGTTGTTTTCCATGAACCC